>CM021101.1:123415765-123530042 GCA_007115665.2 Sequoiadendron giganteum | reverse complement strand
GGAAACTTCAGTTATCATCTACATTGATTGGTGGTATTTCATTAGTGATCTATAATTATCAAAATAGCAATCTATATTATAAAAAATACATGAAATATTCAATAAATTTGGCGATGGTTTCAATACTTGACTGGTGGTGGCCACTCTAATTCAATTTTTCGAACCTCTACATGTAATGGAAATGATTTAACAACAATCTTCATAGATCTCTATTTTATCCTATTTTGACTTGGACCAATCTTTCTTAGCACCTACTCTAGCTCTAGTAACATTGACCTCCTATGGTTGTGATTCCATTTATTTTGTACCTCTTCTCTATGATAGATTTGTTGGAAATTTATTACTCCTGAAGGCTCTTTCTCTCATGTTAGACCCCCAACAACTTCACCTACCCATTAGGAGCCATTTCTTCAATGATCGTTTTTGAGATCCTCATCCTTGTAGCTCCTAACAACTCTAGAATTAAACATGGTAGTCCATTTTGAATTCCCGATTTATGGTGGTATGTAATTTCAATTTTTGAGAGGGAATGTTGAAGAGACAAAAGGAATGAATGTTGGCAACAACATGTGAGTTGGGGAAGAAATTTTTGCAGCGATAGTCTGTGAAGAGGAATGTTTTTGTGTGAGCTCCTAGAAAATCCTGAACAACAACAACTGTATGTTATTTGTATGTGAGTAGTGATTTCTCCTAAAAGAGCTCTACATAGCTCTTGACAGTGAGCTCTGAGAAGATCCTAAAAGTTGTCTATCTGTGTGAGCAGCTCCTGATTTCTCCGAACAGCTTCTAATCTATAGCTTAGAGTTTATTTTTAGAGTTTTTAAGTTTACCCTTGTAATGCCATTTCCAATGTATTGAATAGAAAATAAATTGCATGTCTCCTTGCATTGTTTGCGATTTTTCATTTTGAGTATTCCTTGTTGATTGGTAAAATAGAGTAGTAGCTTTGTGTTTATTTTGAGCATTTAAATTATTGACATGGTATCAGAGCTGTGAGAGATTTTGACATGGTATGAGAGCTATAGACCCCCTTTCTTCATGAGTTAGGGCATTTTTTTTCTAGGTATTATTTTTTTTTGTAGAAGACATGGTTGGAGATGAAGGGAAGAGTTGGTAGCAACCACCATCGTTTAATGGATAGAACTATGATATCTGGGCAAAGAAAATGAAGACCATTATGGTCACCAATGATTTGTGGGATTTTCTAACAAATGGGTTCATGGATATTACTGACCCAACAATATTTTCTTCTCTCACAAACAACTAGAAGACCTAGTTGAAGGAGAAAATAAAGAAGGATGCTAAGGCATTGAGTTTGATAGAAGCAACCATGATAGAGGCCATTTTTCCCAAAATAGCAATAGTTGAGTATGTAAAGGAATCTTGGGAAATCCTCCAAACACGCTACAAAGAGACTAATAAGGTTAGATTGGTGAAGCTCTAGATGCTTTGAAGAGATTTTAAGACTCTCTTGATGAGGGACATTGAGTCCATTTCAGATTTCTGCACAAGAGTCTTCGGTTTGCTGAACCAGTTGAGGACGAATGGTGAATCCATGGAAGAGTAGAGGATCTTCAGAGGTTTTCCCTCCAAGTATGATGTTATCATCATTTCTATTGAAGAGGCAAAGAACCTCTCTACTTTGATAGTGGATGAGTTGATGGGTTCTCTTCAGACCCATGAGTAGTGCCTAAATAGGTCTGCTACTTCTTCCCAAGATCAAGCTTTTAAAGGTTAGTCAAATGCAAGAGGTAGGGGGAGGGGTAGAAACAACTCTCGACATGGTAGAGGTAGATTTGGACAAGGAAATGTTCGAGGAGAAAGCTCGGGATGAGCAAGCAACAAAGACGGAGCAAGAAAATCTAAGAACAACTCCTGACAAGGCAAGAAGAACAACAATTCGAATCACAAGAATGACAAAAGCAATGTTGAATGCTACTACTATCATAAATTTGGTCATTATGCAAGTGAGTTCTGGAAAAAGTGCAATAATCAGCCAAAAGAAAATACAAATGTGGCTGATGTGAATGTCGCTGAAGGAAATCAATCCACAACCTTCATCATGTGCAACATTGGTGAAGAAGGCAGCCCCAAAGTCTGGTATTTAGACAACGGTTGTAGAAACCACATGAGTGGTGATGAAAGTTTATTTTCTTTCATTGATAAGAATGTAAAGTCTGAGATAAGAATGGGGATAAATGGATTATTTCCTATTGTGGGCAAAGGATCTATCATGATCCACACCAAGCAAGGTGAAAAGAAGGAGATTCAAAATGTATTTTTAGCTCTTGGGTTAAAGCATAACCTCATGAGTGTTGGACAACTGATCCAAAATGGATACAAAGTGTTGATGGAGAAGGGTCAATACATCATTTATGACAAGAATGAGAGGAAAAAATGGTTTGCAATAGTTCAAATGAAAAAGAACCAGATGTTTCCATTGAATATTGAGATGTGTTTCTCATCTCAATCTATAGCTACACCTCTCATGAATGGTAAATGTATAGTAGTACAACAAGTATCCCTCAGGAGCTTCATTCAAGACCCCTCCAAGCTATGGCATCTTAGGTATGGACACTTAGGCTATGTTGGTTTAAGTCTTTTGTCCAAGAGCAATATGGTTGATGGTTTACCAAGATTAGTAGAGCCTAATATTAGGTGTGAGGCTTGCATTTTGGGCAAGCAACATAGGTGACCCTTTCAATTGGGAAACTATACAAGGGAAAGAGCACCATTAGAGCTAGTGCACACGGATTTGGTAGGCCCTATGCAAACTATATCTATTGGTAAAAGCCAATATTTTGTGACCTTCATTGATGATTACAGCCATAGGACATGGGTTTATTTTTTGCAATAGAAGTCTAAATAATTTGATAAGTTATTGTTGTTTAAGGCCTAGACTGAAAAGGAGAGTGGACATGTGATCAAGGTCTTAAGGTCAGATCGTGGAGGAGAGTATACCTCCAATCAATTTGTGTATTTTTGCAAGAAAAATGACATCAAGAAGGAGCTGACAACCAGTTATACTCTGCAACAAAATGAAGTGGTTGAAGGAAAGAGTAGGACCATCGTGGAGATGGCAAGGAGCATGCTAAAAGAAAAGGGACTCTGAGATGTATATTGGGGAGAGGTTGTAGCAATAGTTGTGTATTTGATAAATATAAGTCCAACAAAGGCAATTTGTGAAAAAATCCCACAAGAGGCATGGAAAAAATGCAAGTGGACAGTTGAGCACTGAAGAGTGTTTGGGTGTGTGGCATATGCACTTGTGCCAAAAGAAAAGAGGAAGAAATTGGATGAAAAGGGTGAAAAGTGAATTTTCACGAGCTATAATGAAGAATCCAAAGCCTACAGGGTGTATACCCCAGTCACTAAGAAAATCATCATTATTAGAGATGTGGAGTTCTTAGAGGATGAGTCATGGGGTGGCTCGATAGATCCTGATAGCTCCCAACAACTCCTGGCAGTTTAGGGTGATGAAAAAGATGAATAGAATGATCAGGAAGATCTTGTAGCATCAGAGACAGTTGGATCTTGATAGCTCTTGACTCAAACAAGAAGTTAAATAGACTATCTCAAAACTCAGTTGGAGAGAGTTCTAGTCAGCTCCTAATAGCTCCTAAAATGAGTAGACAAAAGGCAAGTAGCTAGAGATAGCTAGAAGATTGGCTCCCAATAGCTCCCGAGAGCTCTTGAACCCACCTGTTCAGTAGAGCAGTAGCTATAGTGAAAATTCAGACCCCAATCTCGCTTCCCTAATGCCAAAGAAGACCAAGAGTCTAAGGGAGATCTACCAAAATGAAGGGTATGATGATGATTTTGACGAGAACATGAATTTTACACTATTTTCTCATAGTGATCCGATTTATTTTAAGGATGTTGTGAAAGAGGAGAAATGGCATGAGGCCATGGATGAGGAGATAGATGCAATAGAGAGGAACAACACATATGAGCTAATTGAATTACCTCCCAACAAGAAAGTTATTGGGGTGAAATTGGTTTACAAGACCAAGTGCAATGTCAAAGGAAGGATAGAGCGGCACAAAGAATGTTTGGTGGTTAAGGGGTCGAAACAATAGTTTGGGAGAGATTATGATTAGACATATTCCCTTGTTACAAGGACAAGGACCATGTGGATAGTCACACCAATTGGAGCCCAACACAAGTGGAAGGTGTCTCAAATGGACGTGAAGTCCACCTTCCTAAATGGATTGTTGAAAGAGGAAGTTTATGTGGAGTAGCCATTTGGATATGAACTTTCGAGTCAAGAACACAAGGTGTATGGGCTGAAGAGATCTCTTTATGAGATGAAGCAAGCTCCATAGGCATGGTACAATAGGATTGACTCATATTTGATGAGAAATGAATTTAGCAAAAGAGATGGTGAGCCCACTCTTTACATCAAGGAAACAAATGGTAAGATTTTGATTGTTGTCTTGTACATAAATGATCTAGTTTTTATTGGGGATGATGATTTCCTCATTTCTAATTTTAAAGAGGCCATGAAAAGTGAGTTTGAAATTATGTAAGATTTAGGTCTCTTGAGATATTTCATAGGCATAGAAGTAAAAAAAATACATAATGGTATATTTATTTCTCAAGAAAAATATGCAAATGAAATCTTGAAGAGATTTAGGATACTTGAAAGAAATCCCACCCCAACACCAACAGTCATAGGTCTAAATTTGAGCAAGGAAAATTGCAGCAACAATGTGGATCCAACCATGTTTAAAAGTTTGGTTGGAAGTTTGAGTATTATTTCCAGATTTATGGAGACTCCAAGAGACACCCATTGGAAAGCAGGTAAAAGAATGCCAAGGTATGTGAATGGCACCAAAGGATATGGAATTTTGTATACAACATAAAATGAGTTTGGGTTGGTTGGATACACAGATAGTGATTGGGAAAGAATTTTGGATGATAGGAAGAGCACATTCGGATATGTGTTTTATTTGGGTTTGGGAGAAATCTCATGGGCTTCCAAAAAGCAACCCATAGTTTCCCTATCAGCAGTCGAGGCTGAGTATATAGCAGCAAATATAGTATCATGTCAAGCTATTTGGCTAAGAAGTAACTTGGTGGATTTGAGAGAAGAACAAGAGGATGAAACATCATTTTTTGTGACAATGTTTCATCAACAACTTTGACAAAAAATAATGTGTTTCATAGAAGAAGAAAAAACATTGAAATCAGGTATCATTTTATTAGATATCTAGTTGAAAATGGTGAAATTAAAATGAAATTTTGTATGTCTGAGCATCAGCTAGTAGACATATTCAGCAAGCCTTTGAGCAGGGACAGTTTCGAGCACCTAAGGAGCAGATTGGGTGTTGTTGATTTGGATCAGGATTGATCTCATTTTGTGGGCTCAGTTCTAAGGGGGAGTGTTGGAAATTTATTTCTCCTGAAGCCTCCTTCTCTCATGTTAGATCCCTAACAGCTTCATCTACCCATCAGGATCCATTTCTTCAATAGTATTTTTTGGGATCCTCATCCATGTAGCTCCTGATAACTCCAAAATTTAATGTCGTAGGCCATTTTGAATTCCAAATTTATGGTGGTAGGTAATTTCAAATTTTGAGAGGGAATGTTGAAGAGACAAAATGACTGAATGTTGACAGCAACATGTGAGTTGGGGAAGAAGATTTTTTTGTCGTAGCAGTCTATGAAGCTGAATGATTTTGTGTGAGCTCCTAGAAGCTTCTAAACAACAGAAGTTGTATATTATTTGTATTTCAGTAGTGATTTCTTTTGAAAGAGCTATGCGTAGCTCCTAATAGTGAGCTCCCAGAATCTCCTGAAAGTTGTCTATATGTGTGAGCAGCTCCTGATTGCTCCCAACAACTTGTAATGTGTAGCTTAGAGTTTGTTATCTGTGTTTTTAAGTATACCCTTTTAATGTCATTTCCAATGTATTGAATAGAAAATAAATCTCATGTCTCCTTGCGTTCTTTGTGCTTTTTCATTTTCAGTATTCCTAGTTGATTGGGAAAATAGAGCAGTAGCTTTGTGTTTATTTTGAGCATTTAAATTCTTGGCATGGTATCGGACCTGTGAGAGATTTTGATAAGCTCTAGAAATGTGAGCCATTTTAATTTGACTTGCGGCTCGTGTAATATGTTGGTGAATTACACTCTCCTTTTTTGATCTACTATAGTGGCTTTAGTATGACAATAATCTCATTTTTATTTATTGTACACTTTTCATTTTGCCTCCTTGCGACTTGTTATTTGCATAAATCTGAATGCTTCACACTATTGCTAGCAGTTATTTTTGATTCACTATGTCTACTTCTTTATAACCTCTCTTTTCTTGGAGGCTTTATTCTTCCACTATTTACAAGCCCCTCGTCCTTATTGACCTCATTTGATACCATTTTTTGATGGAGATGAATCATACATTGATAAACATAATGAATTAGAGAAACACAAACACATAATTTTCTTAACATGATGTTGAACTACTTACACTAATAAATTAATTATATTATTACATATACCCAAAATTCTACATCATTCAATTTATCACTTGATCATGCTATAGTTTGATGCCTTAATCCATAAGCCATTACAAATACCTCAATATATAGAGGAAATTACAAAGATCTTTCTAGATACTTTTAGATACTAGGATGAATTAACTCTCTATTTAATGGTTTTCCTTTATTTATCCCTATAACTTTCTAGAACATTACATTTAATAATTCTCTTCCTCACTTAATGATTGGTGGAGTTTTGGGAGAAATTGCATATCCCAATAGGTGGGTATGAGGATGTGTGGAAAAGTGGAATGGACAGACACATGTCTAAATGATTGACAAATCTCCATAATGAAATGTCATGAATATGCTATGAGGATTTGTATGGAACAAAAGTATTTGAATTCTTATATGACTGTTTGCGAGGAGTGGCTGCAACACATTAACAAGCACTCAACCTTTGCCAAAGAGCTACTTAGACATGTACATGTCCAAGTAGAGAATGAATCTCAACAATCATGAAAAACTATGAATTTTACATAGCTTGTAGGAATTCTTGAGGGATGTGGATGTATATGGATATATGACAAATATCCTTGGTAGAATTTTATGGAATTTGATAGGAAAAAACATGATTATGCACATGGAGGTGTGAGATAGAAATTATGGATAAATTGAGGGGTAGATCTAGATGAGAAGTAAACTTTTATGATGGAGAAATGAATGTAATCCTTCCCTTTTTTTTGAAAACATAGGTTTCCAAACTTAATCTAATGTTGACAATACTTTGAAACACATCAATCCTTTAGTGGAAATAAAGTTTCACAAAATAAATGTGTTACTGAGAAAAAAAGCTGGCAAGCCGATGAAATTGGTGAAAAGAGAGATCTACAAACTAACGATGTCACCAAAAAAAGGCTAGAGGAAATATAAAAGTAAAAATTGTAAGGAAAGCAGAGGTGTGGAAACACTTTCCTAATGCTAATTCTAGGAAGAGAATGTAGACATATGGTTCAATTTTGAACTACAATTCATTAGAGATGCACATAAAGGAATATTAGATAAGTGCATAATTTAATAAACATAGAGTAGACACCAGTATTTACGTGGGAAAACCCTTTCAAGAGAAAAACCCACCACACCAAGAAAAAATACTTTGTATTACATTGAAAAAATTCCACATAAAGAGTTATAGTTCATGCTTCTTGGATGTCAAATTATAATATCAATTCAGGCAACATAACCCTCTCTCTAATCAACCATGTTCTCTCATCAAAAAAAATTCTCACTAATTAAGGTTACAATTTCATAGTTTCATTTCACCCTTTTCCACAAAAAACACCAATCTTTCTACATTCCAAATCTTCCTGTAAGCCAGCCATCACATCATAGTTACCAATAGACTCAGATTTCGAAAAGCTCGACCAATGATCGTGTTGATTAACAACAATGAAGTGAAATCAACTCATAACACAAAGCCAAGTGTTGGAACCCTACTCGCCTATCTATCACTATCGGTCTACACATGTTTTCCATTCCCAGTCTTAATAGCCAAACTGCACTTGACCTTTGTTGCCTTGTCGCAGGACTGTGGTTTGCATCTTCCATTGCAACTGACCACCACAACACTGCAAGACACCCTTGCACCACGAGCTTCACCAGCTGACCACTGCAGGGTAGTGGTCACCACCATACCACTGAGACTCTCATATCACTGTCAGCCCAAACTCCTCTTAGCTACACCCAATGGTACCATAGTAAAGATCAAAATGTACAACTTTTAGAAGTTTGGGTTCGATGGTAACTGAGCTAGGGAAAAATTATAAGTTCAAAGGGGATGGAACTCTCAAAGTTTGCAAATTTGAAGTGCCCCTGCACTCTCAAAAGTGCACCTGATAAATCTACCTAAGTGACATACTTTGGAAGGTCGTCATTTGAAGCCACTTGATTTTCAGTTCAAACCCCTTGGTGGACCCACTCACATAACATATGTGAATGTGAATGTCAATTTTCAGCTTCCCAAGATGAGTTTTGACAAAATTTTGAAAGGAAAAGCTGGAAGGTTTTGGCATTGTTTTGCTGTTTTAGAATTTTTCAGTTTTGCGAAGTGGCCTCCCATTTGAGCTTATATTTCATAGCTAAGTGACTTTCATGACAAAAATCTTGTTTCTCTCCATTTTTCCCACATTCATGTACTCCCCTATCTGATTTCAGAGTATTAGGATCTGATTTGCTATTTTTTTGAGATCAAAAGCAAATGCATTTTGTTTTGATTTTGCAACTGCATTTCTGACAGTATTTCAAGGTGGTCATCTTTGACTACTAATATCTCGTGAAGAATGATGATTCAAATGAAACCCACTTGTACAAATGCTCAGTGTGCCTAAATGAGTTTGTTTTTCCTATGGAAGCTCGCTAGGAGTTGATTTGATATTTTTTCATGATGGCAATTTGGTGAGCCCAGATCGGTTCTGAACAGGTGTAGATGTAGAAAATTTTGATTGAGCAACTTTGATAGTGAATATCTTGCAACTCAGGATCTCTTTTCCCAAACCCTTTTTTGCACTCCATTCTTAGATCAAATGTCTACATGCCTACAATTTTTTGTGACTCCAGGAGGTCATCTAACTAGTTTCCCTAGGCAATTCTAGAGCCCACTTGACTAGTTTTGACTATTATTCAAATGTGAGAGAAAACTATTTTTAATGACAACCTAGTTCATGTTTTCACCTCTGATGCACTTAGAAGGAGCCCCAAGGTCAAATGAGGATAAAAGTTGTTTGAAAAAGATTTATTTTTTTTAGTCAGGCCCACAAAGGGACTCGACTTATATCACACAAGTGTTGTTGGTGAAGGCCTATAAACATAATTCAGAAACAATCTTCTCATGTCAATTCTCCTCTTGTAATGTATGTAGAATGAGAAACAACAAGAGAGGTTGTTGAATTTGAAACTCGATGTAAAACAAAATGATGTGGATTGTGTAGATTCAAAAGGGTCAACCAATTATGTTATGACATTTAAAGAAAGGAATGGGACAAAGCTGACTTCAAATTTAAAAATGAACCAGTATGAATCTAAAACTATAAGAATAGTAGATAATTTTCCTTGTAGATTTAAGGGTGGGAATTCTCACGAGGAAGAGAAAAGGATGTCATCAAACTTGCCACAACACATAAGTGAATGATGTTATCAACATGGAATTCAAAGTCTCTGCCATTGATGCTAGGGAAAATAAGCTAAACATTAACACAAAATTGGCATCAAATGGAGAATTGAAGGATCATTTAGGAACAAAGGGGTCAACCATCGACATGATGAAAACTAAGCACTGTAATGATACTAGGTATATGAACACATTTGAAGGAAACCAATCAATAATTGTGACTGCGATATTAAAAACAGGAAATGGTGAACCCTAGAATAGTCATAATACTTTTTCATCTTGTTGGGTTGTGTAAAAATTTACGTGATGATGAAAAGGCATATTTTAGTGGGCAATTATAGTCAGGGTTTCTACATAATATAGATGCTCTTTTGGAAGTGATTCAAATGATTTCTAGTGAAGCCTAGGTTTTTCGGGGATGTGCTTAAGGATGAATAAATACTCATCAAATGTCTTATGCATGATTTTGTGTAATGGCTTAGTAGATCCATCAAAGGCGACATCACAGATAGAGCATGTGAACTATTTGGTAAGAAACCTCCAAATAGATATGATTTCACGGCACACCACAGCTTCAGCTTGAAGGACGCATGTATTGGTTTGACAAAGTTCCTCTGTCATATGTTGTGTCTTGGAACGCCATGTTTATAGCATACACACAAATTGGACTATTGAAAAGGTCTTAGAAACTTTTAAGAAAATGCATGTGGCGGCTGCTAGCCACACTTCCCCAACCTCTACCATCATCCGCCATGCTAGTGTCTTTTGGAGGAGAAAAACCGCGCAAGAGGAAGGTTATGCTTGCAGTGCAAATGTATCAAAAGTGTTGGAGGAAATTCTATTGCGCTAGCAACCAGCATGCTCCAGAGAAAGAGACCATTTAAATGTTACAAAGGAAACTATTGAAAAACTGTAATAAGCTGCTGGAAAACATCTTTGTCCAATGCCATGAAGGAGGGAGAAGATGTATTGAGAATGATGGTTTTGTTTCACCCTCCTATTTAGCAGCCAAAGTGTTTGGCGCGATGGGAGGAAGGATCCAACGATGGAGAAATGGAGACTATGCGCAGCTTAAGGTGGATCGAGCCATATGAGAGGTGTGGTGCATAAATAAGGAAAGGTTTATGCTGCAAATGGGCCGCTATTACCTTTGGCTTAAAGCTTGCACCATGAGTTGAGGAAATCAATTGAAGGGTGTCGAGTTTGATATTGCAAGCCCAAACACATCTGGAGATGGCGCTGGCTACAAGCTATAGGGCATCCAATGCAATGAAATGGGATCTGTATGAGAGGGATCCAAGTATGAAGTGGCACATCTGCTGCGGTTCGATGGCTACTTTGTAAATGTTGGCAGAAGACCTGTAAACAATTTTCTCACTGCCATGACCCATGAAGTTGCCAAGTAGACTCTGAGCATGAAAAAAGTGAGATTAGGGCAAGAAAACCAGATGTCGACGTGGATAAATTGCGTGGACCACGGAGGAAGGGTGATGATGCGAGAAAACAGGCTGCACGATGTGTGCGGCCATGTAGTGGGCCCCGTTTAAATTTTGAAGGCACAAGCACATGTTAAAAGCCTTATTGTTAAAAGAAGAGGGCATGAAATTAAATGATTGCTTGATAAAATTAAATAGGCCAACATTTTTAAATAAGGGTGAATAAGATAAAAGCACGAGAAATAAAGGCTATGGTGGGTTTTCATTATTTAAAATAAGTTTTTAAATATGAAAAGCAATGGGGGTAATTTTATTTTACCCAAATAAATTTGATTTCCCATTTTAAATGCTGGTGGGAGATAAGATAAGGCACTGAATAAGGATATGGGAATTTTTTTAAAGTTTCGTGAGAAGTGATTAAATAGCTCCATTTTTAAGGGAAAATATTTCATCATAAGGAAAAAAGCAATGCAAATAATTTTTTCTCATAGAATTTTATGAGATTGCATTTAATATTAGAGGTTCGAATTATTTCAAATGGGATATTTGAAATAAAGTGAAAGCTATAAGGTAAAAGGGGGTATTGTGTTTATATTCAAAAAGGTAAAATATTTTGAATATAAATTGAAATGGTAAAAGCATGGGTAAAGTTTTTGTTTTCCGATGATAAAATTTTAAAGTCTTTCACTTTTTGTTAAGTGAAACATAAAAGCAATTATTTTAAAATGTGAATGATGTGCATAGGCAAAATGAATAAAATAATTACTAATGTTTTCATTTTGATAGGAATTAAAGTGAAATGCACAAGAAAATAAAGTGCAACATTGCAAGGGGTAGAAATATGAAGCTTTCACAGGCAAAGGTCTTTTTGCACAGCAACGTAAAATAGAGTGAAAATTTACATGCGGAAATTTTCGTTGCTGAAAAACTTGAATCAAAGGCGAAAATGAAGAGATAAATTTTTTTACAAGGAAGAGAGAAGAAAGAGGGTTTCCAAATATTTTCTTGTTGCAGATTAAAGGTGGATGAAGCTTCTAGATGTCATCAATGGATCAATTCTTGGACTTCTTTAGTTTCTTTTTATTCTCTTTCTCTTCTCATTGTAAGGGTTCTAAATTCTTGTATGGGGTTGGGTAGAATAGTGTTGAGTTTGAATCATGTGTTGAATCTGTAAGCTATAATTGCTAATTTCATGAGTAAATATCGGCCAATTTGTGCAAGTAAAGCATAACTGTCATCATCAGATTGTCTCCAGATTTGTATATTTTTAGTCATATGAATTTAATAATACAAAGTACGTTTGAGTTTTTCATCTCAGTTTCCCTGAGGCTGTATTATGTGTTCATGGTGCTATTTCAATGAGGTAGTTAAATTACTTTGAGTAGTTGATGGTGATTTCTAGTGTGCATGTTGGATCTACAAGAAGAATTTGATTAACAATAGGGGTGGATCTATTGGTGTAATGCATAAACAACTTGATTCCACTGGTTGAAGTTAATTTGCTAATGAAATTTTAAAGCCTTTCACTTTTTGTTAAGTGAAACATAAAAGCAATGCTTTTAAAATGTGAATGATGTGCAGAGGAAAAGTGAATAAAATATTCACTAATGTTTTCATTTTGCTGGGAATTAAAGGGAAATGCACAAGAAAATAAAGTGCAACATTGCAAGGGGCAGAAATATGAAGATTTCACGGGCAGAGGTCTTTTTGCACAACAAGGTAAAATAGAGTGAAATTTAATCATGGGAAAATTTTCTGTTGCTGAACAACTTGAAGCAAAAGCAAAAATTCAGAGATAAATTTTCTTACAAGGAAGAGATAAGAAAGAGGTTTTCCAAATATTTTCTTGTTGTAGATTAACGGTGGATGAAGCTTCTAGATGTCATCAATGGATCAGTTCTTGGGCTTTTTTAGTTTCTTTTTATTCTCTTTCTCTTCTCATTATAAGGGTTCTAAATTCTTGTATGGGGTTGGGTAGAATAGTGTTGAGTTTGAATCATGTGTTGAATCTGTAAGCTGTAATTGCTAATTTCATAAGTAAATATCAACCAGTTTGTGCAAGTAAAGCATAACTGTCATCAAATTATCTCCAGATTTGTACATTTTTAGTCATATGAATTTAATAATAGAAAGTATGTTTGAGTTTGTCATCTCAGTTTTCTTGAGACTGTATTATGTGTTCATGGTTCTATTTCAATGAGGTAGTTAAATTACTTTGAGCAGTTGATGGTGATTTCCAGTATGTAGGTTGGATCTTCAAGAAGAATTTGATTGACAACAAGGGTGGATTTGTTGGTGTAATGCATTAACAACTTGATTCCACTAGTTGAAGTTAATTTACTGATGAATTTGTCTTTATGATTCTGTATTTGACTCCATGGCCCAGAGTTAGGCATTAATCTACCATTCAATGGATACATTTTAGAAACAATTATTAAACTCAAAATCATTAAATCTTTCAAATATAATGTATGTGCTTAAAGTATCATTCAATTCCTAGAAATAGATGGTATTTTGTCTAAAGGTCAGCCAAACCTTAGATGCATTATTTCTATTTGCATATAGTAGGAATGAATCTATGTTGAAGTGTTCTTGAGGAATGAAAATATCAAATGAACACAAAGAAGGAATACCCTCCTTGGTCCCACAAAGCCTAAAGAGTAGGTGTAAGGGTCTGAAAACTTTTACCCGTCAGTTGGCCACTAACTTCGATAACTCTTGAACATAGAGATTGGCTACCTCTTAGAGAATTGCAAAGTTTAGCTAGAAAAAACACCAACACCCTACCAACCTTAAAACTGACATTTGCCTCTATCACAAACCTTGTTTTCCTCTATTTGCACCATGCCAAGTCTAAAGACACTATCATAAACTACCCAACAATTAGTAATGTTGTAGACACTATACTCAACTATCATAAACATATGTCTGAATTTACAATCATCTTTTTCATTCATGTCCCTCTATGAACTATAGCTGATCATTAATTGAAATACATGATTAATGTCACCCTCCATCTAACTCAATTTATAAGATCATATTTCACCAAATGTTCATCCAACTGAACATGGAAAATATAACATTCATACTCCACTTGATCACTACCATCATACAAGTTGATATCAAATTAATCTTTCTCACTAAACTTGAAATCCTCATACACATTCCCTTCAGGGTTTCCATTATGATCTAACCTTCTGGAATAATATCTCCATTTCACATCTAGAAATCCAAGGTCATTATCATCTAGCTTCTATCCCATATTAAGCATATATTCACTTAATGTGATGAAAAAAAATTGATCATACACATTCTTATGTTCCAATTGGTATTTATATTTATCAGAGCAATATGTACTAGATATGCTACCATATTCTTCATTTCCTCAAGGATTTGATTCAATAGTCCCAATAACACTTTTTCTCTCATCAGGGTTATTCTTGTAGGAGGAACTATCCACACTTTTCTAAGTACTAACAAATATTCCTATTTCAGGATCATCAACACACTCCCATCCTCCTTTCAGATAATTGTTCAAATTGAAATAAAAAGTTTCAAAGGATAAGTCCAGTAACTTAGGATTGATGTGATCAGTAAAAAGGTGTTCAGGTGCACCATGACCTATTAGGTTAGTTTGCTTGCATGCACAAAATTTCCTGCAACTTAAAAATTTCTCATTTTAATCCAAAAATGTCTTCTTAACACATTCCTTGTTGAAAACTATTGTTGGAATCAAGGAACATTAAGAGGGGGGGTGAAGAAGTGTTCTACAAAATTTGACTTTATTAAGTTGATCTTTAAACCTCTTATAGCATTAAACCAAAATAAATATACAAGAACATAAGGTAATCAACCACAATACCATAACACAAGGATTTTTACGTGGAAACCCTATTAGGGGAAAAACCATGGTGGAGGTCAATCCATAATTTGAGTATACTCAATATAAGTGTTTAAAAAAGGAATGCACATGCATTCAGGTACACTGCCTAAGGCTCACTACTCAAATACAAAAGGCTTACTACCCAAAGGGAGACACACTATCTTACAGTCACATCCAGAAAATAACTAGAATGAATGAACTATGAGATAGAATTTGCTAATTCCTGATTATAGTTTCGGTTAAGCACATTCTTCACATTATGTCTTCTTCTACTCTTGGAACTCTTTCTGCTTTAATTCACATCACCAATATTTGTTCTACTCAAATTAAACAATGCATAATTGAGCTATATACCTTCTAACTCTTGCATCATATCACAACATATATAAAAATTATATGAATGATCGGTTATATATATCTGCCACTAGAGATTATAATAACTGTATTTCAGCTTAAATAAAATAAGATACGTGGATAAAATATTGGCTCAATCCATACACAATTATCAATTTGAATCAACCAATGTTAGCCAAAACATAGTAAGGATCCAAAACAACATGTATCGAACATGAAACACCTTAAAAAATTATTCCTCAAAGATCCACAGCACGTTACACTCATTTAGTCGACCTATCTGCACTGTTAAACTGAAAAAATAATACATTGGATCTTCTAACTTGCACACCATTCAATGTGAACCTCAATGATTCAAAGATAAGATAATTTATACATCAAAAGATCTTCCTTGAGATCCACAACACAAAATGATAATAGGAAATTATGTATGAGTGAATATACATAACTTTGTCGGATACCCTATTTTAGCTTTGACAGATAATACATTTCTTCAATCTGACTTTTAGTATAAGCAATTTCAGAGATGTGGATAAGATTACTGACTAGGGTTTCCATCAATGACAACAATAGATGACTTGTGTAGTGTATCTTTCCAACAATCTCCACCTTCGACATTAATGGCAACACTTAGTGAAAAATTACTAAGTGCCAGAATTAGTACTAACATGAATACATTGCAATCCAAAAAAAATCAATAAAAATTTCTATCCACAACTCCCCTTGAGATGAATATGACATTTTTCATTGTCCCAGACACCCCCTTTGACATCAATGGAAAAGATGGGAATCTGCATACCAAAAATCACACAAAACTATATATGTACAAACATGCTTTTCTAACTTACATGGACTTGAATATGTCTGCAAAATTTTTCTTCAAAGGGCTTAAACTAGTGTCCCAACGCTTTTTGAGAATTTCCAAAATAGTCATGTGACCACAGAACAAGTAAGATTGCATCTCTGCTGACTCAAGATTTATCGGATCACTAATAGCCATAGCATCCTGTGCTTCCTTCAATGCACTAAGCATTGTCTCCAGTTTAGGACAAATTAGTCCTCTGAGTTCACATATTCTTTCAAAAAAATTGTCTCTTTCGTGCTTCAAACTTTTAATTTTTTCAAGCAGTAATATGACTTGACCTTCTTGCTTACTCACAGAAATGGTTAGAGGATCAAATTTTTGAGAAATGTCTGCTAATTGTTTCTAATATTTCTTAATTTTCTTCTTAGTGACCTCAGTGAATTTTGACAAAGATAAACATGACTTGTAAATATTTCCACCCTTAGATAATGCACCTTGAATGTTCTTTTCATAGGTACCTAATAATAATTTATCATTAGAAATCATACACTTCAATCTACTGAACCTGTTTGCATCAAAGTCCTTCTAGACCTTATCCTCAGCTGACTTTTCAAGAGACTCAAAGTCAGTACTTACAAAGTTGACACATTTCTTCAGCTAACCTGAGGGAGAATTAAATGAATCATTGCTATTTTCAGGCATGATCTTCTCCAAGATATCGGATGCAAGACTCAACAACTCACTTTCCTCAATGTGAGATTTTAATATCTCTTCTCTTGAATTGGTCTAAGTAAATGATGCCACCTTCAGCTTCTGAATAGGAGATAAAGTGGCCAAGTTGATAGGACCTTCAACCAATTCAAGTTCAAACTCCTTTTGATCTTCTAAAAAATTCTTTACTACCTTTGTAGTGTCACTTGCTTCCATAGAAACTTCCTTTGCCTCAACCTTTATTTCTTCAATCTTAGATTCTTGCTTGACTTTGGGAATCTCTACTTCTTCAGCTGACATATCTTTAGGAGCTTCAGTCTCCATTGGAATTTTAGTATTTTCCATATCTAGAGGATCCCGAGTGTCCTCAATTGTGTCTTCTTTCATTGTTTCCATATTAACCCGAACATCCTGAACTTCCGAACCAGATCAAACATCTTTATCATGAGATCCTTCAAACACAACAGTATATCTATTCTTCAACATAACTGCCTTAAGAATTTTCTCATTGTCTTTTGCCACTTCCTTAGTCTACCTAATCATAGTCTTATTCACCCTTGATTTTCTCTTAAAATCATTTTTAGCTTCATTGAGGATTTTCTTCATTTCTTCTACTGACATTAATAGACATAGATTGACAAGTATGAGTTCTCTCATTCATTCTTCTTCAACTCTTGCATTTACTCTCCTCATTTCTAAGACTACATATAATCCTTTAGGTAGCCCTGGCATTATTTCTACGAGAGTCTTATTGAAATTATTCAAATATTTTATTGTGGCTTCTTCGAGATTTCTCTGATCGCACTATCAAAAGTGTCATACCATTTAGAAAGTGTTTTTATGTTACCATCCTTAATTAAAGCTTTTTCCACTTCCTCTACAATCATATGTGCTTTATCAGTTTTCACCTTGTTCTTGGAATTTTCTTCATCAGAGGGCTTGTCCTTAGAGAATTTTGATGCCTTTGAGCCCTTATGCTTGATTTCTCTGACTTCTTCATCATCTTCAACAACATAGACTCTTGTTATTTTATTCTTCATCCTCTTTCCTTCTCTTCCAGATGTCTTGACTTGAGCTTTAACTAGGCTTGATTTCTTTGTAGAACTGGATGAGAGTGCAGAGGTCCTTGTAGATCTACATCTGGTAGAGGATGTTTCCAAACTAGCTGACTCAGTTATAGCAGGTTCCACATTTTCATCTTGTTCTCTTTTCTTCCTAGCTTCCCTCACTACTTCAACTCATATGTTAGGGCTTTCTGCAGAAGTTTCAACTTCCTTTATCACCTTCTAGACTGTCACAGAATTCCTTAGTTGATTTTGCACTTGCATATCCTTCTCTTCAAAGGTATCGAACATTTCTTCTATCAGATCCTGAGGTTTACTCAACAAGTGTTCAACATACAATTAAAAAAGGTGTTCTTCAACCTCATATCCCATAGGCATTATCGAAACTGCTCTAGGTTTTTCTACTTCCATCAAACACTGATTAATGTCAACCATGAAGAAAATAGTGTCCTTATAATTTTCCATAATAGACTTAGGAATCCTCTCCCTAGCTTGCATTACACTCTGAAATTTTTTGAAGTAGCCCCAAATAGCAATTTTCCTTGCTTTTGATATCTCCAATTCTATATAAGATGTCTCTAATTTGAATAGCTATAGGTATTTTACTTTCCCATTGCACTTTACCAACTCCCATAACTTCATTCATGAATTAGAAGAATAGACAAAATAAAATTTCCATAATTGAAAATGTTCTTCTTTATTTTGCCAAGGTGTTCAGTTAGTTGGCTTCAGAGTAACTCGCATAAGTCATATTCCAGATTTTCCTTTACCATTTGATAAGCTGCATAGATTGCAGTACCAGATATAACCTTATCCTAACTGGAGTGATAGATCTTATATCCAATGACAATAGAAGCAAATTCTACATCTAATTCAATGATTTCATTAATTTTCATGGATCTTTTATCAAAATTGGAATCGGTTGCCTTAGTGAATGTTTGGTTCTTCACATATTTCAATGTGGGCAGCCCACTGGCTGAATTTAGACCAGTAACAGTGATATATAGATTCTCTTGTGATCTTGAAGGGATTATTTAACCACATGAACTTGACATGCCCTCAACTTAGTATGTACTGAACCCACTCATTTTCATCAAACACAGGAAACTTAACAATTTTAGTGAAGTTATTCTCTTCCAAAGTCTTAAATTTAGGCCTTACATAGAAATACTCTCCCATAATGTGATTTGTGTACAGATTTAATAACTAAGAGCTTCCTAATTCCTCAATATTCACATGAATGTATGCCCTAATATCTTCAATGTGCAAAACACCATACAAAACTGAAGAAAATGCACCTAATGGTTTTGTCTCAATGGATTTGAATGGGTGCCATTTGAATTTTGGGTGGGGTCTATCATTAATATCAATGACTAATGGAGTAGCCATTTTCATAAATTTCAAATTCACAAGTTTTGCAGATAAATACCTTTTGTCAAATTAGGATTTGTTTGCTGAATCACCTTTAGACTTGTGTCTCGCCAAAATTCACTTGAAGATCTCTCAAAACTTCTTCTCAGAATGAAAAGTGTTGAATGAGGAATAGAAGTGACCTTTTATTATTCGCATACCTAACTTTTAATTGCATTAAATTATTTTTCCCTACATATTTTGTATACCTTTATGAAAGAAAATTCTTCTGTGAACCTTCAATTTTGTATAAATTTCCTCCACAAGTGTTCCAAAAGATTTGTCGATCATTAACATAATCGTTGCAATTTACCACATTTTGGTACCAACTACCGATAGGGGGGGTCAAAGATTTTCTTGAGAGCTCCCCCTAGGCTAGAGGCCTTAAACTAATTCTTGGAGGAATTTTCAGTTCCAGATTTTGGTGTTGATTCATTTCTTGCATTAGAAACACTCTTGTTCACCCATGTCTTCTTCATTTGATTCCTTATCTCATCCATAGTAACTTTTCCTTTTCCCTTATCATCCTTATGCATATTTTTCCCTTTGTTTACCAGACCCTTCCTACTTCTACAAATTCTTGCAATGTGACCAGATTTGTTATAGTTATAGAACATGAAATTCCCTTGTCCAAACTAGTTATTCCATTGATTTTCTCTTGATCTACACTAGTTAGCAATATGGCCAAATCTATTCTAGGCATAACATCTGATATTTCTATTGAAAAAGTTGTTTGTCATATTTTTGCATTCAATTGACTTATGACCAAACTTATTGCAATTGAAACACTAACTGAAGAATGATGGACCATTTTGATTGATTCTACTTCTACATTGAGTAGCCATATGACCAAATTTATTGCAAACAAAATAGTATCCATTAAAATTTTGAGAATTGGGTTGTCTTAGCAAATACCTTCTAGCTTTGCTCATTTGATTTTTAGACATAAATTTTCTTTGACCAGATCCAAAGCTTTCTCCTTTCTCATATCCAAGACCTTGCTTGTCACATCCAATCTTCTGACTTTGAATCAGTTCATCAAGCTTAGCTAAGATAATCTTGAACTTCTCCTTGTATTCATTTACAGTAGCAAGTTCATCCTTGAGAATAACTATCTATCTTTCAAGCTCTTCTTCATTGTTTCTAGATTTTTAAATTCAAGATCCAGTTGATTCAATCTATTGCATTCATCAGATCTTTCTTTCAAGGACTAAGTAAGATTCTCTTCATTCTTCTTTCTATCTTCAATCTCCTCGATCATCCTCATCATAATATATTCCATCTCATGCTTTAGGACAACATTATCTCTAGTGAGATTTTCACATTCTTCTGTCTTTTCCTTCAAGGCTTGAATTAGGTGCTCATCTTCCATGCTTTTACTTTCTTTCTACTTTATTTGATCATAGAGTTCCTTTCTCTTTTCCCTAGACTTACTGATTTGATCTTTCAATGACTCAATGAATTTCTCAACATTTGTGAGGCTTGCTTGTAATTCCTAGACTTCAGATTTGGACTAATCAGGATCATCTAGTGCCACCAAAATTTATTGATTAAGACTGCTATAATCCATTGAATCACCTTCTTGGATCTTCCCCAAGCTATTAAAATTCTTCCAAGGAACTAGGCTTTGATACAGATTGTTGGAATCAAGGAACACTAAGAGAGGGGGGTGAATTAGTGTTCTACAAAATTTGACTTTATTAACCTGATCTTTAAACCACTTATAGCATTGAACCAAAAGAAAGATGCAAGAACATAAGGCAATCAACCACAACACCATAACACAAGGATTTTTATGTGGAAACCCTATTAGGGGAAAAACCACAGTGGAGGTCAATCCATAATTTGAGTATACTCAATATAAGTGTTTACAAAAGGAATGCACATACATTCAGGCATAGTGCCTAGAGCTCACTGCTCAAATACAAAAGGCTTACTACCCAAATGAAGACACACTGTCTTACAGTCATATCCAGAAAACAACTAGAATGAATGAACTATGAGATAGGATATACTAATGACTAATTATAGTTTTTGTTAAGCACATTGTTTGCATTCTTCACATTTTTTTTGCTTCTGCTCTTGAAACTCTATCTACTTTAATTCACATCACCAATATTTGTTTCGCTCAAATAAAACTATGCATAATCGATCTATATTCCTTCTAACTCTTGCATCATATCACAACATATATAAATATTATATGAATGATCGGTTATATATATCTGCCACTAGAGATTAAAACAATTTTATGTCATCTTAAACAAAATAAGAAACATGCACAAACTGTCAGTGCAATCCATAGACAATTATCAATATGAATCAACCAATGTCGGCCAAAACATAGTGAGGATCCAAAACAACATGTCTAAAACATGAAACACCTTAAATAATATGGCTTGAAGATCCATATCATGCTACACTCATTTAGTTAGCCTTTCTGCATTATTAGACTGAAAAAATAATACACCGGATCTTCCAACTTGCACACCATTCAATGCAAACACTGATGATTCAAAGATAAGATAGTTTATACATCAAAATACCTTCCTTGAGATCCATAAAACAAAATGATAATAGGAAATTACGTATGAGCCAATATACACAACTTTGTCAGATACCCCATTTTAGCTTTGAGAAATAATACATTTCTTCAATCTGACTTTCAGTATAATAAATTTTAGAGATGTGGATAGGATTACTCACAAGGGTTTCCATAAATGAAAACACCATATGACTTGTGCAGTGTCTCTTTCCAACAACTATCATGTCCATCTCTATCATAAAACTTGTATATTCCATTTTTGTTTCATACAAATATCTAGAATTTAGGACCTTTGCTGACTATCATCACCATTCTCATTATTTTTAACATCAGGCTCAAGACCCCGAGTATAGAGATTCCTATCTTGAAATTCATTGTCTACCACATTTCCAAGGCATTCCAGTCTAAATATATCTAGATTTCAATTAAAAACTTCATCACATGCTATCTATTTATCTAATGGAGAAGACACAAACTCATGATTATTGGTACAACTGGATTACTCAGGCAAGAAGGAAGCCTTGAAGTCAATCTCATAAAATGATTCATACTCCTTATGAGACTAAACAATATTTTCATGTTCACTACTCTGATCTCTCATCCTCAAAGGTATGTCAGTAGTACTTGCAAATATAACAATATCATCATCTATACTACTAGATAGATTTTCTTCTTTAGAGATTTCTTTATCTATTTCTTAAATAAACCCTTGATTAATAATAATAGGAGCACCCCTATCATCCTAAGACATCATTTTTTGCATAAATTCACATTTATTCTCCTTAGCAATCCTGATCCAATCAATTATTTGATCAAAATCTTGCAATTTTAATTCCTTAGGAAAAGTACTAAGCCATGTCTCATAGATGTCATAGAATAGGTCAATACAAATAGAATCTTTAGGACATAACCCTTTAGGGATCTCCAACAAGGCATCCAAAAATCTTGCTAGCAACTCATACAACAATTCCCCTTGATGTCTTTTCATATTATATAGTCTAAATAATACTTGATCATTATCACTCAGACTATGTTGTAGTTCATCTTGCATCTATTGATAATCAACATGTTGTGATGATGAACCAAGTAAGGCATTAGGAACCAAATTACTATGGTCATCCTTTTCATCCTTATCTATGCCATTTATATGACATACATCAAGACAACAAACACTTGCAATCATATAACCCTGGCTCATCATTGAATATTTCATAATATTCTCAATGTCCATAGAAATGTGGCATGCCTGATGTAATGTTTTAGGTTCCTTGTCCCTTATCAAACAACTCATCTCATTATCAAATGCACCTAGATATATAATTAAACACTCTGCATCACTATGCCTTAGGTGTTCAAGAATATCTCTTATTGCTTGTGTGAATCTCAAGTTAAAAGCTAGAACCATATCATTTTCATCCTTTTGGATTTCAATAAGTCTTTTTCTTATCTCACTAGGACTAACCCTTTCACCAAATTGTTCCATAAATGCTATCAAGAAGTCATTCCATGAAGCTATATAATGTATTAGCAAATATGAGAACCGGTCTGTGGCATTTTCTTTCAAAGACTAAGCAAAGAGCTTCATCACAACATCCTTGTGATCTACTTCAAAGTCACCCATCAAATCTATGAATACATTTAGGTGTTTAATAGTTGACTCATCACTTTTCCCTGTAATTTTGAGCAGATGTGTCCTAACATCCTTGGGAATCTTATTTGGAAAACCATGAATACCATTGAAACTTAATGGATTATATCTCTCCATAGAGAATGTATTTTGATGGCATGATAAGGGATGCTTGCATCTCATACTTCTACTTGCTATTCCACAAGGGTATATAGGGAAGTGATATATTTCTCTTGTACCCTTATGAAATCTTCAAAAATCAACCTCTCAGTCAATTATCAACTACCTAATTCCTTAATTTCTATCACAAGTTTAAAGCTCAAACATACCCATGCTTTAAAATGTTTTAAGAGGTATAGTTCAGGAGTAAGCATACTACTTCAAAACATTTCAGATATTAAAAATTACACTTCATAAGTATGTAGAAAACCTACCACCATTCCCTTTGATAGTGCTTAATTCACTCAGTAGGGAACCCAATTTTCTTCTAGATCTTTCAAAAATGGCTTTCATATAAATTTATTTCTTCTCAAGATCTCAAACAAAAAAAATACCTGGATATGTTGTAATTGTTGTAAGTTCTTCCTGACTGGAAATCATAAAAGATTTTTCTTGCTAGGTTATGATGCTAGAGTCATCACCTCTCTTAGTAGAGGACTGAATTTCAAATAGCATAAAGCCTTCTGAAAATGAATATCATTTTGGGTCTTTTCCAATGGCGGAGCCACACACAAATTCTTCCAATCTACTACAACATAACCATTTTGAGGTTTGAAAAGTTCTTGGAAACTAAATCAAATGTTCAAGTTCTTCAAATTCTTCTTGACTCTACGATAGGGTAATCTACAACTAGAGAGTCACATTCATCCCTAATGAAGTCGCCATTTCTATTGGTTATTTTTTATGAACAAAGCTTGATCTCATGCCTTACCTATGAAATTTGAAGGGTTCAATTATTAATAAGGATAAGGATTGGCCAACACAAAACTAATGATTTAAGAGTCCTTACTTCTCCTCTTTGAGCTCTCTGAAACCTAGGAGGGTAATCCTATTTGTACTCCTAAGATACTCATTCAGTTAAGAGAACTTCCATACACAGATGAATTCCTCTTAAATGCATATAGATAAAATTCACTAAAGTCTTGGCCAACCTTCAAATAAAGATTATCTATAGCTAGGAACCAAATGATAGTTCAAATTGAGACATTCTACAAATGATGGTTATTATGATTTGTTCATTATTTTAAGCCTCTGGCTAGATGCATGGCTAAACTCAATTTACTCCAAGATAAACTAATGAAGAGACTAGTGCTTCCTTCATGGGACAACAAAGTGATTCTTCCATTAACCATTAATACACTAACAATTTAACCCTATAATTTGTGGGCCATTGACATACTACCCTATAGCATTCAACTTACTATATCTAAAAAATGGTTTCTTACCAAATCCTATATCATTTCCTCACAAACCCATGACCTTACTTTAGAATTTAATCAACCCCTTGAATTGAAGCATAAGTAAAATTATTCATTTAGTTTAAACAATAGAATAAAAATGAAACTATCATTAACAATTTCATTCATAATCTGCAAAGAAATTACATAGGAGAACACATACTTTAAACTGATAGTTTCTATTACTGGTGTTACTATGAAACCCTTTTAAGATAATTACATCATAAATTATATCCAAAACTATTTCCTAGTATATCCATTAACCTATCTATTTAAATTATGCTCCTTTTCTGAGATTGGTATTTTCACCTAGACCTTTCCAAGACTCTAGAACTTGAACTCCTACTCTTTTCATAATCAACCTTGAAATCCCTTGTATAGAATAGGGGAGCAACAAGTATCTAGCTGAATTACAATTAAATTTCATATTCATTTTAAAACAATTTCCACATAATTCGAGAGATTCCCTAGACAGTTATATGCAATCATTGATAAAACATGAGGAAGAAAAAACACAAAATTCTAGGGCATGTGCAGGATCATCATGGAAGAAACAGGCCCTTGAGTGGCAATAAAATTTAGAAAATTCAGAGTTAGGCAACTTGACTTAAAAAATTGAATAAGTTAAATATATTATTTTAAAAATATGTAACAATAGAATCTTTTGCAAATTGAATGTAGTTTCTAAACTACAAGGTTTATTTTTATTTTTAAAATATCTATTCGGTGAAAATTTTAAATTTCAATGCAGTAGTACTTGAATTTTAGGGAAAAAATAAGAAGTAGGTGTTTGTCTGACCACCCTAACCACAATAAAATGAGAATATTTTTTTATAAGATTTTAGATATAAGTATAAGACTAATGTCTTGATGTGATGCATATTTTTTTGTAAATTTGTTTGAAGTAAATAATTAATTAGGATTTTTTTATTACAACTTTTAAAAAATATAAAAACTCATACGTCTGACCACCTTAACTTGGTCAAAACTTCATGAAATTCATTTTTTTTAATCCTATATTATGTGAAGCATATAATGTGACACATGTTTCAAATTCAAAAAATGTGATACCCTTTGAAAGCTATAGATGTTTTTCAATCAACCTATCAATCAGGACTTTAGTCGTAATTCAAATAGAAAATGAATAATCATTATTTATTAAATTCAAAGTAAAGAATAATTTATATTGGTGGAAAGCTAAGAATCTCCTTTAAAACCCTTTTTGTTTCATCAATTTTGGGTAAAAAAAATAGTCGTCAGCCACATGGGCCATCATATCACTTACATATCACCACTTTTTGGCCCAACATGATCCTGCATATACCCTCTACATAAGTTGTCAAGGGACAGTAGCCAAATCCCCATAGGGTAGTGCTAGTCACCATTGAAATGTCCATGTGAAGTAAAACAAATTCCATCATACTTGTTGGAAGACTTCCACATCAACATGGAAGAGTAAAATACCAAAACTAGGGACACCTTGGAAAGAGAAAACTAAAACAAGGCTGAGACAATACTCTAATTCTTCAAAATCCAATTATACTCATCCACTCCTTGTTCAAGATGAAATCAAAGGAACCATCACCACATCCTCATTAGAATCATGATAAGACACCAAAGAGAGCAGGTATTGGCCATACCCTGACTCAGTGTCATCTCCATCATCTAAAAGGCTAGCACAATGGGAGAATTATGTTTCCCCAAGCAAGCCTTTAGACACTTGTATTTTTCTTTCATGGCCATCCTCACAAGCAAAATTGGCTCCTTACCTTTAAACTTGACCAATTCTTCTGAAATGGTCATTTTTCGTAAGTTGTAGGTACTCTAGACAATTGTCTTCTTCTTATTTTGAACATGGTCACCCCTTTTACCCTTTGGTGTCACATGAGTCTTAGGAATCTCCTATTCAACCATAGTAAAATCCTCATGACACTCAAAAAAACTAAGACAACCAAACCTCCTAGCAATCCAAGTTGGCACACAAGACTTTCCCATTCTGCAAAACCTAGGCGAAAGCTAGCAAGTCTAAAATGAGAAGAAAACCTAGCCAACTTAGAAACTTCTTAACCAAATTTGTAGAAAAGCACACCCATAAGCCCCAACAACTACAACCAATCTCAGAAATATGAAATTCTTAGATAAACTAGAACATGGATTACAAAGAGACCATATGAATACCAACTTACCCAAAATAACACATCAAATCCTTAGCACTTGAGCACCTATCACTCACACACTTCTTCCTATGACTCACCTTAGATTTTCTACATAATGAAAATGGTGAGATCAAATAGAAAATAATCCTGCATTAAATAGACAACTTGGATCATGCAACAATTGATGATTGAAGAACTCCTCATACGAGTGAGTTGATAACTTAGCAACTCAACTTTAAATCTGGGTTGTCGATCTTTGCAAATTTAAAACATCATCAATGGCAACCTCAAGCATTTTTTTTGGCCTTTGCAAATTGTTCCTAGAAAGAAGCGATGCCACCTCAAATACTGCCACATTTTCCCTTAATCTTCCTTAGTCACTTATGATCTGACGATTAGCATGCATCACTAGCCTGATCTGTATCTTTCCATTTATATCGGCGAAGTACACAAAGCCAGTATTTGAAGAGAATATTCTCTAAAATGATTCATAACACGTCACAGGTTCATACCACCCCTCCAAGGTTCAAACATTGACAACAACATCAGTGCAATGAAATCTGGACCATTAGATCACTACATCACTTTGGTAATATTTTTCATGTCACATGTGACTGATTTGGATTTAAAAATCTACATCACATCAATGATATTATTTAAAATCGGCGATGAAACCATATCAAGCCGCTTAGATCTGTATTAAAAACCAAGGCACCAAAGACATCACTCCTAGGAATACATTAGATCAACGAAGGAGAACCTTGAACAAATACCTCATCGCTCATCACCCATTTGAAATTCAAAACCTGGAGAAGAATCATGATGAGCTATAAGGGAAGAGACAACAAGCTCTAGGGTCCATCGTGTATCATTAATTCTCATCATGAAACTGATGAGAAATTAGTGATGTGAGGGAAGCCAACGATACTGATAGCATCCCACATATCACACATTTCCAATTTGAAAAAAAGGTTCATAAGGCCATCCACGATGCTCGAAACCATGGAAACAACGCTTGTCTCTCATCACCAATTCACATTTACATACATAAAACTATGAGTGATGAGCGATAAAAGGAAGTATCCAATAGGACTTAAGTGGAAACAATTACGCACATGACCCGCAATATTCCTTAAGAAGGGGACCATCTAAGACAATGTAAAAAAAGCCTCAAGGACTCAAGACATAATAATTTTAAAGGATATAAAGGCCAAATAAGGATAATTGATTAACCTTAAAAAATATAAATAATTTTCAGAACTACACATGAGGGATCGGTAACTTTATGGGATCAGATGCCATAAGATGTTTTAAAATGTCCAGAAATGAGAAACAACAGGTCAACAAAAAATTAGAGCCCCAAGGGTTTCTACGGTGAGATTTTGGTAGAAAAATCATGAGGAAAAATTAATGAACAAAACCCTAAGTCCAAACATATTAAGACTGATTGAAATTGGCCAAATTAGTTAAGGGGTCATGAATTTTCTTAGGAGTTCCATCAGGGGTAAGTTGTTACATCTATCAAAGTTGCCAAGAAGTTGTCATCTTCATGGAAATGTTAGAAACCAAGATAAAAAATGCAAACCAGAAAAGCCTTCTACATAAGTGGAAAATAGAAAAAAGTAAGAAGATTGCATAAAGATGTGCAAATTGAATAATATTCAGAATTAAGAAATTACATGAGATGAATTTATTTATAAAATCAATGTATGCATAACCCTAATGTTGACCTAAAAACAACTCAACTAAATAAAGCTTACTTATTAACTAAGTAAACTAATTATTACCTAAGTAAAACCTAAGTAAACTTAATAAAGTGTAATTAAATAATTATTTACACCGACACTCTCCCTTAAGTGCAACCTAGGGAGACTAAAAAAGCATGGACCTAAAAGTAAGATGAATGCAAGAAAGCATGAATGGGTCCCAATAACAAGGCTTGATCAAGTACCCATGTACAAATGCAAAGAATGAGAAAGAGGAGAAAACCTAGTGGGACAAAGACCCTCTCAATGAGATGCCCTGCTGCAAAGAAGCACTGGAAGAACACTGTGTACTAACACTAGAACCTGAATCCAACAAGCAAGGAAAGATACTTATGTTTACTACTAAGACCATATGAGAGTCATTGATTAACTCAAGAAATCATGATAAAGCAATAGAAGACCCGATGCCACGAAACATTGGAAAACTCACAAACTAGAACAACCCTGAAATTTGTGAAGCAATAGTAGATGAAAAAAGATGCTCCCCATACAAGTGAATGATATGATGAAATAATCTAGAAGCTATGTGTATCTCAATGTCGATGCCAAACTAAGAATAAAACTCTTCCATGGGAACAAGTACCATAAAGATTTTGGAACATTAACCATAAAACCATGGCCGTCAAACTGAGATGGATCTAAACCAATGCGGATCAATAACCATAGGCTCCCAATTTCAAGTGTGAACTGAAGTGAACCAAAATGTGTCCAACTATGAGAAAGATGTGGCCAAAAGAAAATATAGAAACTAGATACAACCCATGCGAGTTGTCATCAAGATCAAGATGTGATCAAAGTGCAACTACACTCTAATCAGATTATTATGCAAGAAACCCCCCTGATGGAACTTTATATCAGTTCATTTATTACAATAACACATGATTGTAAAAGAAGAGAATGCTAAACATGCATAAACTAAAGAGAAAATGCAAACCTAGAGCATGAAAAAAAAAATAGAGTGCATGCACAAAAAAAAGTTCACATCTATCTCCTTGATAAAAATGGACCTTAGATCTATGTAGAGGACTGAACTATCTTTCTAATGTTGTGAGAATGGCGAAAAAAGGATAACTGAGTCAAAAGATATTCCCTTCGAAGTGAAAAACATATTCATCTGAGTTCAAGGACGTGCAAACTAAAATTGGATAAAAATCAGAAAACACTACCTCCACTACTAGATTGGCATCAGAATCAACTTTCCAACAATATCGTGTTTGTGAAAAAAGGACACTGTATGCAAACGTTATGCCCAATTTTGTAAAAGTGCTCCAAAATGGCCAATGTAGCCTATAGGTAGCCTAGGGGACTAAAAACCATGTTAGAAACCAAGATCAGACATGCAAACCAGAAAAAAACTTCCATAGAAGAGAAAAACAGAAAGAAGCAAGAGCTTTAGATGAAGATGAGCAAATTGAATAATATTCAAAATTAAGAAATTACATGAGATGAATAACCCTAATGTTGACCTAAAAACAACTCAACTAAATAAAGCTTACTTATTAACTAAGTAAAATAATTATTACCTGAGTAAAACCTAAGTAAACTTAATAAAGTGTAATTAAATAATTAATTACACCAATAGAAAACTCACCTATAGGCTAGAATTTAGACTTTTGGACTTGAAAATCAGACAAGAAAAAAGCTATAGAAAATCACTAGAGGTTACAAAAGTTTCAATCAAACCCTAATACTAGGGCTAAATCACCCCCCTAGGCATACGAGTTCCAGTATAACCTTTTTACCAGATTTCTGTAGTTCTTGATTTTTCATGTGAACATTCCAGATTCTACCTAGATTCTTGTAGTAGTACTAAATCACCCATCCTAGCATATAAGTCCTAGTGCACTTCAAAAAGTAGAATTTCAGAGTTGCAAACCTTGTTTGGAATCCATCAATTTGCCAGGTTCCTTTTTGGCTGATTTCTATTTGTTAATTTGACTTCATGCTTTCAAGTTTCTAGCATTTAGTGTATTAGAGTTTTAATTTCTCCTTTGAAGCTTCATTTAATGGTGAACCTCTATTTAATCACACCCTAGGAAACCTCCCTAAATCATTCCCTCATTAGTCGCTTGGTTGAGGAGTCTTTGTTTCCTAATGAATTAAGTGAAAAATAGGTCCTCCTAGTTCCATCTCCTAAAAGGTGGAACCCTATTTCCTTTGAGTTAGGACCTAATTGAACACCTAATTTCCTAAGTTATGCATTCCATGGCCCATTTTTAATAGTTATCAAAAAATTCCAAGAAAAATAAAATGAATTCATCTAATACTTTGCCCCTAACACCTTAATTTCAGAAAAGTAGGGTAGGGACACATATTTCTAATGGTGAACGAGTCCCATTATGGTGAATGCGTCCTGTTTTGGAAAAAAGTGTACCCCTATTTTGGCTGCAAATTGAAATATGCTGGTGATGGTACTTTTTTATTTGTAATTCAAGTGTCCAAAGCTAGTCATCTAGATTTAATTTGTAGGAAATTGAATAAATAGCTATAAATACTTAGTTATTGCATCATTTAAAAGGTAACAACAAGCAATAGATAAACATTAAGAGACATAATTACTGTCAAGAGCAGTTCAAGTGCATTCAAGTGAAGATTTGTGAACATTATTATAGAAATTGAGCTCCACAAATCATGTAAAATCCTATGTTAGTTTATTTATGTTCATTTATCATTGTTTGTGAAGGATAACCCTTTTTTAGGTCCCCAAGAAAGTCAAGAAATTTAAGCAAGAAAGATCCTAACCTTGAGGAGACATGCATGACTTCAGTCCTTCAAGGAAGTCATTGAAGGGTGGTGAGTTCTAACACTTTGTTGATTCAACATTCCTTCCTATAATTTATGCTTTTATCATTAACATTTCCATTGTGGAAGTGGAAACACTAACATGGGGTTTGACCACATGGAAATACCCTAAATGGCGCAACTCTTCCTCTCTCTTTGAATATATAGGCTTCAAATTTGGAGAGTCTTGAAGGAGGTTTGAAGATAAATTATTCATTGTTGGATTCAAAACCCTACCCCTTGAGAAATCACAAAAAATCATCTAAAAAATTATCTGATAGTGATCTGACAAATTTATAGATGGAAATTGGAAGCTTGGATTTGGCATCAATGGATTGTGAAAATAGATCTAAAATATCTCTAAAAGGACACATATTCCATATGGTGAATGAGTCCTCCTATTTTGGATAGTACAAAATTTACAGGATAGATGCACAAAGCTCTATCTTTCTTAGAGTTGTCAAAATTTCTATTATAGTTTGTCATTTGTTAGAAACTTAAATTTTCAAAGTAGGGCACATAGTTTAATTAGGTTAATCAATGAAAATCAATTCCAATTAATTTTCATGGATCAAATTGATCATATCTAGATTTGGTTAACTCACCTTCATTTTTGAAAGTCAATATAATCACCTTGTTGATTAGCATCCTAATAAATCTCTAAAAAAGATGAAATTGACCCTAGGTTCTTTGCATTAGACTTAGGATCTCCTTTTTCTACATTTCAAAGACATACAAAGGATATGTGTTGAGATCTAAATCCTTGTACCAAATACAGATTGAATAATCATTGTGAAATATGTGCTGGAAAAGAGATTGGAAAGACGAATCTATGACATGATGCATGCAAATAAATTATGGATGGAATTATGGATTGAATTGGAAAAATATTATAGGTGGGTATGTGCAGGATCATGATGGGTATGTGGCTGATGATCATTTTTTTACCCAAAATTGATGAAACAAAAAGGGTTTTTAAAGGCGATTCTCAGCTTTCCACCAATATAAATTATACTCTACTTTGAATTTAATAAATAATTATTATTCATTTTCTATTGAATTACCACTAAAGTGTTGATTTTTAGGCCGATTGAAATACATCTATATCTTTCAAATGGTATCATATTTTTTGAATCCAAAACATGTGTCACATTCTATGTTTCACATACTATAATATTAAAAAATTACAAAATGAATTTCATGAAGTTTTGACCAAGTTAAGGTGGTTAGACATATGAGTCATTATATTTTTAAAAAGTTTTCATAAGAAAATTATAATTAATTATTCACTTGGAAAGAAATTACAAAAAAATATTCATCACATTGGGACATGAGTCCTCTACTTATATATAAAATCTTATAAAAAAAATATTATCATTTTAATGTGGTTAGGGTGGTCAGATAGACACCTGCTTCTTATTTTTTCCCTGAAATTTAAGTACTACTCTATTGAAATTCTAAATTTTAACCAAATAGATTTTATTTTTTTGTGAATAAACCTAGTAATTTAGAAACTACATTCAATTTTCTTAAAATTATATTCTTACATACTTTTAAAATAATATAGATAACTTATTCAAATTTTTATGTCAAGATGCCTAACTCTGATTTTTCTGAATTTTTTGCCACTTAAGGGCCTAGTTTTTCCATGATGATCCTGCACATACCCAGGTATGGTGAAAAGGTTGTTCAAGTTTAAATGTTTTAATGTTAATGATAATAATAATCAAGAAAGTTTTAAAGGTTTGAGAAGTATGATAAGACATCAAGAAATTTGGAAAATTATAGATGGTGAGAGTATATCTAGATTGATGTTCTCAAAATTAAGGGTTTGAAAGATTTTCATAGTAGTTGGTGAAGAATTGGAGTTGAAAGGATTTGAGTGAGTCTACATGCTTGGATATAAAATTTGGAATGGTAAATGTTGAAGCATAATTGGTAGAAATTAAGGGGGGCTATTGTGGTATGTAATTTCTTTCACAACTCCACCAATCATTAAGTGGGGAAGACAATTATTAAATGTAATACCTTCTAGAAAGCTATAAGATAAGGATAAATATTAGATATATAGTGAACCACCAAAAAGATATACAAAGAGGAAAGGAGGATTCCCCTTTCTAGGCCCCTAGGGTTTTTCACCTAGGAGCTCTTTGGTTTAGGAATGACACTCTTTCCGCTTAATTATATGGTCTTTTGGTGATTTCATTCAAAGATAGGGGTTATGTATGAGTTGATTAAGGTTGTGTTGTGTGTGTGTAGTGTGGCTAAAAACTGAAAATAAAATTATTGTAATCTAATGTATGAAATGTAAATAAAGTAAATGTAAACTAATGCAAACTATTCTAAAATGACCTAAATGTATGCAATACAAAAAATAAATGGAAAGTTCAGGACTTGTGCACCTGGAAATGAGATTTTGCAAATGAGAGGCCCAAGAATGCTCTGGAAGTTTTTTGAAATCAGCAGAGGGACACTTATGCCAAGTTAAGCAACCTAGTCTTCCTATCGAGAAAATATGTTGTAGTAGGTTTCTACCAAATGGGTACCCATAAATGTAAAAATCCCCAAAACACAGGCCCGAAGGGATTAGGTCAGCATTGTTGGCGACCTAGTCCTCTTTTGAGTTTTTAAGAACTTGAAAGTAGAGATTGGAGCCTTTGGTCTTCACTCTAGATCCCAAAAGGTGTCTAGTTTAGATTTTGTAGAAAATGGGCGGAAAGAGGTCTCCAAGCTTCAACTAGGGCTTTGTTGACTTGAATGAATTTGATGGGTTGAGACCACCTTCTTGAAAAATCTGCATATAAACACTTGAAAACACACATGCAAAGAGGAGACAAGGATTAAGGTTAGAGATTAGGGGTTTTCCTTAAATTCAAACCCCTTTGATGATAGTCAAATCCAAATGATAAACAAGGAAACGAAAGGATGGTTGAATGACAAAGAAAATACAAACACTTACCAAATCCTTTATTGAAGATGTATGCAACATGCAAGAACCAAGTCCAATGGAGATTGCTTGAGATGCCTTGTTCTTGAATGCTTGCTTGGGAAGCTTGAGTGCAAGAGTACTTGTTAAGATTGAGTGAAGGTGAAAAATGGTCTAAGGAGAGGTAAAAATGAAGGTAAAAACCCTTATTTATACATACTAAACACTAATTTTCCTGAAATGAAACATGATAGGCTGACCCTAGGGCTTAGGAGGAAAATTCACGTTAAGAAATTGTTTTAATCTTGAATTTTATGCCTAAAGGGACTAGGTCGCCCAAAGTGGCGACCTAGTCCACTTGGGAAATTTTAAGTGGTGATCAGGAATTAAATAATGTTAAGTGAAGTTAATCAGCTTTGCCTTCTGAAACACACTTAAGTCGGGACTAAAATTATATTAAGGGGACAAATTAGCATAAGAAAAGGGTTAAATTAGGGGTGACAAGCATAGGAAAGTGTGAAAATGCATTACAACACTTTGTCACAAGGGTTGTTAAGGGGTAAAGAGAGGTTGTTTAGGTGAATTATGTTGAAAGGGTCTTAGGAAAGTGAGGATATGTGTTACAACACTTCACAAAACCTTATTAAAACATCATTAGAATATTGTTGAATTGGAAGCTTTCAAGATTGAATCAAGGTAAAACAAGGCCAAAATCCAAGGGAAAATGCCAAAATGAGCGAAAAAGTGCCAAAGACTACACTTTTTGGTAACACATATAGTTAAGTCATCCTAGGATCTAAAAGGATCAAAAAATATTATTTTAATGTCTAAAGACCTCTATATATTGAGGCATTTTTAATGAGGGTTAGTGTAGGATCATGGGGGTCCAAACTAGGCCCCTAAGTGGTAATGAAGATTTAGAAAAATAGAGTTATGCAACTTCATATAAAAAATTTAATAGGTTGCTAAAATAATTTGAAAAATTGCCGAAACAAAATTTGTATCAAATTATTAGTTTCTAAGATACTAGTCCTCTTTGGTAAAATAGTAAATCTATTTCGTGAAATTTTGAAATTTCAATACCGTGGTACTAAATTTTCAAGAAAAAAATAAAAAGCAAGTGCATGCCTAACCGACCTAAGTACAAGGAAATTTTTTTTTTGTTTAAACTTTAAATATAAGTAGAGTACGCATGCCCGGATGTGCGACATTTTTTAATATTTTTTTTGCAAGTAAATAATTAGTTATAAAAAATTTATTAGAATTTTTTTAAAAATATTAAAACTTGTTTGTCTAACCACCATAAATTGGTCAAGCATTTATAAAAATATTTTTTTTATTTTTGTTATCCTATAGTATGGGAATAATAGAATTTGCTGCATCTTTTTAATTAAAAAAATAAGAAATCTTTTTGTGAATTATAGATTTTTTCAATTAGCCTATCAATCAAGACTTTAGTCAGAATGCATGTAGAAAATAAATAATAATTATCTATTTAATTCCCAATAAGTCATCTTATATTGGTGGAAATCTAACAATTTTATCAATAAACCCTTTTCGTTTCATCAAATTTTGATAAAGAAAATGTCATCAGCCACTTGTGGGTTATATTGCCACTTTTCAGACCCCTATGATCCTACACTCACCCATGAATTATGTTGAACACACCCAGAGATTGAGAAGGGGTTAATTAGCCTTATTGAAAACTTAATCCCTTCCATAAATTAAATATTTTAGCACAATACTAACTTCTTTATTACATCAAAACCTTTAAATTTAGAACAATAACAAAGAAGGATATACTAGCTTGAATCTTCAATAACTTCAACAATCCTTAGCAATGAAAGTGTTGGAAGTTTGTTTGTCATTGAGGAGATTTTTTGCACCATAAACATGATGATGTGAAGAATTATTGCATGGAGAGATTGATGAAGATTGAAGAGCATGGCAGTATATGGTGTTGTCATTTATGGCAACCCATGACATATATGTGAAAGAGTTGGTCTGGTGAAGACCAAAGTATTTGGATAATTTCCTAAGTCTAGAAGTGCAATTTCAATATTCATAGAACCTATTTTGAGGTTTTCATTGATCCACTATGAAAAAATTGGTTATGTGGTTTTAAGGTAATTTTGGTGCATGTTGGAAGAGCCTAAATCCACAGTTTCATGAATTCATTTCTTTCACAGTTGAAGATATTGTTGAGAGAGTATTGGCTGAGTTGTGAGACTGTGTTCTTAAGATATGATGTAGAGAAGTGCAAATTATAGTTGTGGTGAAGTATAAAGTGTGTTAAGTCAATTTTCTAAGCTTTAGTGGAACTCTATCTTTAGCATATGTCAGACACATTGTTAGCAATTCATATTTGGCAGTGATCCACCATTTATTCTATCTCTTTCTCTTTTTGGTAGTGATCCCTTTAGCAGTGGGCCTTTCTCCTTTTTGGACAGTGAGTCCACCATTTTGTATAATATATTGTAATCGGTTATAATATATTGTCAGCTAATCCTCACTGCGTTTTTTCCCTTTTTGAGATTTCCACATTAATTTGGTGTTCCTACTTTCTTTGATGTGATGCATGATTTCTATGTTCCTTTCCATTACTGCAAGTTTAATATGATGCATTGAATGAATGTTTAAAGTTGATGAAATTTATGAATTTAAATGAATATTGAATCACCCCCCTCTTAGTATTCTAGGTGTACAACAGTTGGTGTCAAATCTTGGTTCCTTCAATTGGTTTGATCATTGAGGCAGATCTTGGAGGTTGAACACATGGCTAAACGGAAGTATCCTATTCCTCTAAAAGAGATTATTCCTAAAGGGTTTACTAAAAATATTGTGAAGTTGAGATGGAAGGATAACTCAAGTCAGCTCTTGATGATTTGGATAAAGTAGAAGCGAAGAATAGAGATCTAAAAAAGGATCTTAATGATGCAGATGAGTGTATTAAGAAGTTGACAAAGAAAATCAAGAAAGCTATAGAAAGAATCAAGGAAACAAATAAGTAGTTGAAGCAATCAAATGAGACTTTCACCAGTCTGAAAGTGCAAGTTGAACAAGGAAAAAGAGTTGAAATTTTTTTGAATGCAAAATTTAAAGTCAAATTTGAAGAATGTTCAAAGCTTGAACAAGAGATTGTAACTTTGAGACCAGATCTAGAGAAAACAAAGAATCAAGAGGACAAGTTCAAGAAGATCTCCACAATGCTTGATGAGATGATTGCAAATCCAAAATCTTCTAATGACAAAGAAGGTTTGGGGTTTGAGAAAGGAGATAGTTAAAAGGTGAATCAAAAGTCAAACAATCTTGAAAAGAAGAATGACACTTGAAGATAAATATCTAGAACCAGAAGAAAGAATTCAAAAGGTCACCTATCACACAACCTACTGCAAAAAGGTATTCATATTTTAATAGCTATTGTTATTCCTACAACAAATTTGGACATAGAGTCGTAAAGTGTAGAAGTAGAATGGATTAGAATGTTCAATAATTTCTCAGTTAGCTTTTTGCATGCAGTAGATTTGGTCATAAAGCTAGTGAATGTAGAAATCAAATGATGAGTGGTTACAATAATGGCATGATGTTTCAATCTTTCAATGGGTACTATTATACATGCAATGGATTTAGTCATAGGAATTTTGAATGTAGATCTAGAATTGCAAGAAGTAAGCTTGTTCAAAAGGTGTCATATCTCACAATTGTAACAAATCGGGACACATAGCTAAGTTTTGAAGATCTAAGAATGTGAAACCCTCTATTTCACAAAAGAAGTAGATTGATCCGGTAGAAAAGAAAGTGGATCCGGTTGAGATGAAGAAAGAAATGAACTAAATCTAGAAAAATAAGGAAGAGAATGAAGTGAAGAATGAATATGTGCTAGCTCCTTGTGTAGATGTTTCCTTTAGAAACTACATAAAGAGCTTTGGCTCAAGGGATTTTTAATAGAAAATCCTTAATCCCCCACCAAGGATGTGGTGTTGATGCCTTTAGCATACTGGTACGAGTGTAGATCAACATAGTTGATCTATTATTGGTATTTTGAATATGAAATCTCCTGTAGTGGAAATCTACAGTGTGATTGAAGGTGAGTGTGTAAACATAGTGAGGGTTAGCCATCTTTTCAACCTAAATTTATTCACTATAATTAATGCATTTTTAGGTCTTTAGAAAAGTGTTTATATATGATTTTGCATATGATAAGGCAATTTTCAATGGAGAATTTGAATAGTAGAGAAGTAGATCAAAGGAAATTTGAAGCATTTGGTGTGTTATGTGAAACCCTAATCAGTAAAGAATTCCAAAGTTATTTATGGTTTCCTGATATACCCTAGTCGTGTGAAATTTGAAAGATGTTTACTCCTCAAGTGGTTGATGTATTGAAATGGATGAGACCTAAGTTCAAGAAATATTCATTTAAATCCATGGAGATGGATCTAGACTCATTTTCAAGGGTTCCATATGGTGTGATGCACACAAAAGATGTGTGAATCTACATCCACACAAAATGGAAGAATATGATCATATGAAGATTACAAAATATTGGGTAAATGATTTGATAGGAGATGAGTTTGAATTGAAACCTCAGATTAGAATTTTGATAGAGAAGAAATTGTATGTATGGAAAAACTTTCCAAACTTTTTTCATCAGGATGAGTGGGTAAACTATGTGTTTAGTAGAATTCATAAAAAATTCATGCGTTTAGATATGGCTACATATGATTAACAAGAAAAAAATAAAGGTGGTTACGAGTTTGTGCCCAAATGGACCTATTTTGGTAATGAAGCTCACCACTACGAAATTCAACAAGTATGCCATAATGGTGAAGGATATTAATGATTTGGTAGTTAAGTATGTATTAATAGTAATTGTATATAAGATCTATTATACAAAAAAAAGATAACTCTGTGTTGGCTATTGTTAATCATATTTCTCACTAGATCGTGTAGGAAGGTCCAGATATTGATCTATGAAAACTCTTGGGACAACAGTTGATGGAGAATCTTCAAAAGGCCAATGAATCTCAGTACCCCTTCTAATATGGTACTCTAATTGTGTGTTTATTTTTTTTACTTTCATAGAGAGTTGATGGATAATCTTCAAAAGACCAAAGAATATAAGTACCCCTTCTGATGTGGTACCCTAATTGTGTGTTTATGGGTATGTGCAGGATCATCAAGGAAAAAACAAGCCCTTAAGTCGCAATAAAATTCAAAAAAATTAGAGTTAGGCAACTTGATGTAAAAATTTGAATAAGTTATCTATATTATTTAAAAAATATGTAAGAATAAAATCTGTAGAAAATTGAATGTAGTTTTAAACTACTAGGTTTATTTTAAAAATAAGAAAATCTATTTGGTGAAAATTTTAAATTTCAATGTAGTAGTACTTAAATTTAAGGGAAAAAAGAAAAAGTAGGTGTTTGTTTGACCACCCTGACCACAATAAAATGATAATATATTTTTATAATATTTTAGATATAAGTAGAGGACTCATGTCCTGATGTGATGCATATATTTTTATAATTTTTTTCCAAGTAAATAATTAATTATGAATTTTTTATTACAACTTTTCAAAAATTTAAAAAATCGTATCTCTAACAATCTTAACTTGGTCAAAACTTCATGAATTTTTATTTTTTATTTTTTAATCCTATAGTTTATGAAGCATAAAATGTGACACATGTTTTGGATTCAAAAAATATGATACCATTTGAAAGCTATAGATGTTTTTCAATCAGCCTGTCAATCAGGACTTTAGTCATAATTTAAGTAGAAAATGAATAATGTTTATTTATTAAATTCAAAGTAAAGAATAATTTATATTGGTGGAAAGCTGAGAATCTCCTTAAAAATACCTCTTCATTTCATCAATTTTGGGTAAAAAAAATGTCGTTAGCCACATGGGCCATCAGATCACTTACATGTCACCACTTTTTGGCCCATCATGAACCTACACATACCCTTATTGTTTTACTTTCTTGAAGAGTTGCCTAGTGTAAGGAATATTATATGGAATGATAGTATACCTATTAACATACAAATAAGAGATCATCTAAGAAGGTTAGGAGTGTTGCAAGTATGAAGGTGTTGTCATTGATGTCAATTGGCTAACTGGTTTTCAATTGGTTGTTATTGTCATTGATGTCATGGAAGCTGGTTATTGGCCGTATATGTCAAGGATATTGAGAAAATTGTAATGGAGAAAGTTTGCAGGTATTTTGTGTGTGCTCTCAAGTGTGTTGCTATGATAGCGAGGATCTAAGGTGTTGTTCATGTCTATTGTTATTTGTTGTATTCTAGAATTTGGGCTTTTGAATCATCATATAGTGTGAGATATCTTCACTAGTTGTGATCAGTGCATTTGTGTGTGTCTAGATGAGGTCTGAGAGAAATGTAGTTGCTGCAGATTTCTCCATGTTTTTGTTTCAAGACTTGTAGTTCTAAGAATAAAGTGATGAGGTTGTGTTGATGTGAATTTTATTATCCAAAAAGATTGGATCAAGTTAAGGTTGTGTGTGCTTAATTTTTTTATGTGTTAAACACTACTCACAAAGTTCATGGAAGCATGTTTAGGCATGTTGGGACTTATTTAGGTCCTCATTAAGTATGTATTTAGGTCACCCTCATTCTAATTCCACCATAGAATGTTTTGGCACCAACCTAATTTGAATTTATAAATATAAATGGTGTGTGGCCGACCTTGGATGAGTTTAAAGTTGAAGGAAACATATATATAAGTTGAGATGATGATGAAAGACAAGATAGATGCAATATAGATGAAAAGAATGATGTGAGATAGATGTGAAGTAATGTGTGATGTGAGTTTGAGCAGATCATTACAAAACTCAAGTGGTGAGTGGAAGGTGTACTCTATCCTTCAAACATGTCTTCAAGAGTGTGAGAAAATTGTAGTGGAAATCTCTATTTCATTGAGATAGTTTTTCTCTCTGTGACAATCCACTTATATCTTCTTTGTAATTCTATAGCAGTGAGCCATCCAGGCAGTAAGCCCTTATTGGACAATAAGTCTTGTTTTGGATAAATAAGTCCTATCTTGGCAGTGAGCCTTTGTATTTGGTTTTGGAATTATTTATATTGTGAGATAATCCTCACTATGCTTTTTCCCTCATTGGGTTTTCCACATAAATCTCATGTTATTATGTGTTTGGTTTTACTTTTTTCAGTTCCTGCTTCTACAATTAATGATTAATCACATTAGCAAAGTAAAGGATTTTTGAATGGTTATTGATCTGACTTTTGGTGAAAGTTTTAATTGTTAAAATTTCTACAACTGATTCACCCACCCTCTTAGTTTTCTTGTTCAACAATTGGTATCATAGCTTGGTTCCTTGGAGAAGAGATTAACTACTTAAGGATGGTCTGAGATGGCGAACAAGATAGTTACTAAGTGTCCTAAGTTTGATGGAATTTACTAAACTTTCTAGAAGGAAAAGATGGAAGGATATCTAGAATACTATGGATATGATGTTGAGAAAGCTTATGAGACTCCATACATTGCTCCTACTAATGGTCTGAGTACTACTAACGAGATCAAGGCACATGAAGTAAACAATAAGGAAAAATTTATTCTAAAGAATAGTCTTTCACATTCTGATTCAATTAAAGTTGTAAATTTGAAGACTACTAAAGAGGTTTGGGATGCATTGGAAAAGATCCATGAAGGAGATGAAAAGGTTAAAGAAGAAAAGTTACAAAATTTGGAGGCACAATTTGAGATCCTACGAATGACTAGATATGAGAACATTAAATCCTATGTGCAGAGAGTGGATGAGATGCTAGGTGGAATGCAAGGACTTGGTGCAATGATGGATGAATCCAGGATAGTGAAGAAGATTTTCATAACTCTCCCTTATGCATTTAGTGAAAATTTATCTTCTATTGAGGAATTTGCAGATTATAAGACTTATACTAAAGATCAGTTGTTAGGTACTCTAACATCTTTTGAAATGACAAATCCTAGCTTGAGAAATGGATCACAGGCCTAAACTACTTTCAAGGTTACAAAAGTTGAAGATCTCTGTGAAAAAAACTTTGATAAAGTAGAAGCTAACTCTGTAAGAAGAATGAAAAAGGGCCCCAATAAGTATCAAGGTAAGTTACCTTTCAAATGTTTTAGTTCTAGAGGAATTGGTCATTATGATTCAAGATTACCTAACAAAGATGAGAGGAACAAACATAGAGAAGGAAAATAAAACAAAGGAAAGATGATCAAGAGAGAATATTATGTAAATGAAGATGCTGGTATTTATAATGAAGAATCTGACTATGGATATTTTGATGATAATGAATGTTTGTTCTTGGCTATGAAAGATGAATCTACTCCTACTAATACTAAAATATCTATGAAAAAAATCACTCTGAAGAAGGTTGAAGGTAATATGATCTCCGATCTTCATGATAAACAAGAAAATAACTACTGGGTTGTTGATAGTGGTTGTTGACATCACATGACTAGTGACAAAAGTAAGTTTGTTAAACTTGAAAAATATGATGGAGTCTTAGTTAAATTTGGAGATGATATTAGAGCTAAGATTTGTGGGATAGGTTCAGTTCATTCTGATGGCAAGCATAATACTGATAATTTCTACTATGTTAATCTTTTAAGGCATAATATTTTGAGTGTTGAACAGATGTGTAGTAAAGGATATAATCTTTTGTTTGAGGATGAGAAATGTGAAATAATGAAAGGATCCAAAACTATGATTGTTGTTGGGAAAGAAATCTAAAGGAAATATTAATCAACTTAAAAGTGTTTATGGAAATTGTTTTATGTCTCATATTAATGACAGTTGGTTATGGCATCAGAGGATGTGTCACATGAATTTTGACAACATGGTGAGAATTAGTGCAATACAAGCTATGAGAGATTTACCAGGGATTACAATGACTATTAATGTTATTTGCAAGGATTGTTAGTTTGGAAAGCAAGCAAGAAGCAACTTTAGCTCAAAGGAACAATCTACTACTAACTTAATAGATTTAATTCACATAGATCTATGTGGTCCTATAAGGGTAAGAATTATACAAGGTGACAGGTATTTAATGCTTTTGATTGATGATTACTCTAGAATGACATGGGTTACTTTTCTTAGATAAAAATATAATGCATAAGATAAATTCAAGGCATTCAAAGCTATGATTGAAAATAAAATGGATATTAAAATAAAATTCTTAAGGTCTGACAAAGGTGGTGAATTCATCTCCAATGAGTTTAACATGTTTTGTGAAGCACATGGAATAAAAAGGTAATTGTCTACTCCTAGAACTCCTCAACAGAATGGAGTTATTGAAAGAAAGAATAGAACTGTTCATGAAGCTACTCTAGAATGATGATCACTAAGGTAGATCTATAGAAAATCTACTGGAGAGAAGCAATTCACACTATTTTTTATGTGTTTAATCAAGTTCAAGATAAAGATAACAACACTAAGACTATCTATGAGTTGTGGTATGGAAAGAGTCCTATTGTAAATTATTTCAAAGTATTTGGAAGCGAATGTTATATCAAAAGAGATGAAGAAAATTTAGGAAATTTTGATGCAAAATGTGATGAGGGTATCTTTCTTGGATACTCCCTTACAAGAAAAGCTTAAAAATTCTACAATAAAAGGCTAAGAAAGATTGCAAAAAGAACAAATGTCAAGGTTGTTGAAGTATTGAATATTTCAATTGAAGTTGATGGATATGTACTAGATGAACCTAATTGTAGAGAAGTAGAAGAAGTTTTTGAAGAAAAAGAAAAGAAGAATGAAGAAAAATAAGCTCTAGTGGTGTCCCCAAAGACACCTAAATATCTGCAAAAGAATCATTTAGAAGATCAAATAATTGCAGACAAGAGAAAAGGTGTATTGTCTAGAAGTAGAGCTACTACTACTAAAATAAATATTTGTTTACTTTCTATAGTTGAACCTAATATATTAAGTGAAGCATGTAAAGATGAGTATTTGATGAGAGCAATGGAATAAGAACTTATTCAAAATGAGAAAAATCAAACCTAGGAATTGGTCCCTAGACTGGTAGATAAAAACATAATTGGATCAAAATGGGTATTCAGAAACAAGTTGAATGAGAATGGAGAAGTGGTCAGCAATAAGGCAAGGCTTATATGTAAAGAGAAAGTAACAGTGAAGTATTGGAGCTACATTATAATGTTTTTGTAGGTCTTCAAGCTTATTTTGTTGTCAAAGATCAAGCATTATTGAAGAAGTGATGATAAATGCCTATGCAGAATCATGATAGATTCTAGGTTTTGGGAGAAGCACTATGAGATTCAACCAAGCCTAGTGACATGTTTTCTAAATGATTCCAACATATATGATAATTCTATTTTCATCCTAAAGAGATGTATAATCAAATTTATGACTTATTAAGGGGATTTGGGATCTCCTAAAGTAGGTCATTTGTATTGTTCATGTTCATCCTAGGATCCTATTCTAACACAATTGAGTAGGGTTTCTTTGCATCATTAGAGATCTTATTCTTATGCAAACTTAAGGTTAGGATTCCACACACATTTCATGTTTTAGATTTCAATTTATCCTCAAGGTTTAATTACCGAACTTAGGGTTTGACTAAGGAAAACCCCTATCCATAAACAAACATCAATTGTTTTGTATATTACTGGCAAGTCTCGATTCGAAAGTGGGGATTTCAAGTTACAAGAGGGAATGGAAAGTTTGGAACTTTAAGGCCAGATTTATTTTTTTCTAGAAGAGCCTACTAGGACCCATTCGCCACCTAGCGAATAAGTCCCTATTAGGTTTCAAGGGCAACAAATTATCAAAGTTCACAAGCTACAGTTTTTTATTCAGAGCCCCCTAGTAAAGTTTACCATGACCCATTTTCCACCTAGAAAACGATGTAATATCCATTTTTTTTAATTTTCTAAAAATAGAAAATTACTATTTTTAGTAAGTTAGGTTTCAAAAAATAGCAAGTCAGGTCTTGCAGCGAAACCGAGAAAGTTGGTTTCTCGAGGTGATCTAATTAAAATAATTTGGGAGGTTAAATATCAAAGTTTGATGGAATATTTAATTGAGAAAATTTGGGTGTGGCTTTTTGGAAAAAGGAAATATGGATTTTGATTTTCTTATGAAGTGGTGGAGGAAATGGAAATATTTTATTATTTCCCTCGATTACACTTGATTTTTTATTTTTACATTAACGGTCGGAGTTACATATTTGCATGAAATATTATTCTCTTCCCTTGGTCATCATTTTGGGTCTCCCAACATGGAAATTGAATATTTTCCAATAAAACAGAAATTTGGATTCATTCTTGCATCATCCACATGGTTGTTTTCTAAAAAGTTGTTGCTTTCTCTTTAGAGCTGATAAACCTATGAAGATATTTCTTCAAGGCTAATAAACCATGGAGGATAAAGGCTTAAGGGAAGTGGTTCCAAGGGTCTATTGGTGCAATTTCACCCAGAGATTTCCATTTTGTTGAAGGCTTCCCATTGGCAGTGTTTTCTTGGAAAATTATAGGAGATTTTTAGGAGTTTTGGGGTGAATAGTTTTAGATTTTATTTCAGTTTGTTGTTGCTGGTATCAATAGTATTTTTGGCTGTATGTTTATGTTTTTAATCATTTTAGACATGTTATTTCATGCATATTTTAGTTTTGGTGCCTTTGGTGAAGTTTGGTTTCCAGTAATGTACTTCTATAGTGCCTGTTGGCACCCTATTTGGGAGTATTTTATCAATAAATAAGTTGGCCTAAATTTTGGTGGGTTTATCCTGAAGTTTGTGAGCTTGCAGTGTATTTCAAGCTTCAAATTAGCTCATTATTTTGGGGATTATGTGTAGAAAAATATTTTGGTTGATTATATTGGCCTTGATTTCATAGATTTTCTAAAAATAATATGTATTTTCATATACTTTATTTTCATGTTATCTTTGGTGAAGTTTCAAATTGATTTGGCATCAAATCTCCAATTCGGGAGCACAGTTTGTGATATTTCTTGTTAATTCTTTGAGGAAACTTTAGTTTATTTCAGAAATCGGTGTCATTTGTGTATTTGAATGTGAATTAAATTTCACTTTCTTTCCCTTTCTGAAAATTTAAGTTATTTCAAAAAGTATTTTATTTGGGACATTATAGTGGTATCAGAGATGTGATCTTGATAGTCTGAGGGTTTGAAAGATGCAACCCACTAAATATAATTTATTTTCTAATGGTGGTTACTTTACACTCACTCACTCTTCCAAACCCATGGAAGAATTGGTTATGGATCCATCTTCTATTAGGGCTTCATATAAAAAACTTGATGAGGTTTTCAGGAATTCAGTCCCTTGCAATGATTTCCTAATTCACATGCAAGGTATGATGGCACTAAAAGGCTATAAATTAAAACCAAGTTCAGGTATGAAAAATAAAAAGGAGGAGATCCCATATCATGAAGTAAAGGGAATGTCTGTACAAAAAGATGATAAATCAAAATCAAAGGTTGATGGTAATGAATTCTTAATTGAAAAATATATTTCAGTAAATGAAATCTCACAACAAGAATGTGTTCCTTTTGATGATGTTAATTCAAGATCATAATTGTATGTTGATTATGAAGATAATTTAAAAGTTATGAATATTTGAAATGAGGTACCCTTTGAAAATAGTGAAGAGGAAACTCTTTTTGTGTAAAAAGAGAATGTATCTAACAAGTAGGATGATGAAAGAGGGTCACTTGTTCAGAGTGAAGAGTTTGATATAAGGGAAAGGGTAATAGAACTTGGTGATCGTTTGACGGAGTTACAAAGTAACATTTTGGTTAACCTGAACTCATGGATTTTGGATAAAGAAAATAATTTTTTTGAAGATTTCCAAATGAAGTTTATTTTGGAAAATGAGGTTGCACATTCTACTTGCAGCCAAAGGTATGAAAATATTTTAGATTTGTCACTTTCTATGTTACCACAAAGTTATTTTCATGTTGGAGAGTATGCAAAAGGGGGAGATCAATCTTTTAATGTTTAAAGTTGTTTATATGTAAGAATATGAGATCTACATAATATCTTGAGGATTAAAAGGGTTAGAGACACTATTGAGTTCTCTAGATGCTTCGTTTGGAATGAAAAGAAGTTTATGAGAATTCATATAGTGTTATTTATTCTTTCTAACCATTTAATGAAGGATCAATATTCACATTTTTTGGAATACTTATGCAAGCCAAGCACCATACTTGAAGACAATATTTTGAGTAATATCCAAATGGTGATAGGAAACTTGGATTGTATGATGGTTGGACATGGTAAGGGAAAAAGGAATAATATTGAGGTTCATTGTTCAATCCATGTTTTATTTTTATGGAAATCAAGTCTCATGATCGTTGAAGGATTCATAAAGGATGAACTTCTAAAAGAATTAACATTATAAGGGAAAGTAAAATTTTCTTACTATTTGGTGAACAAAAGATGTAAATGTTTCCATATCGTATGGGATAGAGCTAAAATGATTATATGGTTGAAATAAAAATGGGTTAAAAAATATTTCACACTTGACTTATGTCATCCAAAATCTAGTCATACAATATTTTGCAACATTGAAGACTTTTGGGATGCCTATGGAGGTAATAAACCCATGTTTTGCAATTATTATTACTGATTTCTCACATATATGTTTAGGAGAATATGGTGTTGCAGGAGAATCTATGTGGATAGAAATATGCTTTAAATATAAGATAGTACTATATGTGTTATGCTTTAATGAGCATCATAGATTTCATTCTAACATTCCACTAATTCAAAATCAACAAAGAAGAATGTTCAGATACATGTGCTTCAAGGGTCATCTTTGGAGATGAGATTTTTGCATGTCAATACTTATTCTCTAATGGAAATTTCAAACAGGGGTAAGAATTATTTTCATATTATGGTTTCTCATGGATATTTTTCAGCCCTTAGATGGATTATCACACATCATACAAGGGACAGATCATGGTTTTCTACTTAGGTTGGTAATTCACGCATTTGTCGCATCATTGTTATATTGTTGATCTTGGTAGCTCTTGCTTTGAATAGCTATAGTTTTTTGCACTTTTATATGGTTTTATTTCATATAAGGTTATCATTTTGAATGTAAAATAATCCATCAACCATATATTTTAATAGGGGAAGATTGAGGGATGTTGTGTAGTATGCATGTGTTGTTTACATGTTCTCGGTAAAATTATGTGAAGATTTATGGGTATTGTGTATGATGGAGTATGCTATTATTAAAAATTAGTACAATGCTAATGAAGACCATTATATATTTTTATTTATTCCAATCATATCAAATTTAAAGGTTGTGGGTCCACTCTTTCAGTATGGAGCAAAAAATGTTGGCAATATAGTGTGATATGGAAGTTTGGTTTGATTTTTGAAGAACTATGGAGTATATATTTCTATTCCTTATCACTATTTTCCACTCCTCTTATAAATTATTTATATTAAATACTAATCCATAAATATGAAGATAACACCTCTCAAGTTAGGGTAATGTATGAGTTGTTTATTGTACATTTTTCTATTGTGCAATTCAACAATATTCATTTCAATATTATGGAGGTGGAAGTAGTTGTTGTCTCCAAAATATGTATTTTATATTGTAATGGATGTAGTGACTATTATAATAGTCATATTCATAGAAACAATAATATCCAAAACATTATCAAATTCCTCACAAGTCTATGGAACAAGTTGCCTAATGACAGTGCAATTCTAGCAAGTACTCCAAGACACTATGTCGATTATTGTGGGAGATTGTATTGGGAATGTTTCAAGGTGGAAACTACCAAAAACATCAGTAAGTTACCTAATATAGTTGAGGATGCAATAAAATTATTCTCTTCTTTCATTTTGAAATTACTTTTGGATGATCAATTTGTGCTAGTTGGAGGAATCAGGAAGTGCACAATTTCTTTCCAAAACGAACTGTTCATTGTAGAATCAATGTTTTGGAAATGGTGTTGTATGCATTTTTGTTATATGGTGTTAATTGTCACTCCTCAATATTACCATTGCTACTTCATATCAGATCCAAATGTTGCATATAACATCCTTCAAGATGAGGCAAAGTTTGTAAAAAATAGTATTGTTTTCAACAAGGTGTAATTAATTGTATCATATTAATTAAGTGAAATAACTTATTACTCTAACACCCCCCCTTAAGATGAACTTAGGGAGTAGCTAAAACACTAGGAAAAAGATGCATGAAAGAAAAGATGGGTCCCGAAAACTAGGCTTGATTAGGTACCCATTTACAAATGCAAGAATGAGGTAGAGAAGAAAACCTAGTGGGACAAAAACCCCTACAATGAGATGACCTGTTGCAAAGAAGCACTGGAATAACACTGTGCAGTAACATTGGAACCTGAATCCGGAAAGCAAGGAAAGATACTTCTATTTACTACTGAAACTATATTAGAATCACTGATTGACTAAATGAATCATGATAAACAAACAACAGACTTGATGCCACGAAACACTAGAAAACTCACAAACTGGAACAACCCTAGAATCTATGAAGCAATAGTAGATTATTGAATGATGTATTACTGAAATGAAGTGAAAAGATTCAAGTTTCACCCTTCCAACTACCAAAACATCCAAGTAATCTCCAAAACACCCATCAGGCCAAATCTAGACTAATGATCAACCTGGGAAAAATATAGAAAAAGGTAAATGGATGGCAATGTAGAGCTCCTCAATACATTTCCAACGTTGTAAAGATTGCAAAAATCAAAGATCGTGGAAAAAATTTATGAGCTCGAAAGCCATAAATGAACATCTGACTTCAAACAACAATAAATTCAGCTAAAAAAAAAAATATTGAAAGATAAACTGCACCACAGGATAGTGCTCGAAACTAGCTTTTCGACGATATCTTGTTTTCCCGATTTCAACTTTGTATGCCCAAGTTATACCAAAAAGAAAAAAATTGCTCCTTTACGGAAAATCAGGGCTTGGAGGGGGGCTAGGAGGGCTGTACGAATGTTGATGTCATGCTGACATAATCACTTCATGAGCATAAATTTGATGGCCAGGAGATCGTCATGGCAAAAAAGGCGCCCCCCTACTAGAAATTTTTTTGATGACTGTCGGCATTACTGGAATATTCTTAAAAATATTCTTAGGCCATGGAATCTTCTAAGGAATATTCCTCACCTACTCTAGATGGCGTATTTTATGTTGCATGGTCAGATTGTACCACTAGTATGTTTGATGCTGGCCGGATTTAGGTGCAGGTGTCAGATTTCTTCCACCACTGGCAAGGGAAGAGGTTGTCGGCTGGGCAGTGGATGGTGGTTGGGGCCCCACCCTGCTAGCAGTAGGGGTACAACCCTACCAGGTAGGGTACGGGGTACCCTCTGCCATAGGCTGTAAAAGCCAAAAAAAATTGCTTTGCCCTTTTTAGAAAAAAACTTTTTGCCTTCGATTTTTTTCAAAAAAATAAATAATTTTATCTTTTTTGCATGCAGGAAAAAATTATTAAAAAAAAACATGTTTTTCTTTTTTGAGAATCGGGCACAGAGGTCTGTACGACTTCTGTAGCAATTTTTTTTTCCCTTTTTTTTTAACTTTCTCAGAAATCGATGAAACGACAGGCATTTCTAGGGTTTTTGGGCACTCTGAACGCAATGGCAATTTCAGTTTGGCCCAAAAATGCATAGAAAAATTAGCTACCCCTAGATCTTGCAAAAAAGATGCCTAGCTAAAACCCTTGCACTTGAAGATGACTGTAAGGAAATATCTTTCAAAAGATGAATAGGCAGTTGCAAATCTAAAGCTCTGATACCATGTAGAAGTTACTAAATCAACCTCACAGACTCGAGTGAACACCTACAAGCAATAACCTATCAAAAAGAAAGAAAGATGTTCTAGAACAACAAAGATGCTTTGCAAGCCTCAAGAGAAAAATGCATTAAGAGAATTAATAATTACAATGAGATCAATCTTTATGAAGGAGATCAAGAAACCCTAAAGTGTAACCTTAAAGGGAAACCCTAGTGTGCACACTTAATAATTAATAAATAATTATTAATGTGCCTAATTTTAGCTTAAGTAAACCTAAAGTGATAAGTGACTTAATTAATTAACCGATATGATATAATTAATTAAGTGAAATAACTTATTACTCTAATAGTTGTTTCCAAATTATGTATTCAATATTTTGAAGGTTGAATTAAATATATATTTTGGCTTGATTTATCATTGTGGCATAAGGAACTTCAGAAATCACCATGGTTGCAATTGCTTGAGGAAAATAATTTTTTGGAAGGGAGGACTTGTAATGTCCCTTCTTTTTATTTTTATAAAAATAGAAAATTACTATTTTTAGTAAGTTAGGTTTCCAAAAGTAGCAAGTTAGGTCCGACAGTGGAACCAAAAAAGTTGGTTTCACAAGGTGAATTTAGTAAGATAATTTGGGATGTTAAATATAAAACTTTTATGAAATATTTAATTGAGCCAAGTTGGGTACGAATTTTTGGAAAAAGGAAAAATGGATTTTTATTAGCTTATGAAGTGGCAAAGGAAATAGAAATATTTTATTAGTACCCTTAGGTGCAAACTTTATTTTTGTTTTTTACACTTGGAGGTGGGACTTACATATTTGCATGCAAGATTTTTCTCCTCCCCTGGTCGTGAGTTTGGGTCTCCCAAATTGGAAATTGAATATTTTTGAATAAAACATGAGTTTGGATTCATTCTTGCATCATTCACTTGGTTATTTTTTGAAACATTGTCGCTTTCTCTTCAAGGTTAATAAACCTATGAAGATAGTTCTTCAAGGCTGATAAACCATGGAGGAAAAAGGCTCAAGTCCAGTGGTTCCAAGGGTTTATTGGTGCAATTTCACCCAGATATTTCCATTGTGTTGAAGGCTTCCCATTCACAGTGTTTTCCTGGCAAATTATAGGAGATTTTTAGGAGTTTTGGGGTGAATAGTTTTAGATTTGATTTCAGTTTGTTGTTGCTGGTACAAATAGTATTTTTGGATGTTTTTTTAATTTTCAATTATCTTAGACCTATTATTTCATGCATATTTTATTTTTGGTGCCTTTAGTGAAGTTTGGTTTTCAGTAGTGTAGTTTTATAGTGCCTGCTAACACCCTATTTGCGAGTATTTTGGCTTTTCATGAAATATAAGTTGTTGGAGTTAATTTATATTTCTAAGGCTGTGGTTCTACTTATTTTTTGTGTAAACTCATTATTTTATCAATAAATATGTTGGCCTAAAGTTTGGGGGGTTTATCCTGAAGTTTGTGAGCTTGTAGTGCATTTCAAGCTTCAAATTAGCTCACTGTTTTGAGGATTATGTGTAGAAGAAGTTTTTTTTTTATTCTATTATCCTTGATTCCATGGGTTTTTTTTCAAATAATATGTATTTTAATGTTATTTATTTTCATGTTATGTTTGGTGAAGTTTCAAATTGATTTGATAGTGAAATCTCCAATTTGGGTGCATAGTTTGTGAGATTTCTTGTTAATTATTTGAGGGAACTTCAGTTTTTTTGAGAAATCAATTTCATTTAGGTATTTTAATGAAAATTAAATTAAACTTGTTGTCCCTTTCTAAAAATTTAAGTTATTTCAAAAAATATTTTATTCGGGACATTACAAATGAGTCCTTGTTAGGGTTGCAAAAACAACAAATTCTGATAGGTGCACAATATTCATTACTCTTGGTTTTTCCAAAAAATCATTGTTTCTTTTTGTTTTGTGTAGATCTCTTTATTTCATTTTGTATACCTAGAATTAGAGTTTTTTGGCTAGTTTAAATTCTTCTCCCCAAAGTATTGTTCAATGCACACCCCTGTCCTTGAATAAAGGATAAGTTGCAAGATTAAAACCTTTATTTGACTCACCTCTTGGGTTGATAGTTACTTCATGGTTTAGATCACATTTTTTGAATTAAATCATGAAGAATAAGGTCATATTATAGCCCCTTTTTTCTATGTTTCATTATGGTGAACCCAACTCTTGGAACATTGTAGTTTTCTAATTTTAGAGACCGTGTAACCCTAGATCTTGGTATTATAATAGTTTGAATTAGATTTGCATTAATTGCATTGTATTTAGGGTTCTTTAATCTTGGATTAATGAAAATTACATTTAGGACAAATTTGCATGTTTGCATTGCTTAAAATCACTAAAAATTAGAAAGTTTGCATTAGATTTGCATTTGTTTTGCATAGTGATCACATTGAAGTCATCATTCAAACATTTAGATTCATGTTGCACATTAAATTTAGTCACATTGTTCGTCATTCAACCTTAGTCAACATTGCATTTAGAGACCTAAAATCTAGAAAATATGTTACAGAATTGTCTATTATAGATCTGAAACAACTAACACATAGCATAAACTTAGAAAAACAAAAGTCACATTTAACAAACCCTAATTTGGGACCCATTCACCATAGGGCGAATGAGTCCCTGTATACACCTTTTCATATAAATTTCTGAGTTATTCCTAGCATTTGATTTACATTTTATTCTTTTTATCAAACCCTAATTTGGGACCTATTCACCATAGGGAAAATGAGTCCTTGTATATATTTTAGCAACAAGAGTTATGAGTGATTTCTATTTTTTGGTTTTCATTTCTATTTTTGTTGATAGATTTGAGAAGTAGATTTCTGAAGTATTTTGTTCTTGCATTCAATTTACTATTCATTTAGTTAGATTCTGCAACATTGGAAAAAATATTACTTGTATATTTTAGTTAAAAGTAGCATTAGATTTCTACAATTTTATTTCATTTCCAACATTATTGCATCTCTAGATATGTTAGTTTACATTTTGCAATACCAAAAATATCAAAAACATCAAACAAGAGCCTTGGAAAAAGCATAGTTATTTGATTATGTCAAAATCTCTTTGTCAAAGTTAACTTATCCCTCAAGCTCATTAGTAGTGATGAATTTGATATGTTAGATGAATCCCTTGAGGAATTCATCTCGCAAGGTTCATCCACTAAGGATTTTCATGAAAAACCAAAATATAGACACATTCAATTAATCACACCACAACTTATCATTTACCCTCCCTCACAAAAACCTCAAGTTCAAAAGAAACTTGTGCTTATCCTATAACCACCTAAAAACAAGCCTTCACTTGCAGATAACAATGCTTCACAATAAATGGGTTACAACACCATTTCTCACACATACAATAGAAGAAACAATAAACAACAACAAACAACTCTTGTTTCATTACCTTTTCCTCAACCTATCTTTCCTATCACTCCTCGGTTACCCTCGAATAGTGGAAATGAGTATAATCTTGTTGAAAAACTTAAGAATACACCTGCTAAGATATCCCTATGGGATCTTATTCAAGCTTCACCAAATTACCATAGTATTTATCAAATGGCCTCACAAAAAGTTATGGTTCCTCCTAATACAAATTCAAATGATGTGGCAAGGTTAGTTCAAGGAATGAATGAGGTCGGTTTAGATATCATTTTTCACCATTTAAGAGAGTTACCCTTCTTGGAAGCTCAAAAATGACATGATGCATTCATGATAATAGCCTATGTTAATTTAATCACAATAAATTGAACCATTTTTGACAATAGTTTGGCCCTCAATGTGTGTAGTATGAGTCTTTTGGAAAAGATTGATATGGGTTTGAGAGACATTGTCCCTAATTCTTTGTCTATTCATGGATTTGATAATATAGGGAAAAAACCACTTGGGGTCATCACATTAGCTACTAACATTGGGATAGTAACATTAAAAACTTCAATCCATGTTATGCCTCATAATATTTCTTACAATCTCCTCTTAGGGAGACCTTGGATTCATGAAATGAATGGAGTGCCTTCTACCCTTCATCGTATAATGAAGTATTTCTATGAAAACAAAGTTTACACACTCCAAACCGATCTTGAACCTGAAAGTTGTTTGATTTATGAGAAAGGAGGATAGGACCCTTTGAAATCACTAAAATCAACTATAAAAGTTGAAGTTACGAAGGAAGAAGAACATGAGATGAACATTGATGAAGTTACTAAATTATTAGAAGACCATTCGGGTTCCTTAGATTTCACACCAACATTCATGTGAGAATAAAAAATTACAACAAAATAAACTGAAAGGAAAAAAAAACCAATGGTAATGTCAATGTAGAATTCAAAAGAAAACTCACAAGAATATTCCTCATCTACTCTAGAAGAAGATACAAGCTATACAAAAAGAAATTATGAGATATACTATCAACAACCACCAAACCCGAAAGAGTTGGAGAAACTTTATGGAAGTGGTTATGACCTCATAAAAATAATTGGTTATAGTGGAAAAGGATGTGGAACAAAAGAACAAAGCATCCATGTTCCTATAGAGCCTAACACAAAAGAAACAAAAAGTGGTTTGGGATATTTCCATTCTATGATAACGTAAGCAATGAAAAGACCCTCACTCAATATTAACACCATCATGTGTAACTCCACTAAAACAATTCTCACTTTGAAACATCTTGAATTGATTGATAAAACTTGCAAAGAATCATTGGAATACTTTTAATATGACGAAGCTTTGAAATAAATTTTAGGAGTTTATGACAAGTGATTTAATCCTCCTAAAAATAAATAGGTCACATGTGCTATGATTAGTACTAAATAAGTGGAGGAAGAAAAGGAAAGAAATGAGAGTGACAATGACAAGGAAGAATTAAATCCTGAAATTCTAAAACAAAATGCACTTCCTTTGGGAGATGCAATAAACATACCAATGGATACAACTAATGAAGAAAGAATGACTCAAATAGGAAAGTGTCTTCATGAAGATGAACAAGAAGATCAGGCAACATTACTTCATGAATTTCACCAACTTTTTTCTTGGGTGTATTCAGACATGTCGGGTATTGATGCTAAGATAGTGATACACAACATAGTTGTCAAAGAAGATGCTAAATTGGTAAGACAAAAAATACGAAGATGAATCCTAATATAACTTTTTTGTTAAGGTTGATACTAAGAAGCTTCTTAAAGCTAGTTTTATACTTCCTATAAACTATTCTCCTTGGATCTCAAACATTGTTGTAATCACAAAAACTAATAATCGTATTAGGATGTGTATAAACTTTCATAATTTGAATAAAGACTATTTAAAATATGATTTTCTCTTTCTAAATATAACATGATAGTATATTCGACTACGGGATATTATTTTTTGTCATTCATGGATGGACTTTTTGGATATAATCAAATCTTTATCAACCTTCAAGAAAAATACAAGACAACATTTTATATAGCTTGGGGAACATTTTATTGGGTAGTTATGCCTTTTGGATTAAAGAATGTAGATGCAACATATTAAAGAGCTATGACATTGATATTTTATTACTACACATAAAAAAATTTGGAAGTGAAGGGAAAGACAACAGTGTGGAATACCTTCCCTTAACACTAATACAATAGTGGAGAAGAGCAAATACGAGTTCTATAGCTTCTTAAAACTACTAAGATGAATACATACAACATAAAAGACATAACAAAATAAAAATTCATAGATTGACACAAGTATTTATGTGCGAAAACCTTTTCAGGTAAAAAACCCACCACACCAAGCAAAGACAATTTTGTACTATAGCAATGAAAATATTGCATACAAAATTCTTCAGTATTCACTCTCTGATTAGCTCAGAGTAGCAGTCGCTAAAATTCACTCATTGTTACAATGCTCTCTAGCATATAGTCACATTTGGGTTACAAAAAATGTACATTGTACTCGACTATCAAGTCTTACATTTACATTCAATGTCACAACCCAATCGCAGTCTTTAGGCTCATGCACTAATCATCCAATCACGATATTTGATCTTCACTAACAAATCTTCTTGCATCGGGCCGCCCAGGCATTCAATTCCTTGCCTAAATCGGGTCCTGTCTCCAGCTGAAACTTGGCCTACAATAATTGCCATTAACTATTTTGGCTTCTAGCCAATCAACAACTTGACACTGAGCCATGTGTTAGTTTTCTATTCGCCTATCACTATTGACTTTGGTCCAACTTAGTCAAGCTCGGTCCATTGAGCTCTGAGCTCACTCTGCCTACTACCATGTCACCACACCGAGCTTAGTCACCCATTGTGGTATGGCGGTGAGCACACACAAGCCGACCTCGGCCTCCCCGTGCTACTGCCAATTAGTCTTTAGTTCATCGTGGTGTGGTGGTGAGCTTGCCTGAGCTCATCCTCTAGTCGCCTTGTGCTACCATTGAGCTCATTCTACCCAACTGCGGTATTGCAATGAAATCACCTGAGCTCACCCAAAAATCCTCATGCTACCACCGAGCTAACTTCCACCTACATAGTATAGTGATGAGCTTATCCGAGATCATCTCGACCTTACCAACGCTACCATCGAGCCCGTCCAGCCTAACTATGGTGTAGCAATAACCGTTAGGTATACTGTATGCGATCTCACCATGCTACCATGGGGGCCGCTAGGCCACCCCGTAGTAGGGTGGTGACCACCTGGAAAATCGTCAGCGGTCTCGCTGTGGCCAATGCAGTGATCGAACTCACCACCCTCAGTGTGACGGTAATCGCCAGGAAGAACGTAGGCAGCCTCACCACAATACCACCAAGGCACAAACAAACTGTCATGGTAAAGCGGTAAAGGGAATAAACAAAACATTTTCCACCAAATATTTTTCTGACAGAGGTCCAAGCTAGTAATTGAGGCACTGTTTCTCAACATGCTCCCACTTGATGAAGAGTCCTAACTTCCTCTTGACTTAGAAAATTATAGATGGTCATAGGCCCCAAGGCCCATAGATTATGTGCACCATCTAAACTTGTCTGTGCTCATTGACTTCATTAATGCATCTGCAACATTCTTCAAAGTGTCGACCTTTTCAAGATAAAAATTTTCATCTTCAACCATGTCCCTCATGAGGTGATACTGTAGATCAATGTGCTTTGTCCTGACATGGAAAGTTGAGTTCTTTGCCAAACAAGTGGCACTCTGACTGTCACAATAGACTATAATCTGCCCTGCATTAAAACCAATACCCGAACACAATCTACTCATCCAAACTGCTTCCTTGTAGGTGTGAGTTTTTGCCATGTACTTTGCCTCTGTAGTGGATAGAGAAACTACAGCTTGTTGCTTGCTCATCCAATTGATTAATTCCACCATTTAACATGAATGTGTACCCACTGGTGGATCTCCTATTGTCAATGTCCCATGCCCAATCAAAATCAACATATCCTTGAGTGTTGAGGGTTCTCTGTGATGCAACCAAACTTCCATGGTAACAAAGAGCATAGTCTAAAGTGCCCATCAAATATTTGAACACTCTCTTTACAACATCACAATGTGATCTTCCCATATTTTCCATAAACCGATTGAGAACTCCCACTACTTGGACAATGTTTGGTTTTGTATAGACCATCACATACATTAAACTGCCAACAACACTTGCATAAGGCACCCTGGGAATGTCCTCCATCTCAGTAGTAGACTTTGGACAATCTTCAATAGATAGTTTCATTCCTTGCATAACTGGAACAACTAACTGCTTGCAGTCATTCATATGAAATCTCTCTAAATCAGTATTGTCAAACTTACTCTGACTTACCTAGAGCTTTCTGCTTGTTCTATCCCTGGTTATCTCCATTCCCAGAATATACCTTGCTGCACCAAGATCTTTCATTCGAACTTTGTAGACAACTGATATTTAAGATCATAAATCATAGTATTTCTATTTCCTATGAATAACATATCATCCACGTACAGGGTAATAACAAGCACATGATTATTTTCAAATTTATAATAAACAAAATGATCAGATTTTGATCTCACAAATCCCATAGATAACACAAATGTGTCAAATTTCTGGTACCACATTCTAGGAGACTAATTCAAACCATACAGAGATTTCTTTAACTTACAGACTAGATTTTGTTTTCCTTTTTCAACAAAATGCTCAGGCTGGGACATATAAATTTCTTCTTCTAGCTCACCATGGAGAAACATTGTCTTCACATCCATTTGTTCAATCTCTAAGTCATACACTGCTACCAATGATAACATAAATCTGATGGATGTCATCTTTGTTATAGGGTCAAAAATCTCTCCATATTCAATTCCCTCAATCTGGGTGAATCCGTTTGCAACCAATCTTCCCTTATACTTCTCAACACTACCATCAAGACCAATCTTATTTTTGAATACCTACTTGTAGACAATAGGCTTTTTCTCTTTAGGCAATGGTACCAAATCCCAGGTTTCATTCTTCTTCAATGAATCTATTTCTTCATTCATGGCTTCCAACCAAGAATTCAAATCAGACATGTTGATTGCTTCTTTTACAGTCCTAGGCTCATCAGTGCTAGTAATTAAGGCATAGACATAGTTCAAATCTAACATTGAGAAACCATACCTTTCAGGTTGTCATTTTTCTCATGTAGACCTCCTTACTTGCTAAGGTTGTGGTTCTTCATCGTTAGAACTCTCAGAGATGCTTGAACTCTCCTCAGTTCTAGGTACACCATGTAGTTCCTCCTTTTCTAGAGTTTGAGGGATCTCAACTGCATCTTTCTTCTTGTCTCTCTAATATGTCTCAACCTGTTGATCACTTACTGAAGGTTTCAGCTCATGAAATATCACGGTTCTGTTGTATAGAACCTTCTCAATAACAAGGTTCCAAAGTTTGTATCCCTTCACACCAATTCCATAGCCGATGAGAATAAATTTAACAGCCTTGTTATCCAAATTTGATCTTTTCTCATTTGGCACACAAACATATGCCTCATAGCCAAAGACCAGAACTTGTCTAAGAGAGGGCTTCTTATCAACAAGAGCAGAGCAAGGAGAACGATTTATTAGATAACATGTTGTAGCCATAGCCTCAACCCAGAAATTCTGCTCCAGACCAACACCACTCAGCATACTCCCCACCTTTTCCATCAGCATCCTATTCAACTTTTTAGCAACTCAATTCTGCTGTGGAGTATAAGGTGTTGTTTTATTCCTTTTAATTCCATGATCTGTGCAATACCTTTCGAAATCTGCAAAACAAAACTCACGACCATTTTCTATCCTCAAACATTTAATTTTCCTTCCAGTCTGATTCTCTACCAAAGTTTTAAATTTTTTAAACTGACTGAACACTTCTGATTTACTTTTAAGAAAGTATACAAATTCCCTTCTCAAACAGTCATCAATAAAATAAACCTAATATCTAGAATTCGATAATGCAGGAACATTAACTGGACCAAACACATCAAAATTAACATAATCCAATATACTAGAAGATTTATGAGGACTCGAGTAAAATGAAACACAGTGTTGTTTTCTATAAATACAATGTTCATAGAAATCAAACTCAAGATTACAATCATCAAGCCCTTCTACAATATTTTTATTCTTCAAGGTTTTTAAACCTTTCTCACATATGTGACCTAGTCTATGATGCCACAACATAGTCTTCTCTTCCAGGAGTTTTACCTCAAAAGCATTTGCAGCTAGAGAAGTGTCTTCATCTTCCTCTATAGGAACCATTTTGCTTGACATTATAGAGGAACTCTTACATTGAACAAGGCATCCATCCAGCTTGTACAGAGTGCTAGTATGAACACCCTTAGCTAGCACCATTGCACCTCTAGATATTTTACATCCTTTAATTGAGAAAGAAAATTCTACACCAACATCATTTAACTTAATGATAGAAAGAATATTATGAGCCAGACCATGTATGTGCAATACACCTCCAATTCCTTTGACTCTTCCATTAGGAAACTAAATTTTGACTCTTCCTTTGCCAGCAATATCCAATGTTGAATCACTTTCGAGGTACACCTTTCCACCATCATACTTCTCATACTTAGAGAACCATTCTCTATGGGATGTCATGTGAAAAGATGCACCTGAGTCAACCAACCAGACATCATCTGGTGCCTGAATTGTCAAGGTTGCTATAATGAAGGCATGTACATCACTTTGAGAAGAGTCATTATTTGAAGCATTCTTCTTCTTCTCCTACTTATAATCCTTCCTAATATGACTAGGTTGCCCATAGTTCCAGCATCTCACCTTGAAATTTTTACCAGGAGACTTTGATCTCCCTGAAGATTTAGATTTCGACTTCATGTCGAACAAAAAGTGCCTCTTTGGCCATCTCAGAAGACTTCCTTCACATTTCTTCAGACAGAAGTGAAGCAACCATGCCATCCAGCTTGAATTCAGTGGTCGTGCTTCCAATAGCCATCACCAGATGATCCCAACTATCAGGTAACGAACACAACAAGAGCATGCAATGATCCTCCTCATTAGTCTTTACACCTATAGATGCCAGTTGAGTAACACTCATGTTAAATGAGTTCATATGGTCTGCAACAAATGCACCTTCTTCCATCTTCAAGGAGTACAACTTCTTCCTTAGGAAAATATTATTTGACAGAGACTTTCCCTCATAGATATCACAAAGCTTCCTCCATAATGAAGCTACAAATGTCTCTTCATGAATGTTTAGGAGTACAGAATCAGCCAAACTTAGTCTTATCAGACCTCTTTCTTTTCTATCAGCAAGGTCCCAATCTTCTTGCTTCATACCTTGTGGCATAGTTCCAGACACTGCTAACCAGAGGCCTCTATCCACCAACAAGTTTTCCATTTTTAGTTTCCATAACTCAAAGTTTCTTCCATTAAAGTTTTCAATCTCTACTCTACCAGATGTACTTGCCATCTCAAATAGAAATAAGTTTTAACAATGCAAGACTCCCACTGAAACAGTATTAGGACAAAAAAGGGACCTTTCAATCAAGGATAACACAACTGGCCAAGCTTTGATACCACTTGAAGGGAAAGACAATAGTGTAGAATACCTTCCCTTAACACTAATACAAAAGGGGAGAAGAGCAAAAATGACTTCTATAGCTTCTTAAAACTACTGAGATGAATACATAGAGCATAAAAGAGATAAAAAAATAAGCATTCATAGATTGACATAAGTATTTACATTGGAAAACCTTTTCAAGTAAAAAACCCACCACACCAAGCAAAGACATTTTTTTATTACAGCAATGAAAATATCATATACCAAACTCTTTATTCTTCACTCTCTAATTAACTCATAGTAGCAGTGTCTAAAATTCACTCACTGTTACAGTGCTCTCTAGAATACAATCACATTTGGGTTACAAAAAATGTACATTGTGCTTGACTGTCAAGTATTCCATTTGCATTCAATGTCACAACCCAATTGTAGACTTCAGGTTCATGCACCGATCATCCAATCACGCTATCTAATCTTCACTAAAAAATCTTCTTGCATCGGGGCGCCCAAGCATTCACTTCCTTGCCTAAATCAGGTCCTGCCTCCAGCTGAAACTCAGCTTGCAATAATTTCCATTAATTATTTTGGTTTCTAGCCAATCAACAAATTGACATTGAGCCACGTGTTAGTTTTCTATTCACCTATCACTATTGACTTTGGTCTAGCTCAGTCAAGCTCGGTCCATTGAGCTCCGATCTCGCTTTGCCTGCTACTGCGTCACCACACCAAGCTCAGTCACCCATCACAGTATGGCATTGAGCACACACAAGCCAACCTCATCCTCCTTGCGCTACCCTGATCAGTCTTCAATTCATCGTGGTGTTGCAGTGAGCTCATCCTCTAGTTGCCCTGTGCTACCACCAAGCTCATCCTACCTGATCGCGGTATTGTGGTGAACTCACCCGAGCTCACCCAGACATCCCCACACTACCAACGAGTTGACTTCCACTTTCCATGTATAGCAGTGAGCTTATCCAAGCTCATCTTGACCTTACTTGCACTACCGCCGAGCCCATCCATCCTAACCATAGTGTAGTGGTAACTGTTAGGCAAATTGCAAGTGGTCTTACCGTGCTACCATGGGGCCACTTGGCCACCCCACGGTAGGGCAGCGACCGCCTGGTAGATGATCAGCGGTCTCATCGCGACCACCATGGTGAGTAGACTCATTGCCCGTGGTGTGATGGTAACCGCTAGGAAAAACGTAGGCAACCTAACCGCAATACCACCAAGGCATAAATAAACCGCTATGGTAAAGCGGTAAAGGGAGAAAAGAAAACATTTTTTGCATAGTTTTTTTCTGATAGAGGTCCAAGCTGGTAATTGATGCACTATTTCTCAATAGGAAGATTATGTTGATGATATTCTAGCCAAATCTTTAACTCGATAAGACAATGTGAATATCCTTCAAAAATTCTTTGAAAGAATGCGAAAATATAACATGAGATTGAATCCAAAAACGTTTTTCTTTGGTGTAGATAGTGGAAACCTTTTATGTTTTATAGTATATCATAGAATATAACTCGATAAGACAATGTGAATATCCTTCAAAAATTCTTTGAAAGAATGCGAAAATATAACATGAGATTGAATCCAAAAACGTTTTTCTTTGGTGTAGATAGTGGAAGAATTCAAGCTATTCGTCATTTTGTAGCATCCTTAGCAGACCAAACATTACACTTTACACAACTCCTTGAGAAAGAGGTTCAATTTAATTGGAATGAGGATTGTAAATAGGCCTTTGAGAGTTTGAAAGATTATCTTGCTACTTTACCTATCTTACAAACCATTATGCAAGACAAACTATTTATCCTTTATACACCAACATCATCCCATGCTCTCGCAACATTGTTGCCTCAATAAGATGATCTAGTGGTAGAGAAAATTGTATTCATTACATCAATCGAACCCTAATTGATTATGAGACATGAAATACAATGATAGAAAATCAACATTTGGCTCTCATATTTTCTACTAGTAAATTAAGACATTACTTATTGAACACTAAAATCCATGTGATGAAAAGATTTAATCCTTTAAAACACCTTTTTGCTAAAACATATTTATCAGGTCACTTAGCTAAGTGGGTTATGTTGTTAATTGAGTTTGATCTTAAATTTGTCTTTCAAAAGGAAATCAAAGGACAAGCCTTGGCCAACCAATTAGCTAGTGCTCCCTCTCCCCTAGCATTACCTAATAAAGAATCATTCCCTGATGAGAATATGTTGACTATTCAATAATAAAAAGAAACATGGGAATTGTACTTTGATGGTTCTAAGTATCGAGATGGCTCTAGGGCAGGGGCTATATTAATTCCTCCTTTAGGTAAGCCTATTCCCTTATCTTTCCATTTAAACATCCTAAGTACAAATAACACTACAGAATATGAAGCTTTAATAACTAGTATACATGCAGTGCTAGCATTGGATGTCAAACACATTTATATATTTGGCGATTCCCTATTAATTATTAAATAGATAAATGGTTTATATCAAGAAAAACATGAAAAAATCATTCGATATAGAGAGTTCATGATGACATTATTAGATAAATTTCACCCATATACAGTCAACGACATACTACAAAAGAATAATTGACATACAAATGCAATGGAAAGCATTACTTCCCTTGTGTCTCCTGAAGATCCTTTTGATGATTTCACATTTACAATCCAAATGATCCCTAAACTATCAATAGATGATAAAATCAAATAGGTGTTAATAACCAATACTAAAAATTCTAATGAATGGTACACGACGATATTCAATTATTTAAAAGAGGGCACCTTTCCTGAGCCTACAACTAAGAACAGTCGAGCTCGTCTTCAAAACCTTGTATCCAAGTATATAATCCTTATGAATGTTTTATACAAAATATCATTTAATGGTATTTTACTTAGATGTCTTAAAAAATCTAAAGTCCACATAGCACTTGAAGAAGATCACATAGGTGCTTGTTGAGGGTATTTTGGAGGAAGATCGTTAGTTCAAAAATTGGTTTGCATAGGATATTATTGAAGACACATGGAACAAGATTTTTTTTCATAAATAAAGAAATGTCATAAATGTCAAGAACATAAAATTTTATTCATGCTCTTACTTTCAAACTTCATTCCCAAGTTCCTATTTGGCCATTCTTGGTTTAGGGTTTGGATCTTATTCAAAATATATCACCACCTTCTTTCGTTGGACATACGTTTATCATTACCACAATCGACTACTTTAAAAAATGGGTAGAAGTTGTTCCTCTTCATTACACGATAGCTAATGCAATATATCATTTCATATTGGAACACATTATTGCTTGCTTTGGCCTTCCTTCTCCATTAATTTTGGATAATGGAACTTCATTTAATAAAAATGACGTTAAGAAATTCTAGGAAACATTTCATATTCAACATCACTTTTTGAAAGCATATTACCCACAATCAAATAGACAAGCATAATCGACTATTGGAATAGTATGCCTCAATCCTACTAGCCTAAACCTCTAAGAGAGAAATTTCGGTGTGATCGGTGAGATGTCTGGTTGATCTGCATAGTGATCCTGAACTATTTGTGAGATCGGTGTGACTTAGCCCAATCTGAGTTCTCCTTGTGAAGTTCCTTTTTTGAACATATCGGTGAGACCTTTGGTGTGTCCTGGTGATGAAGTTTGTCGATGTGACCTAAACTATCGATGCGAGGTTTCTAACTCATCAATGATAGAAGTCTGGCTGAAAATGTTATATCAGTGTAAGTTTGGGGTATGATACTTTGTTGGCTGACATGGAGGTTTTGAAAGAGTCTTAATGGTAGAGCATATCTGGCCAAGATCAGTGTAATGCATAGAAAATATTTTTGATGAAAAAATCATAAGGGTAACATTGGTCTTTGGTTACACCTGAGAATGTTGAACCAATAGTAGGAATCCGACCGATGGTAGTACCATTAGCATGACTCTGTTCTTCAATGGGACTTGTGGTTGTTAAACCGATAGTGTTGGTTTGGCCAATGAGGTGTTCCAAAATGCAGTTGGGCTTAAGGTGATTGAGGTGACATCATACTTTGATGAGATTTTATGATCCTTGTCTGATGGTGTTGTTCTAGTCGATGGATCTTATCTATTGAACTTTGGTGTCACTCTTGGAGACACGTGGTCTTGATGTTCTTATGGGACATCAGAGAGACCTCAGCTATCAAGGTGACATATAAGTTGTTCACTGATAGTGTTGGTCATGTAGATAGACCTATTCATGTTGTTCATCGATGTAACTCAGGCCAACAAGATGGTTTGAAAGGTGTTTGAGCTTAATGACACAGGGTGACTTAAGGTTTCGATCGAACACTATGGAATCTTGCCAATGGACATTGTCTTGCTGATAGGCTTGGTCAAGACTTTAGCACAATGAATAAACAATGAGGAGACCATGGTGTTTTGTGTCACTTTTCAGGGTGTGGCCAATGGTCTTTTGTTAGGATGATGAACATGAAAGAAGACCGTGGCTGGAAGGACACTAACTTGGTTGACCACTGATGTGTTTGATGTTCATTGGAGGATCACGAATGAGTTGTAGAAAGTTTGTTTGGTGATTTGGTCATGTTGACGATTTGTCTAATAGAAGGAAAATGAACTAATCTACAAAGGAAGTTGAATTGTTTCCTGATAGTTGAGAATGAATGGTATAAAAATTGAATGTTATACAATAAGAATTAGAGAGGAAGATCTAAGCAAGGTTATGCTTCTGAAATCTCTCCTGATAAAATGTCTAGATCGATCTTTCATTGTTAATCTGCACTATATACTACATGTGACAGTATTGTAATAGCGTGAAGGTTGTAATGGATTGAGAGGTTGATCAAAGAAATGTAAAAAGGAGAGAGGGAAACTCTTGTCATAGGGTTGCTACTAGTTTGTCTTTAGTGAAACAAGATGTAACTCCTATAAAGGCTATAAGCCTAAATTTTATTTGTAATTGTGATTTGTTGCTAAATAATACAATGGCCAGTTCTTTTGAGTGTGGGGTTTTTTTCTTGAAAGGGTTTTCCCCACGTAAATTTGTGTGTTCTAATATTTTGTTCCATCTTTCATATTTATTGGTTTTGTTTGTTGAATTTGTATGAGCTTCTCTCAAAAGGTTTAATGTGGGAAATGAATTGTGTTTGATTCTACTTTGTGATATAGTTGTACATGTTTTTGAGGAAATCTATTTGAAATTAAAGTTACAGAAGGCACTAAAGATCTTGGATGCTTTTCTGAGATGACTAAAATTTCCCTGCAAGTGGTATAAGAGCCTTCTTCTAGCTGTTGGTTTTGGGTATTTCTCCTATGAATATTTCTTAGTCTATCAGGCTTGAAGAAATCTAGAGGATTTGTATGTTATATTGATTCTTTGGTGACTGGAAGTCTTGTGGTATTCAGAGACAACATGCAACGTGAAGGGTGGTGAAGATGGAGAAAAAGGAGTTTGTCATGTTGAATTGTTGTGATTGGTGTCTCCTAGTTGGCAATGGTATAACCTTGATGTATGAGGTGGAACTTTGTACTTCATGGCTATGTAATAGTAATTCTCTCATATTGGTTGTCTATGTAAGAGGCTCCCTAATGATATGGAAAGGCATGTGTTATTGTTCAGTCCTAGAAGAGAGTGCTTATGCTGGGTAGCATTTCCTAGTGTTGGAAGGCATTGTTTCTTGTTAACCTCAAATACATAAAGGCTATGAAGTTAATCTTTATCTATGTTTTGAAAGATTTTGAAATCACCTATCTCTATCAGATGCATGTGCATGGTGAGAGAATGTATTGATTCTTTCTCTATGTAGAAATTTTTGGTATGTCATTAGTCACTCATTGTTTCTATTGTCATGCTTGATGGATTCCTAGACTAAGGTACTTGGTGTGGACATAATTGGAAAATCAGATATGTACTTGATTTGGTGTTTGAGTCAAGGTTCTACACATTTATTCTCTTGTGTGACCTCACGTTTTCAGGACATTGATGTGATTGTGAGTCTTCATGTTTCATTAATTGGATCTTTGGGTTGTGCAATTTTGTGGGTTGTCTTTACCCATATGTTTGCAGTGTGACAACTTGGAAGTGGACTGTCTATATCCATACGATTTGATTAATTGTCTATGTAGACTTGTAAGTTGTCCTTGTTAGTGGTCACTTGTGCATTGGTGTGCCTATTTTGAGGTAAGAGGATGAATAATTAGTGAGTTTCTAAAAATTTAACTATGGAGTCCTGTAGCATGGTGAATCTCCTTACTTTTGATATCTAGGTTTAATTAGCAATACTATTATATGTTTGTGGGCTTGGAAGATTTAATTTTAAGTTTTGGAGATGGTTGGCCATGATGCTTGGAAAGCTTGGTATCATATTTAGTGGAAGCTTTAGTTGTGACTGTTAATAATTTTTCTTCTTTAGTTTGCAGAAGTTACTACGAGGGACTCTTAGATACTATTGCTACAAAAGGGTTCTTTCACATTTGCATGAACACTATATGAGGATGTGCAACATCTTGGGACCATGGAGGATATTTGGAGTCTTTGGCAGGGTGTTGGTGGTGCTTGACAAGTGATGTTGGTTTAGATTTTTTTTATGTCATGTTATACTCTTGCTTGTGCATTAGAGTTTTGGCATGAGGCATTGCTCTTGACACCATGGTGAGGTCACTTGGATCATGGTATCTCCTAAAGGGGATGGAAAGATATCATGTTAAGTTACTGATAGTACAGTTGGATCTTTGACATTAATCTTCGTAAATTATTTGTGTATTGGGTGCTTTGATCATTTTCCTAATACTTCATGATATTGTTGTGTTGCATTTGGAGTTTGCCATGAGGTGATTGTTTGTAGGTGCTCATGGATACATGGAGAACAAGAAATTCTAAGGAGCCTACACCTTGATTGAACATGATTTCAATAGAGACCTATAATGAGATAGTTTTTGTATGAGTCATAGTGACTTGGATATCCCAGAGGAACTGTTTCATTTCCACTCTTGGTCTTCTTGGCAGTTTATAACTTGAGAGGTAGTGCCCATTTTTTCTCTTAGGTGTGTTATGTATTTATTTCATTGGTGGATCTTGAGCTATGGTCAGATGGTTCTAGATGATTCACTATGAGAGATGGACAACTTGGTTATCTCCTTGGTATAAATTTTTCATTTATGATGTCATGGGGGATGGTAGTCGGCTGATTTCTTGAAATAGGAAATAGAGTAGTTTGATCTTCTTTGAGAAGCTTACATTCTTGTGGTTTAATTGGTTGGATTTTGTTAAGGATTTTCTGTTGGGGAAGTAAAGAAGATACTACTTGGCACAACTGATACTTGGAGGTGTTTTGTAGAAGGATGTGCTACATGTTATGATTTTCAGATTCTCTTTGGTCTTACTCATCTTCCTGAATGTGTGGTTTCATATAACATTGTTTCCTTTGTTGGATGTGGAGTACATGGAAGAGTTGCCTAGACTGGTTAGAAGAGATGTTTTTATTGCAAAAACTTTTTTGTAGGTTTTTCATATCAGTGTGGAGTTGGGTCCTTGGTACTACATGGTCACACTTTCTATGTGTTGCAGATTGGTAGACTTGTTGTGCCCTTTGAAATTGTTTCAGTTTTTTTGGCATGACTCATGTTGTGTGAGTTCCTGAAAGTGTTTGTTCTTCATTGACTTCCTTACACATGGAGCTTGCAGTTGCATGTACATGGGTTGGTTATGTTGATGGCATACATTTACTAATGTTTGATACCTTTAAGGTATGGATGATTGGATGATCTAGCACTTGTTGTGGGTGCTATTTTTAGTCACGTGGGTTTATCAGTTGGAGAGAAGTAGTCAATCTAATTCTTGTTCTAGCTGATGTTTTTATGTTGCTTTTTGGAGTGATGGTAGTATCTTGTTATTGATATCATTGTGATTTATTCCTTGTGTTCATTGGAATGGTGCATATTCACCTTGGATTGTACCTTTCTTCCATAGGTGGCATGTTGGAAGATGACAGGGGTTGTTGCCTGAATGGTGGACATCTTAGATGTTGTTGTAGAAGTCTTGATGGAGCATGAGAGCATGTTTGAGATCTATGTGGTTTCATGGAAGGTTGTGATTAGTTGCAATGTTGGACACTTAGTTGCAATTGGATAATTGATTTTGTTGTAGATTGTTTGGTAGACTGTTATCTATGGAAACTTGTTGATTGGGTGTATTGAATACTATTGAACAAAGATTGAACAAAGAAGGGATTGAACTGGTGGTGCCAGTGTGATCTCAGTAGCTCTTGAGTGCTTTGGAGGTGCTAGTGAGATCTTCTTCAAGTAGGAGATTGTTGGAATAGTGTGCCTCAATCTCACTAGCCTAAACCTTTGAGAGAGAAATTTTGGTGTAATTGCTGAGATGTCTAGTCGATCTACATAGTGATCCTGAACTATCTATGAGATCGATTGTGACTTAGCCTGATCTAAGGTCTCCTTGTGAAGTTCCTTTTTTGAACATATCAGTGAGACCTTTGGTGTGTCTTGACAATGAAGGTTGTCAGCGTGACCTGAACTATCAGTGTGAGTTTTCTAACTCTCGTCGACCATAGAAGTCTAGTCAAAAATGTTATATCAGTGTAAGTCTAGCCAATGATACTTTGCTAGGCTAACATGGAGGTTCAGAAAGAGTCTTAATGGTAGAGTGTATATGGCTGAGATCAATGTACTGCATAGAAATTCTTATCGATGAAAGGATCATCGGGGTAACATTGGCCTTTGGTTAGACCTAAGAATGTTGAACCAATAGTAGGAATATGACCGATGGTAGTACCTTTAGGGTGACTCTAGCTGGTGATCTATATCAGGGTGACTCTGGTCTTTGGTGGGACTTGTCGTTGTTGAACCAATAGTGTTGGTCTGGTTGATGGGCTATGTTCAGTGTGACTCTTGTAATTGATGAGGTGTTTTGAATTGTAGTTGGGCTTAAGGTCATTCGAGTGACATCAAAATTTGATGAGACTTTTTGATCCTTGTTTGATCGTGTTGTTCTAACTGATGGATCTATTCTATTGAACTTCGGTGTGACTCTTGGTGATGCGTGGTCTTGATATTCTTTTGGGACATTAGAGAGACCTCAGCTATTGAGGTGACATCTTAAATGTTCATTAATAGTGTTGTTTATGCCGATAGACCTTTCCATGTTGTTCATTAGTGTGACTCAAGCTAACAAGATGGTTCAAAAGGTTTTTGAGCTTAATGACATCAGGGTGACTTCAGATTTTGATGTGACAATATGAACTCTTGCCGATAGAAATTGTCTTGCCGATAGTATTGGTCAGGACTTCAGCACATTGAACAAATAATAGGGAGACCTTGGTGTTCATTGTCACTTTATAGGCTATGGCCAATGGTCTTTTTTTAGGCTGATGAACATGAAAGAAGACCACAATTGGAAGGATGCTAACTTGGTTGACCACCGATGTGTTTGATGTTCATTGGAGGATCATGAATGAGTTAGAGAAGTCTGTTTGGTGATCTGGTCATGTTGACGATTGGTCTAAAAGAAGGAAAATAAGCTGATCTATAGAGGAAGTTGAACTATTTCCTGTCAGTTGAGAAATAATGGTATAAACATTGAATGTTCTACAATAAGAATTAGAGAGGAAGATCTAAGAAAGGTTATGCTTCTGAAATCTCTCCTAATAGAATGTCTAGATCAATCTTTCATTGTTAATCTACACTATATACTGTGTGAGAGTATTGTAACAATGCAAAGGTTGTAATGGATTGAGAGGTTGATCATAGAAATGTAAAAAGGAGAGAGGGAAACTCTTGTCACAAGGTTGTTGCCAGTTTGTCTCTAGATGAAACAAGATGTAACTCTTGTAAAGGTTGTAACCCTAAATAGTATTTATAATTGTGATCTATTGTTGAATAATACAATGGCTAGTTCTTTGAAGTGTGGGGTTTTTTTCCCAAAAGGGTTTTCCCCACATAAATCTGTGTGTTCTAATCTTCTGATCCATCTTTCATGTTTATTGGTTATGTTTGTTGAATTTGTTTATGCAAGTTGTTGAAACTAAATTTGCATGAGCTTATCTTAGAAGGTTTAACGTGGGAAATGAACTATGTCTGATTCCGCTTTGTGACATAGTTGTACATATTTTTGAGGTAATCTAATTGAAATTAAAGTTACCGAAGCCACTATAGATCTTGGATTCTTTTTTGAGATGACTAAAATTTCCCTACATCGACTAATAAGACTCTTGAAAAAATTCTACAAAAAATAGTAAGTAAACATAATAAATATTGGTATACTCAACTAGCCTATTTTTTGTGGGCTTATCATACAAGTTTTAGAACATCTATTGGAAACACTCCCTATAACCTTGTTTATGGTGCTGAATTAATAATGCCTTTAGAGTTAAAGGTTCCTTGATTATGAATTTCTCTTAAAGGGATTATCAATGATACTGTTGATAAAGAGCAATGATTGCATCAGCTTGAAATGCTTTATGAATAACATATCAACGCTCTTGAGCATCTCCAAGATTATTCCAAAAAAATGTAATGTGGTTATAACCATAATGTCACCCATCAAGAATCTAATAAAGGTACTTGGTGTTATATGAAAATCAGTGTAATGTCAATGGTCTCCCACATGAAAAATGAAAATTTATCCCTAATAGGTTAGGACCTTATGTCATCAAAGAAAACTATGGGTCCAGAGCCTACACATTAATGGAAATGGATGGTACATCCTAAAAGAAACCATTAATACCACACATTTGTGTTGGTATTACACATAGCATCCTCTCTTTTGAATGGTGTGTTAAAGAAATGTTGTTAGGTTAGATAGATGGTGTTCTCTTTTATCTTGCATTACTTCATTCTTTGAGAAAGGATCATAGTGTATCTTAGAGTCTAAAGTGATTGTTCACTTAGTTTAAAATATTACTTTAGTCGCCATACTATTCAAGAAGAAATATTGTGTGTTATATTAATTTAGATCTTATGTTATTAGATCATAGGTGCATTTAAGTTAACATAGCATACTTCATCACAATGTAGTATCTAAACATAAATTGAAAATGTTTTAGTTAGATCACATAAACATTAAATCATGGAAACATTTATTAAACATTCTTGCAAAGGATATTTAATAAATCACATTCAACATTTAACTCAACACATCATTAAAACATAAATGCTCATATATCATATATATCATCAAAATTTTAAGTACATATATCAATGAATACAATGCTAATAGGGCCTGTGACTACTAGATACCTTGATGCCTTGTGTTTCCCTCCATCGTTAGATGGTGGACTAGGTGAATGTGTCCTTCTAAGAGAGCTCATAGATAGACATAAGCGGTGCACCTCTCCTCTCATATCTACCTCTCATATGAGTGCCTCAACATGCTCCTGCTCTATGCGATCCCTTTCTTCATGTAGCCTAACCATATCTCTCTCCATCCTTGAGATTTCCATTCAGAGGGAAAACTCTATCCCACTATCTAATAAACATCGAGAAGCTCAAAGCTCATCTAATGCTATCTATAGTGTGGAAATTTTTCTAGTAGCTAGGTCAGCATGTATAGTCATGCTCTCATATATTATCCTCAATCTTGCAAAATCCCTAAAGAGATTTGCATGTTTCCCTACGAAAGGAGGAAGCACATAATTTGAGGGTATATCATACTCCATGCATAGTGTAGGCATCATCTCTATAGTAACACACTGATAGAGATCACACCACTCTCGCATGGGCCCTACAAGATGGATAACATAAAATATATCAGTACACATCATGAAATATATATATATATATAAAGTTAATGAACATAACGAAAACATAAATATCAAATCATCACCTGGGTTTCCAGTCCACTAGTAAATGTATAACCATACAATGATGGTACCCATCTATGTGGGAGGTGTTGATGGCTTGCTACTGCTGGCCTCCTCATGCTCATGAGTGTGGGTCTCTAATGTAGCCACCACATGTGCTCTAGTGTCTCTAATAGGGGGAGTGTTTCTCCTATCAGGGGCAATGGGATCCTCCTTTGTCTCATCGGTACCCCCACTCATAGGCTGGGACTCCCCCTCCTCATACTCATTTGAATCTAGAAATATATCAAGCATTGTGTCATCATCATCTATATCTCTATCTACCTGCTCATCATCCATATCCTCTCTGTGACCTGGAAGAGGTCTGAAATAACCTATAGGCTAGTGAATGGGAAAGACAGGAGCTACTCATCTTGCAACCCATCACTCGTCATAGGTCTTAGTAGTGCCTACATCATCAATCTCAAATTCTAGGGGCATGTCATGGTCCTCGTCCACTGAGCCACTAATGTATACATCCTCAATAGTAAGTCAACGATTGTTCCCATGTCTAGGAGCACTTTGTGTTGATCATAGATATCTTGTTTGGGCCACGGGTGGTACCTAAACATGTCCAAGTGAATGCATGACATGATCATAGTAGAATGGTCTCACTACGTAATCATGTATGCCTAAGAGAAACTAGTCCTGTTGTTTCCTAACAAGCTCATTCCTATCATTCATCCACTGAGGAATTCTGAGATATGGTCTCCAACATATATCATCCTCATCTAGTTGATCAAATCTAATATGTGAATGCAGTAAATCTCCCTCCTACCTTGATCGCCCCAGTGAATAAATAAAGGCCCATGGGTAACCCATGACCACTATGGTAGGAAATATGGTTGGCCTAGTTCATGTGATGTGTTCGAAGAACCATACTTGCAAGAGTGTAAAATTTACAATATTGTCTAGCTCTTGGTATACAAATCACCCTAAATCATAGTATAGTTGCAGGAGCATACTATGAGCCTAGGAATACACAATCTTGTGGTCCTCCATATCTATGATAATATGAACAAGTCCACCATCAAAATGTGATCCTTGACCATTAGGTACTAATGTAAGTATTGTGGTAGTGATCATAATCCACCATAGTGGTTTCGACACATTTAGAATCCATCAAAGCTCAATGCATGGACCAATGGTTGACCATTAGATAGGTCATTGTAGATAGTATAGGATATCATCTCGTATCTGCCTAAACGATCATTCCTCTACTGAATGTACACTCTCACCTCAGATAGGAATCCATAGGATGTGATGTATACCCTCTAGGGTGACAGTCATCTCCCTGGTAAGAAGATGAAAGGTACATGTTTCAGCATCCCATCTCTCTATGAGGGCCATCAACATTGCATCATGATACCTCACAGGTGGCATGAGGTATACCCAAAACAATCCTACATCATGTAGAAGGATGAACTCCTCCTCTAAAATTCATGTGATTAACTCTCGAAGGGAACAAAACCATGTCCCTTCGTGGTGTTGACGGGCTCGAGGAGGAATCTCAAATAATAAAATACATAAAATAGATCAGAAATTTATCAATTAAATAACACTTGAGTTACTTTAAGATGCTTTAGGTCCAATGTGAACACTTTTCCATTTTTGGATGGGGGTTCTTGCACCAGACACTTTAGACAATTCTAGACACTTTTCACCAAGGTGGGACACTTTGCACCAGCAATGGATGCTTTGCGACAAAGATGGGTGCTTTGCGACAATCTTTTATAGGGTCCTTAAATACTACAAAAATGTAAAATAAAAAAGTATAATAAATGCATGAAAACGATGAAAAAATAGAGAAGAATCCACTCACCATCTGTCGAAGTGTGCCTCATTCCACCTCGTCGCTAACAACATCAAGTCTAGAGGGTTTGTAGGTCCCTCGGCTCAGCATCCTAGATCACTCTGTACCAAGGTAGTTTGCAAAAAGGTAAATATCAAATGAATAGTAAAAAGTGTCAGTTTCATTAAGTATATAGTAAAACCTAGTAAATAAAGATTATTTCATTATATTATATTTCAAAACAATGGTGGCAAGTAAATATTATAGTCTACCCCTTAAACCCATTGATAATTTCCACCCTTGGGCCCCTAATTTTCCATGAGAAATATTTTTACATTGGATGGATTAGCCATTATACTTAATACATTTTTCTATTATTTTTCAAGATTTGCCAAAAATTTCTACAAAATTTAGTGATATGAGAAAATCATCAATAAAATTAATATTTTTTCAAACAAGGAAAGATTTTCCAATAGAAATCAATATATTTTCCAAAAAATTGAAAGATTCGCTAGGATTTCATATATATATTTTTTAGGGGGATTTATTAAAGCTATCACTACAAAAAAATAGAGAAACAAATACATGTCTCATGGCTGCTAATTGGATAACATAGATTACCTACGCACTGATTCATTTTATAGAAAAAATACATAATGAATTTATAGCTCATGCAAATATAGTTAGTTGAAAATTTTATTATAGATGGTAAGATGAGCAATGGTTGATGGTTATAGGCATCTATGTCAATAATGATCTCTATATATAATTTAAAAGTAAATTTTTCTATCATCCCCCACAAATTATTGATAATGACATAGTGTGATGGTTAACATGGTATTTTGATTCTTACCACCAAGGTTAAAACCCCTAGTAAAATATTATTGTTAAGTACTTATGTTGGGGAGAATTTTCCCTATTTATGATCTCACCATTTCATATCTTAAATCATAAATATTGACCTCCAATTAGAAGCATCCTCCCATAAATTAATTATACTAATTATCTATTAATATACCACATAATCTATAAAAGATGGTGTTGTGCCTTGCACACATACCCTATGCAAAGTGAGGACCCTCTCTTTTCGTTTTTATTTTGTTCTAAGTCTTGGCCTTTTAAGAGTAAATGCTTACCTTTGGGAATGTTTGTAAAATCATCATTGGGGTTACTTTTGGTGAATTTGGCGTCCAAATATTTTGGTAACTTTGAATCTTAGCATGCAAATGTGAACCCTTAGATGGAAGTCTTACATTTGGTCCTTAGTTTCAATATGAACTGGGAAATATTTTGAATTCCTATAAGCTATGTAAAATTCATAGCTTTTCATCGTTGTTGAGATTCATTCTTTACTTGGACATGTACGTGTCTAACTAGCTCTTCGACAAAGGTTTGAGTGTCTATTAAAGTGTTGCAGCCACTCCTCGCAATCAGTCCCACAAGAATTCAAATATTTTTGTACCATACAAATCCGAATATCATATGCATGACATTCCATTATGGATATTTGTCTATCATTTGGACATGTGTCTATCCATTCCACTTTTCGGCACATCCTCATACCCACCTATTGGGATATGTAATTTCTCCCAAAACTCCACCAATCATTAAGTGAGGAAGACAACATTAAATAGAGAGTAAATTCAGCCTAGGATCTAAAAGGATCTAGAAAGATCTTTGTAATGTTCTTTATATATTGAGGTATTTGTAATGGCTTATGCATTAAGGCATAAAAGTGTAGCATCATCAAGTGATAAATTGAATGCTGTAGAATTCTGGGTATATGTAACAATATAATTGATTTATTAGTGTAAGTAGTTCGACATCACGTTGAGAAAATTATGTGTTTGTGTTTTTCTAATTCGTTATTTTTATGAATGCATGATTCATCTCCATCCACCAGTGGTATTAGAGCAGGTCGATAATGAAGAGGAGCTTGGATATAGTGGAAGAATAGAGCCGCCAAGAAAAGAGAGGTTATAAAGAAGTAGCAATAGTTAATCGGAAGTAACTACTAGCAATAGTGTGAAGCATTCAAATTGTTGCAAAGAACAAGTCACAAGGAGGACAAAAGAAAAGTGTGCAATCAATAAAAATGAGATTATTGTCATACTAAAGCCACTGCAGCAGATTAAAAAAAGGAGAGTGTAAGTCACCAACATATTAAACAAGCCACAAGTCACATTAAAAGGGGTCGCAGTTTTAAAGCTATCATAGAGAAGAGGTACAGAAGAGAGGGAATCACAACCATAGGAGGTCAATCTTGCCAGAGCTACAGTAGCTACTAAGAAATATTTATCCAAGTCAGATCGAGATAAAAGAGAGATCTGTGAAGATTGTTGTTGAATAATTGTCATTTCATGTAGATGTCTGAAAAATCTAATTAGAGAGGCCACCGCCAGTCAAGTATTGAAACCGCCGCCAAAGTTATTGAATCTCACATGTGTTGTTTTTTAATATAGATTTTTATTTTGCAAATTGTAGATCACTAATTTTATACCGCCAATAAATGTAGATCACAACTGAAGTTGCCAAAAACAAAGATTGCAGATCACTGTTTAGATATATATGTCATTGTTAAAGGAGAATCCAAGACGCAAAAAATAAGAGGGATCTCTGTATAAAGGAAGCATTGTGGATCAAAGGAGTACTAATCAAAAGAAAGTTCAAAGGATGCCACTAAAAATATTTTGAAATAAAAATCTCAAGTTGCTAGCATAATGATGGATCATAGGTTTTAAGGGCGGATCATTGTTTTGTTTTGCAGATATTAGCTGCCATATTCCAAAGATGAAGCCATTAGTTTAAAGAAAGAAGAAATCTGAATTGGTAGCAAGAGATTCTGTTAGAATATAAATGCAAGGTATTCTCACGATTGTAAAGATTGCAGGTTTTAAGAAAAGACAAAGGAGTTGGTGAGTAATTTCTACCAAGAGAAAAGGTGAAGAGTTCACAGATTTTGAACATTTGTTTTGTCTGCTATCTAAGTGAAGTCGTTGTCAAGATTGTAGGAATGAGATCGAAGTTGTCTAAGGTATTTAAACCAGTCATTTCTATGAAGTAATTATAATATATAGTCTTTGTTGAAGTTTTCAAAAGTTGTATTTGTTGAAATTCAAGTTTGGAAAGAAGGTTGAAGGCACGCGTAGCTGTCAAAGAATAGAAGAAATCATTGTAGTGGAATAATATCATTTTCAATAGAAAAATCTGGCAAAAGGGTAAAGAAATAAAAAAAATTTGGAGGAAGAATTGATAGAGGTTAAGAAGTTACAAAATTTGAAATTGTTAAAAGATTTACATAAAATTTCAATAGAAAAAACTATTTAGTTGATAAATATTTATGATCTATATTGAATTGCATAAAGTTAAAAGAAAGAATAAAGAGTTAGAAGAAAGATTAAAGTTCTTTGATGAATTGAAAGAAAAGATAAAGAGGTAAGAAGACAAAATTGTTTAAAAAAAATAGAAATATCTAAATTGAAAGAAGAGAATGATCAATTAGTAGCATGCAATGAATGTCTAAGATCAAAACCATCAATTGGTGAAGTTTCATGTTGCACTAAAGATTTGTATTATTTCATTGATGAATCAATTGGTTTATGTGACATAGTTGTAGTTGTTCAAGTGGCGAAGAGTGCAAAAATGAAGATGATAATGTGATTGAATCTACAAATTTTGATAGTTGTGATGAGAATAATGTTGGTTTCAAAATCATAAAAAGAATAGGGATATAATGGTCAAGGATTAGGAAAGCATGAACAAGGAATTAGAGAGTTGAAAATCCAATAATGAGACCAAAGTATGAAGGACTTTAATATTTCATAGGTAATGGAAATGGCATTATAAGTGTTACAGGTTAAAGAAAATTTGTTCAAGGTAAGCAATGTGTGTAGTGTTGTCATTGTAACAAAACAAGACTGTAGCATCATAAATTGTCACCTTTGACAGTTTCTCACTATGTTTTGATCCCCCTAAGTGCATGTACCTAATTCAACACCTAATTTTTTAAATTATACATTCCATGACCCATTTTTAATAGTTACCAAAAAATTTCAAGTGGAAAATAATTACATTCATGTAATAATTTTCCTCTAACACCTTAATTTCCAAAAACTAGGGCTGGGACACATACACCCTATGGTGAATGTTAGGGAGGTTGGATGAATCACTCACTGATTCATGCTCTAAGTCTTTCTTGGAAGACCTCTAGGGTGTCTTTCTCCACCACTTGCAACCTATAGGATCTCTTCCTTCTTAGGATCCCCTGGTTCTCCTTGCCAACCCAACTAACAACAAAGTTCCTTCTACCAAGTCAAAACCTGGTGCAATCTTGTAGCACTAGCCATTAGCCCTTAAACTACCTTAAAGGCTGCTAACCTCCAATTTCTTGAAATGGTTTTACAAAGGTGTGGAGGTGCTCCAAGAAGCTTCAATCCATCCTACTAGGGGCATTAGGGATCCACCTAGCTCCATCTGCAAGTCGCTTTCACCAAACTCCTTTATTAGGCCTAGAAGGCTACTAGCCCTATTAGGTCTCCTTCTCCAAGAAATCAGGGATTTTCCCAAAGTCCCTCCAAAGAAAACCCCAATCTTTTCTTGGGATTCCTATTTCATATGCCCACCCCTCAAGGATTTTTGGGGTCTTGGGCACAACTGGCCGTACAATGCCCTAACTGAAAATGAGCAAAATTAAGGCTCTTTAGGCCCTTCCTAGCTCCTCTGCAACTTGCTAAGTTGTCTCCTCACAAATGGATTGGTAGAGTCTCTTCCTCTTTACTCATATCTCCTTCTCCAAAAAGAGATTTGTCTCTAAGTTATCACCTTTAAAAATTAAGTGCTTTGCACTACGGTCTTTCCTAGCTGAGCTCTTCTTTGGCTCGCCTAGGGCAAGACTCCAACAATAGCTCTTGTGCTTTCAAAGGACCCAACTCCCACTATATTTACACCCATGGAGTCTAGTCACTAATCCCAAAGGGTCATATAATTTGTATGGTGGGAAAATGAACTAACACTCCATTCTTTACAAACTGTCTGGTTTAGACCAGTAACAGTGTAGAACACAAAATATTTACAAGAAGTACTTAAAGCTAAACAAACAAACTATCTAATGCCACACAAAATTCAAAGAACAACTAACCTACATCATGCACAAGTTACAGTGCCAAAACTAATCCATTAAAGTATCACTGCAACACAGAAACCAGGAAATTTCACACACAATCACAGATGCTTTTCTTGAATTCAAAAACTTAAATCATATAATAGGCATCCAACCTTGGTCCAATGCCAAGGCATCCCATAAATAGGGTCACAGAACATTTATTTTCTCCCTTGGGCTCTTCTTGGTCATTTTAGCTCTGACTATCAATGTTGTCGAGCAACATTTCAAATGTTGCAAAGTTGCAAAATGCAACTTTTGCAATTGTTGGTTAATGACCAAAACATGTTTCTAACTCAAGTTTGACCCAAATGACATTATGATGACATCATCATCCAACTGGTGCCAATTAGAAGGCTTTACAACTTCTTAGCCCTATTTGCACCTTGCAAAAGTCCTAAGCCTTTATTGATCTAAAGCCCTATTGCACCTACTTTGTGGTCAACATGACCTTCATCTAATCACAACAAAAATGCCACTAAGGCTCATTGAACTAAAATAGATTGCTTAGTTTTCCTAGACAACCTATGGGTGCTCCTGCACCAGTGAATGAGTCCCATTATGGTGAATGATTCCTATTATGGTAAAATTTTCCCCTATTTTAGCTCCAAATTCGAAATATGTTAGTGACGAAACTTTATTATTTCCAATTCAAGCATCTAAAGTCAGACATCGGTATTAAATTTATGAAAAATTAAATAAATCCATATAAATACCTAGTTATTGCATAAGTTGAAAGGTAACAACAAGAGGTGAGCATTAAGAGAAATTTTTATTGTCAAGAGAAAGTCAAGAGCATTAAAAGGTAGATTTGTGAATATTATTGCAGCAATTCAAGATCCAAACATCAGGTCAATCTTATGTGAGTTTATGTATGTTCATGTTATCATTGGTTGTGAAGGCTAACCCTTTTGTAGGTCTCCAAGAAATTGAAGCAATTGAAGAAAGAAAAATCTAAACCTTGAGGACATGTGCATGACTTTAGTCCTTTAAGGAAGTCATTTAAGGGTGGTGAGTTACATCACTTTGTTGATTCATCATTTTTTCCTATCATTCATCCTCTTATCATTGGCATTCTCATTGTGGAAGTGGAAACACTAACATATGGCTTAACTAAGGAAAGCCCCTCAAAGGGACAAACCTTGCTCTCTCTTTGAAAATGTAGGTTTCTAGTTTGAAGAGGATTGAAGGAGGTTTGAAGATAAATTATCCATTGATACATTTAAAACCCTACCTCTTGACAACTCATAGAAACTCATCTACATAATTATCTGATAGTGATCCAACAAATTTATAGGCAGAAATCAAAAGCTCAGATCTAGCATCAGAGGACTATGAAAATAGATTTGAAATATCTCTACAAGGACACGTACATCATATGGCAAATTAGTCCTCCTATTTTGGTTGGTTCCAAATTTTCATGACAGGTGCATAGAGCTCTACATTTCTTAGAACATTCATTGAATTTTTTTTACAATTAATTAGTGGTCGGAATCTAGCATTTTTCAGATTAGGGAGAATAGTTTAATTTGATTAATCAAGGAAAATCAATTCGAATAAATTTATCGAGTTCAAAATGATCAGTTCTAGGTATGATTGACTGACCTTCATGGTTGAAAGTCAATCTAATCACCTTATTGATTTTCATCCTAATTGTGGACACTGAAAATTGGTTTAGGCCTGTGAATACCACTTTTGACATAATTTTCTATTATTCATGGTCATTATTAAATAATGTTTATTATTTAATTACCCTTTCTAACACATCTTTCCTCTATTAATTACATACCCCTTTTTAATTAATTCATTAATGCATAAATGACCTTTATTCAGCTTGATTAATTAAATAAATCATATTTATTTAATTATGTCGCTGACTAATTAATTCTTCCTTCTTAATTAAATAATTTATTATTTAATTATTCAATTCCACCTTTTCAACAGTCAAAAAAATAAATTATCTTTATTTATTTAATTAAATCTTTCATTTTCGAATGTTGAATTAAATTAAAATTCAATTCATTATTAATTATTTATGTCACATTCTTTTGTCATTTAGTTATCTAAATTATTCACTCACCTTCTGTCTCAAGATCTATTTTAAATCCACCAGTTATCTCCAAGTTCGGTATCTAATCGTCTCTGCGAGAGGACTATCTCTCACAACTAGTCAGTTAACTAGTTCTAACTCATATGCATGAATGCATTTATTAATTAAATATCTTTACTTAATTAATTAATTCATGTATGCATTCGAATTCTTCATCTTCGAGTTCTAACTTTGTCTTTGACATTCAAAGTCTATTTCTTCTATTTTTGAAGATTCTTAACTGAAGATTAAATTGTTTGTTTAATTTGGAACTCTTGTTCTTTCTATTTTTGAATAGTCTTAACACAAGATTAAGTTATCATTCTAATTTAGTCTTTATCTTGCATTCTTTTCTAACTCACGTTATATCTGACACATAACTCACATTGCATGACATTCATCGATCTTGTCTGTCGATCTCTCTTTGAATCTGAGCCGATCATTCGAAAACCCAAAATCTATAAAATGGCTTGTCATTATCATTATTCCTCCTCTTGAAATCATACACTTTTGAGAAGAAACTTATCTTCGATATTTTGCTTAGACATTCAGAAAGGTTATGCTTGCATCAATACTGAAAAATCTAGGGGCAGGAATACTGAAACAACAAAATGGAGAAGGGAAATCGAGATAATTCAAAGGAGTGGACACATATTCGGTGAGAGCTTTCCAATTGATTTGTTTAGTTTAATTATGTTTACTTGCTTCATTCTTCGTTGTTTGATATAGATTATTTGTTAGATTAGACTTGATCATTTTAATCTATGCAGCTATTAGCATTAATCTTTGCAAAAATTCTACGTTACATTTGGTGAATCCGACGTGAACACACTTCAAATTCATGCAACATCTTTCTGTTTTTCCATTTTTTATTTTGCAAGAAATGTACAATACACCGTATCTATTCAAATAAATGATGTATTTGTCCTCACGAACCGCATCTGCTACATTCCGCGATGCATCTTCCTTTATGCACCGCATCCGCTTGTCAACAATTTCATGCCACATCCGACTGTCAATATAAAATGCATCCGCCTATCAACATCAAGCCGCATCTGCTTGGTAATTGATTTTTATTTTTTTTACTTTTCATTCACTTTCGTATATTTGCGTTTTCAGTTTTGTTTTTCATGTTATTTCATTTTTTGCTAATGTTTATTTACAACTGTGTTAAGCTGGATTAACTTAGTTTTTGCAGGACGAATCATAGAAGACCAAATAAAACCACAAACCAATTTTTTCTATAGGACGAGAGCTGAAGACACAAAAACAAACTACTGATCAATTTGCATGCAGGACCTAATGACTTTGTTTTATTTAAAAAGCTTTATGTTTGGTAGATAAATCATTATCATTTGGATTAAAAAGAAATAGTGTTTGCTTTGTCTGGTGTGAAAGAACATTTATGTCACCCTTTATGATTTAGTATATTGAAGTATCCTCTCCCCTTGCGCAGTCATGTGATCCTAGGTGTAAGAGAAATGGTTACTGACTCTAGAACTTGGGCCTGTCTTGGTGGGAAAAAGTACTCACCCCAAGATGACTCAAACCGGTAACACGCTTTAGCCAGTGACTAATTAATTCTTCCTTCTTAATTAAATAATTTATTATTTAATTAACCCCTTTGTCATATTTCAACTTTAATTAAATATTTACTATTTAATTATTCAATTCCACCTTTTCAACAATGAAATTAAATAAATTATCTATATTTATTTAATTAAATCTTTCATTTTCGAATGTTGAATTAAATTAAAATTTAATTCATTATTAATTATTTATGTCACATTCTTCTGTCATTCAGTTATCTAAATCATTCACTCACCTTTTGTCTCAAGATCTATTTTAAATCCGCCAGTTATCTTTGGGTTCAGTATCTGATCGTCTCTGCGAGAGGACTCTCTCTCACAACTAGTCAGTTAACTAGTTCTAACTCATATGCATGAATGCGTTTATTAATTAAATATCTTTATTTAATTAATTAATTCATGTATGCATTTGAATTCTTCATCTTCAAGTTCTAACTTTGTCTTTGAAATTCAAAGTCTATTTCTTGTATTTTCGAAGATTCTTAACTGAAGATTAAATTGTTTGTTTAATCTGGAACTCTTGTTCTTTCTATTTTTGAATAGTTTTGACACAAGATTAATTATCATTCTAATTTAGTCTTTATCTTGCAGTCTTTTCTAACTCACATTCTATTTGACACATAACTCACATCGCATGACAGTCATCAATCTTGTCTATCGATCTCTCTTTGAATCTGAGTTGATCATTCGAAAACCCAAAATCTATAAAATGGCTTGTCATTATCATTGTTCCTCCTCCTGAAATCATACACTTTTGAGAAGAAACTTATCTTCAATATTTTGCTTAGACATTCAAAAAGGTTATGCTTGCATCAATACTAAAAATTTGAGGGCAAGAATACTAAAACAACAAAATGGAGAAGGGCAATCGAGATAATTCGAAGGAGTGGACGCATATTCAGTGAGAGATTTGAAATTGATTTGTTTATTTTAATTATGTTTGCTTGCTTCATTCTTTGTTGTTTGATTTAGATTATTTGTTAGATTAGACTTGATCGTTTTAATCTATGCAGCTATTAGTATTAATCTTTGCAAAAAATCTACATTACATTTGGTGAATCTGACATGAACACACTTCAGATTCATGTAATATCTTTATTTTTCCATTTTTTATTTTGCAAGAATTGTACGACACACCGCATCTATTCAAATAAATGATGCATCTATCCTCACGAACTGCATATGCTACATTCCATGACGTATCTTCCATTCTACACCGCATCCGCTTGTCAACAATTTCATGCTGCATCCGACTATCAACACAAACCGCATCCGCCTGTCAACATCAAACCGCATCTACCTGGTAATTGATTTTTATTTTTTTCACTTTTCATTCACTTTCGTACATTCACATTTTTCAGTTTTGTTTTTCGTGTTATTTCATTTTTTGCTAATGTTTGTTTACAGCTATGTTAAGCTGGATTAACTTAGTTTTTGTAGAATGAAGCATATAAGACCAAATAAAACCACAAACGAAATTTTTCTGTAGGACGAGAGCCGAAGACACAAAAACAAACTACTGATCAATTTGCATGCAGGACCTAATGACTTTGTTTTATTTGAAAAAGGTTTATGTTTGGTAGATAAATCATTGTCATTTGGATTAAAAAGAATCGATGTTTGCTTTGTCTGGTGTGAAAGCACGTTTATTTCACCCTTTACGATTTAATATATTGAAGTATCCTCTCCCCTTGCATAGTCATGCGATCCTGGGTGTAAGAGAAACGGTTACTGACTCTAGAACTTGGGCCTATCTTGGCGGGAAAAAGTAGTCACCCCAAGATGACTCAGACCGGTAACACGCTTTAGCTAGCGACTTCCACCTTGTATATAAAAATGGATTTCTAGGAGAAACCCCAAAAATCACTCTCACTATTCTGACAAGAAGGGCAGAAATGGTCTCTCGCCGAGCTAAAAAGTGCCCCATGATTGAAATGCCCTCACTAAAAACCATGTTGTAGTTTTTCCAGAATCCTACCTATTTGCTGGTGCAGCAGGTTCAGACCTGTGAAGCTGTCTTACATTCTTACGGTTGATGTGTGGAGATGAGATGTATGCCATGGGAGTTTCATGGATACAATAGCTTGGCTGCCCCATATAAGTGAGTGTCGTGGAGGGGAGCCAGTGGGGTCAAGATACTAGTCATCCGCCTTCAATATGCGTAGATGGAAAAATCTAAGTAAGAACTCAATAAATATTGTCCAAAAATCCTAGGTTGTAAATGTTTTCTGGTTTTAACAGTTCTATCATCACAAACTGAAAATACATTGATTTATTTGCTTATTTTTATTGTATTTGTCAAAAAACTTGATCAATAAACGGAGTCAATCAGAAAAAAATCTTCAGGAAAAATGCAACTGTCAAATTGAATCGCAACTGTCATTTTTAACACCGCATCTGTCTTAGCGAGTCGCATTTGTTAGGGTAAACACCGCATGTGTCTGTCAACAAAGTCTATTTTTACATAGTTTAGATCTTACGAGCCACAACTATCAAAATTTGAGTTGCATGTGTATATGCAAGCCGCATCTGTCAAAGGAAAAACCATATGTGTCTATCAACAAGTTGAAGTCTTTATTCTAAGTCACAACTATCATAGTGAGCCGTATCTATCAAAACATAAACCACATCTGTCACAAGTCAAAATTACCAGTTGACACTCGAAACCTATTTTTAGTCAAATCACCGCATGTGCATGCTAAACTGCATCCGTGAAACATAGAATTGCATCTGATAGGTGAACCACATTTGACTGTCAATAGAAAACTGAGAAAATTGCAAACCGAGTCCGAAAGCATAATTTTCATTTTCGCTTCTATTTCTTAAGATCAACCTAGGATAGAAACTAAATTTTTTTCTCAAAAACCTTGCATCATCAGGTGTCATATACATCTTAGTCATAGTCATCCTAAGTTGCATACATATAGATACTTCCTAGGAAATTTAATATCATAGAATAGATAACTTTCCTCATCATTGGATACGTTCATGTTTCGGTTTGTCACAATCATTGAACCTAGTCACTTTAGTCCTATTTTTGAATCTTTCCAACTCAATAGTCTAGTTTGGGAAATTCCCCTTGTCAACTGTCTTTGTCCTACAATGAGGTTCCTTGGTCAAATTCAAATCCTTGCATGCATTTATTCCATAGATGGTAGGTTAAACCCATTTTAGAATCATTTATCATCGTAATCTACTCTAGATTTTGCATACTGTCCATCCTACAATATTTCTTTTTAGAAATCATTTTAGCAACATCCTTTATTGTCAGAAAATCCAAAAAACATAAGAATAAGACATATCTATTTTTAGACATAGTTTGCATTACCCCATTTTGAGCAACTTTTCATGGTCAAAACAAGGTCTCAAAAGAAACAAAAAGTAATGGTGGACCCCAATGATTTTTTCAATCCTTTCACAGATCAACCATTAGGGAAAGAATGACCATATAGACCTTTGCTTTAAAAACACGTCACTAGAGGCACACACAGACAAATTTATATTGAAGACATAGACGCGGCTATACAAGCTACTAAATTTGCATCCTTTATGGATGAGTGTTTAGCAAATGATCCCCAACGTTATCTAGCAAAGTTGCTAGTAGAAGGTGCCACACTACCACCGGGATTTGATATTCATACTTTGAAAACACCATCTATTCAACTGACACAAACTGTGACATCAAGTGTTTCTATTCCCCAAATCATCGAAGCAATACCAACTAGCATATCTACTCAAATATCATCAATTGTAAGCACAATCCAACTTAACACAAGGTTTACAATTTACTGTGAGAGCAACTTCATCAAACCCCTTTGGCACCAACACGACTGGTAAGAGATCCAAAGTTGGCATGAATATTCCTATAACAAATCAGAACATTCAGACAGGAAATATTCCCAATCCAAATCATAACATTTAGATAGGAAATATTTCCAATCCAAATCAAAAAATTCAGACAAGAAATATTTCCAATATGAATCAAAACATTTAGATAGGAAATATCCCCAATCCGAATCAAAACATTCTAACGGGATATATTCCCTCACCAAATCACAACCCATCACAAAACATGGCATTTCAGAATATCTACATTGATCCAAACAACGTGAACAACATTTCCTTGACACAAGTAGATGTCCTCCAAAACCAAATGCAAATGCTTCAACAACAGATGGACAACATTTCTATGTCAGGCAAACGAACTATCTCTGTGCAAGATCTATGTCCATGTCCCTTTGACAAAGCACTTTATATGACACCCTTCCCCCATGGATGCATTATACAGAATTTTCCTAAGTATAATGGGAGGAAGAATCCTTTGCAACACATTAGAGAATTCTCAACAGCATGCATGGACATATCATATGACCCCACATACTTGATGAGACTATTTCCGCAAACCCTTATTGGGATAGCACTGGAATAGTTTTCTAAATTACCATATGGGATACGATCCTGGAGTGAATTAGCTGAGAATTTTTTCGAACACTTTTCCTTTAACATAGACAATGAAGTAACAATAGAAACCTTGCGCCACACAACACAAGAAGATGGTGAAACTTTCACCACTTTCTTCTAGAGATGGAGAAGTCTACCTAGTAGATGTCCAGTTGAAATACCCAAAAAATAGAAGGTCGCGATATTCCTTGAAAACATCAATCCAAAATTAAGGGGTGACTTAAGGGTACAATGTTGTACTTCATTCCTAGACTTGGTACAAAAGGGCATCATCCTTGAAAAAGGCCTTATTGACAAAGGAGAAATAAAAGTACCAAGCAAAAACCTAGTTGTCGAACATCAAAATGCACCAAATGATAGAAACAAATTCTACTCTAGAAACAAAAATGTTACAAATGACGGCATTGTTGATGCTAAAACCATACATATGGGACCAATTATAACACTTAGAGGTTACAACCCTGATCAAGACATGACGAATAGTCCAAATCAAATAGCAAATTTTGTCCAAAATTCACAACAACAATGACCGCAAACGAGATTTCCTACCCGTGAATTTACCCCTCTAGGGCAACCAATCGAGACAATTTTCAAAGAGTTGATTAAACATAATCTCATTAAACCTATGGAACCAAGAGAGTATGATCTTGGATAGTTTAAACCTTCATGGTGGGATGACAATGCCTATTGTAACTATTATTGAACAAAAGGACACAACCTACAACAATTTCGACAACAGAAGAATATTATACAAGACTTTGTTGAAAATGAAACCATAGAGGTCAATGGGCATAAAAATACCAAGAACAGTGATCATAAGGTCTTCAAAGACCCATTACATGACCACACGAAAATAAAAGCCTCCAGTTCGGGAACCAAGAATAATCCATCAACCAATTATACCAATACCAAGTATGACTATGGTAAAGGAATGATAATAAATCATCTCCGAGCTACGAATGAAAATGTCCATACCATCGTCATTAAGAAGCATCCAGAATGTATTGTGAACACATGTAGAACTAAGATAACTATTCTAGCTCCTTCTTCTAAGCCACCTACACAAGCTTCCAAGTTTAAGTACAACCTCCTTGATCAATTGAGTAAAAATTCCGCACAGATATCCATTTTAGAACTATTGACTTTATCACCTGGACATCGGGCCATTCTCGACAAAGCTTTACAAAACATGATTGTTCATACAAACATAGATGTCAATCATTTTGAAGAAATGGTAGGATATTTAACCAACTCGCATCATGCCACATTTTCCCAACAAGATTACTCAACTAAAAAGTCTAATAAGAATGACCCATTACATCTTAAATTCTTAGTCCATCAAATGAAAGTCAGATGAATCTTGGTAGATGGAGGAGCAGGTTTGTACCTGTGTACCCTAAAATTGGTTAAGGCTTTAGGATTCTTAGAAGAATGTTTAGACACCTCTAAGAGTATAGTCATCAAGGCTTACAATGATGAGGAAAGATCATCAAAAGGACTTGTCACACTCCCTATCAGAATTGGTCCTGCAATTATGAACACCAATTTCCAAGTCTTGGATCTCACCCTTCCATATAACCTATTGTTAGGTAGACCTTGGATACATGCAATGAAAGCCATACCTTTATCATATCATCAATGTCTTAAATTCCCATATAATGGCACTGAGATCACGATTTATGGTGATCCAGATCCCTTTCAATATTGTACAAGCCTAAGGGAAATTCCACAATGACAGGTACTAATTAACCAAGACGCTTCATCATCCATTTTATCCCTATATGTTGATCCATCACATCTTACTAAGTCCATTTCATTCAAACCACCATCATCCACTCCTAAGTTCAAGATCCAAGACAAAGGCTATGGAGAATATTACATGAAGGCATCATACTGTGTCAGTCAACTAGTTCCACCTAAGGCATATGGTCTACCCATGCTAGATAGAAGATAGTCTATAGTCACATTTCATGTTCCCCCTACAATGACATTAACCAAATGGGGAGAGTTAAGTGAAGAAATTGTGGATCAAGGTGGTATTACCTCCTGGTTGTACCAGGAGGAAAATGAATACCCCTCACCGTCTATTTAAATAACTAAGGATCACTATGGAAAAGGCTTTAAGATAATGCAAAACAAAGGCTATGATGGGCATAGTGGGTTAGGACTACATGAAAATGGAAGGATGGAACTGATCACTATCTCACCACGACCGAAATAATTAGGGCTAGGGTTTCAACCACTTATAATTGGGTTTCCTAGTACTTCGTCACCATTTCAAGAGGAAGTGAATGCTTGTGCAGACATTGAGATATCTCCCGAACCACTTCCCCTAGTTTACAATGAATCTCCCAACTCAAGCGATGGCGAATGGGATTCCCTTTCCTCGAAAAGTACCATGAACATAGATACTCTATTTGGAGATTGGACCTAATGATAAAACCCTTACTAAAACCATCTAGTCCCCGTCATAGGAAGCACTTGTCCAAAGAAGAATGGCATAAGCACTATTATTGGGAAACCCTTGATCATGCATCTTGGGCTCCTAACAAACCATCTTCTGACGACACAACCCTTACAATAGTCCCACATTAGAGTTTACCTACCCATAGAAAAAAGAACAAGGAGTTAGTCCAAAACTTCTATGACCATGTCAACCACTCTATATTCACCTTGTCAGCTTCCACCTTTGGTAACTCTGATGATGACATGCCTCTCATATATCCCAAACTTATCGACTGGGATCAACAAGGTACACCCATCATAGACACATTCGAGAATGATGAAGCAATAGCTGAGTTCATGGGACTTCAAGAAGGCATACCAAGAGGGGATCATAAAGCTGGTTTTACCATAGACTTGGATGACAAAGCATATTTTGGGGAGTCTATTTACACCTCTAGTCACAAAAATGAAAATAAAAAGAAAAATGATTAAAAAGAGAAAAATGACGAGTCCCTAGGTGAAAACCAAAAGGCACCTCCGGATGAAGAAATAGTCAAAATAAAGGACATATCTGAGGGTGAAAACCTCTCTAAGGCACCCAAGGATAGAGGTTTAAATATTCTCCCAGCCAAATAGGAAAATTCACCAATGCTAGTAGAAAAGTCTATTGAATTCAACATAAATATAGAAGAAAACCCTCGACACATATACTTTGCAGCATCATTGAAAGAGGTAGAACAACTTGAGTTTAAGGACTTTTTCATAAAGAGACAGATAAAATTTGCATGGTCATACACTAACATGCCTCGGTTGGATCCAAACCTTATATTGCACCACCTACCATTACAGCCAGCTATTAAGCTAGTCAAATAAGAGTTAATGAAAATGCATCCACAGATTGCTCTACTGGTCAAAGCAGAACTTAATAAACTCTTGGATCTATGATTAATAAGAACTATAGACTATGCAGACTGGATTTCAAATCATGTACCAGTGACTAAACCAACTGGGGGCATCCACATTCGCACAGACTTTAGAGACATCAACAAGGCATGTCCTAAGGATGACTTCCCTTTGCCGAACATAGACATGATAGTAGATCTTACTGTTGAATTCTTTTGTGGCATTTGTCCTTGATGTCAAAACTGCCTTGGGTTGGTGCCTAGGAATTTCATAGTCTAGTCTTATTACTTAGTTGAGGCATTTTGGTTATAGGATCTATGTTCCATTGTTCAGGTGACATGTTTCTATTTTGATAGTTTGTGCTTCGGTGTTTCACTCAATTATATATGTTTGGAATATTCATTTCTTCTACAGGGTGATTAATTATGGCTTGATCAATTACAAACATCTTGAAATGGAAACATTATGTCCTAAGAATTTTGACTCCGTACATGCAATAATGCTAGGTATCTTTCTAATCGACATTTGATGGGAAATGTGATCGATGTTTATTCACTGTCTAAATTAGTAAATTGATATAATGCCTGTCGACATGCAAGTCACTATTTCCTCATAGTTTTGAAAAGGCATTATGAGTTTGTTTTTTTGTCGGCTTGATTGAATTTGGTAAGACTGTGGACTTCAAGGTCTTACCGCGCTACCACTGGCTATCATCAAGGAAACTGCAGTAATGTGGTGAAAGTCGTTATCAGGATGCAAGACAACTACCGCTATACCATGGGCTGTCAGAAGGGAAACCGCAGTAGTGTGGTGAAAGCGGCTAGCGGAAAGCAAGGTGGCTACTTCTATATCATGAACTATCAAAAGTGTAACTGAGGTAGCACGATGGAAACATTAGTGGTTTACAAGGTGCTACTGCTATACCACGGGTAGTCCAAAGGGAGACTATTGTTTAGTAGTAAAGGAAGTGGTAACAGTTAGTGCTTGTCATCGCTATACCATAGGTTGTCCGAAGGAAGACTACGGTAGTGCGGTAAGAAAGCGAATTTCAAAGTCTATTAATGAATTCTTGATAATTTAATGTCTGTACTCTCAGACTCCAAATGACTATCATTCTTTGCAAAGGATTGCAATGTGTTTATTTTGGAATTTTAGGTCAAAACATTTTATTGCTCGAAGGGTTTGGAACCCTACTATGGTCGCCATCATGATAGTTTTCTTTTAGCCATTTCATTGAGAAATCTGTAGGGTTACTAAACTTTGACAACATATAAGGAAAGATAGGAAGCCCATGACAATGGTCATTTCACTTGTCAGTCTCCTACCATTGAGTGGAAGCTCGAATGGGGAAAGAGCTCGGACTGCTCAATCACTTCGTAAATTTTGTAAATTAATCATGGCGAATTCATCTCTGGTCTTCACAGGTTTTAATCTTTTATTCTGCTTTGCAGAACCGTTACTTGTCAAGCAAGGATAATCTAAGAGAAGTTTTCTATGCTATAGAAAAAGGTGAAAAATGAGTCTATTTATTTTATGGCTAAATCTGAAAAGTCTGCTCCAAATCTTGATTGCATTTTTTGAAGGTTATCATATCAATTTTATGAAACGTGTTTTTGAGTTTGTGGGTCATCTTGAAAGCTTTGAAATTCTTCAGTACCTTTCCTGGAGTCATTAGTAACTACTGTTAAATGCATGATTAGTTGTTTTCAGTTACATTATTGTTACAACTAGGGTAAAATGGATATTATTCATGAATTTAATAGATGTGTTTTACTGTTTTGGATAAGCACTTCCTGTGCAGGCCGCTTGTGGAGAAAACAAGTTCAGCCACACCTCTATTTTTGAATACAGATGTTCTATTCTTGTCAGAAAGAAAAAGTATCTCTTAGGGACACTACAACACCTGGCATTGTTGGTTGATTGAAGGTTTGGTAAGCGGATAATCATCTTTGTTTTATTCTCTAAAATAGAAAAATGAGCAACTATTGTAACCTTCCTTGAATGTAATGATGAAATCTGTAATCAGAAGAAAATGGAGAGATTAGGACTCTAATATAAAGGAAAAATAAGAAGAGAAAAATAGGGGTTAACTATTTTTCTGTGGCAATACATGAAAAGAGAATAAAAATAGAAAAAGAGAGTTAATTGAAAAAATGAGAGAAGAACAAATGAGTAAAGTTTGACAGAAAAAGGGAAAAACTAGTGTGAGTACATCATAGTGATTGTATTTAAAAATGTTGAGCTCTAAGATTATAAATTTGAAACATGATTTGATAGTCAAGCTGACTTAAGGCTTGACAATGTCTAAAATTTTGAAGGTTCATTTTGGAACTTTGAGGATTTTAGTTATTTTTGGTCAAGAGGCACTTGATAGATAAAAGAGAAACAAAGAGATCATTTGTATTATTGTATAATTTACTAAAATAGTAAAGGGGTTGGTGCTCCTTGAGATTGGTGTCTCTAAATGAGGGGATGGTGCTCCTTGAGTTGGCACTCAGAAATTAGCCTATAAGGTATTGTAAGCAGTGGTTTTGAAATTAAGCCAGTAAGGCAGTTTAGGAGTGGTTTTTCTACCCCAGGAGGATTTTCCATTCATAAAATTTATGTGTCTCACATTTGTGTGATTTATGTTTATCTTGCATAATCTTTCTTTCAGTCATTTATGTTGTTGTGCTCATTCAGTTGGTCAATGCTCTGATACTTTAAGGCTGTTTAAAAGTTTAAAGTCAATTTGCTCAAGTCTGTCATGCAAATTTAGATTATACAAATCTGATGCAAAATGTCCTTCATAAAGTGAATTTACTTCAGCATTCTATGCTCATTATATGAATGCTCAAAATTTTTCCAAAAGCAAGTCAAAGTTGCATATTATGAAGTTTTATAGTTCTGTTGATAAAGCACAACAAGATTGTTCATAAAGCTTTAATTGAACAATATCATACGATGCTTTTAATATGGGGCGTAAATGTTAGTCAAGTCTCATGTCAATCTAATATAAAGTGTTAATGTTCACTTGCTTAAACAAATCTATCACTTTGGGTTAAATGAGTAAAAGTTTAATTATTCTTTCAAAGTTAAAAGTTAAAATTACTCCACTCTGATTCACCCCCCCTCTTAGAGTGAATCCACTTCCAACAAGTGGTATCAAAGCATAGGGTCTTGCATTAGGTTTCATGCCTAGGATTGATTCTAGTCTTGAAAGTTTGTTTTTGTGTGTTGTGGAATATTCATCATGGCTAAGTGCAAAAGGAACAAAGGTCAAAAGAAAGCTACTTATGTTAAGCAGATAATTGATAAATCAATTCCTGCCAAGTCTAGTGAAGTTTTGTCTCAAGAATTACCCCTGCCAGTTAATCCTAAAAGTGATCTTGTAGTTGGTGAAGAAGATCACTTAGTAAGTGACTTTGAACAAGAATTTTGAAAAGAGGATTGTGAAGGTGATGATTTTGAAGTTGATTTGGAGGTAGAACTGCTTGTTGCCTTAGATGAGCTTAGGAGGATTAGAAAATAAAACCAGGATCTTAAGGTACACTTATTGGAAAGTGTTAGTATAAATAAAGCTATAATACAAGCTCATAATGATGATAAAAAGATTATTGAATTACTGAAAGCCCAAATGGTTGATAAGAAAAAGATTAAAGAGTGATTAGCAGCCACATTAAAATATAAGAATGAATCATGTAATAAACTAGAAAATGAGGTTGCCTCATTAAATAAATGTTCTGACAATGATTATGTGTTAAAAGAACTAACTCTTAAAGATGATTTGATTATCAGTCAGAAAATTGAAATTGAAGAATGTAAAAGGATTGTAGATGTTGTAAGGTCTGATTTGGAAGTTAAAAATACTAAATGTCTAAAACTTGAAGGAGAAGTAGTTGCATTAAGAAAAGAGCTTGAAACTGTTAAGGTTCAATTGGATAAAAATCAGAAATTTGATTGCAATACTAATTTATTGAATGATATGATTGGTAGACAAAAGCGTTTTAAAGATCCTATAGGAGTGGGATATGAAGTTGGAAAAAGCTCTACAAAAGAATCTAAACATGAAACAGTTTTTGCTACTGCAAATGGAAAGTCATTTACAGCCAAGAAAACACCAAGATTGAAGGTTGATCTCGGTCACCATATTGTTGCTGCTCAGACAAAAGAAAAATGGGTTAGGACAAAAGACGATCAAAATAATCATATATCAGGTACAACCACTCTCAATTTCATGGCTATTGTTATTGTTGTAATGCTTATGGACATAGAGGAAGAAATTGTTGGATGAATACAAATCATAATCATGAGAGATATGTCAAGGGAGGTTCATACAATGCGCCTAGAAGAAATTCTTCTCACTACGGTCTAGACAACACTATTATATGTTATAGGTATAATGGGTTTGGACACAAAGCATAGTGTTGTAAGAAGAGTTTGATAAAGCCAACTAGGGACTACATATTCAAACAAAAGGAAAAGAATATCGTGAGTAAGGAGAAGACAAAGCCTTTACAAGTATGGAGAAGAAAGAAAGAAAAGAAAAAGGAAGAACTAAATCTTGTGCATGTTGCACAAGAATCATCACTAAGCATTTGAAAGACAGTATGAAGATAGGGGGAGATGATTAATACAGTTTGAATAAAACCCCTTTGATATCAAAAGGAAGTAGAATCATGTTGTGTCATAACCTATTTATCATCAAAATGAAAGACACAGATTTGTTTTTATTGTCTATGCTAGGAATAATAGTGACAATGAATTGACGATAACTGTCTTAATGCTATTGTTCATTTATATCATCATTCTATTAGAAGATGATTTCCCATATGACTTGTTGTTGCAGTATGAAACCATATCTAATAGCAGCTTGATACAGAACAATGCCTTGATTTATTTGAATGATGTTTCAGCAACAAAACATGTTAAGATAGTGAGTTGTTTGAGGTCTTAATTGAATTAATGAAAGAGGTAGTTAGTTGAAAAACATCAATGGTAAATGTCGAGTTATGCATTATTGTGCTTGGAAAACATGGACAACATACTAAGTATTTGATATAAAATCAGTTTTCTAGAGTTGTGGTTGCTAGTGTAGCATGTTTCGACATTGAGTATGTTGGTATAGTATATGTGTACTTAATAATAGACAAACAATATTGATAGAAGTTTGGGTATTCCTGGATGATAAAGATTTCAATATGCATCTAATGATCAATATTTTCTCTTGATAGTTGAATTTTACATGATACTAATAGTTTGGTGACTTGAGAATTATGTAGTGGACTGTATGCTATAGATTTGGCTACCTTGTGTTATTCTGGTAAAGGATGTTATTCTGAAGAACAAGTTGTATACTTCAGTGTTTCATTTGCAAAGGAATTTGATCATCATACTGTGTCTTATTATGATCATGGAGAAATGTGCAGTAAGTTATTGAATCAATGATAAAGAGTCACTGATTGAAGAATTTGCACATTTTCAATAAGTTTGAGAAAAGAAATGGTGTCTTACAGATCAAATTTTTTTTTGTTGTAAAGCTTCTTTGTTGGGGGAGCCTGGTTCTATGGTTGCTCTCTTACAACCTACTTATCATTTTTTGTTGCTCTAATTGTATCTTCAGTTAGTTTCATTGGTTGTTTGGCTTTCAGATGTTTTTGGTAACAATACTGGCTTTGGTGACACATTTACATAATCTGGGTGGTACATACTATGAATAGTTGGTTCTTGGTTCACATGTTTCATGGCATGCACTTAATTTTTATATGTTGGTACTGATGTTTTCCATATGTTCATTACAAAAATATATGCATTAGTGCATGGTTATTCATACTGATAATAGTGTGTTTACAGTTGACTATGGAGAATGAAGTTTAATATGACCAAAAGGTGGAACAGTTGGCCTTGGTGTTCAGTTCTGGTTATGAATCTTTGATAGGTTGCTTGGTTTATGGCTGTATAGTGGTGTTCATATTTGTAGCCTTATGATGTTGCTGGTGTTATTAGTCATTTTGGTTTGCTCTTGATGTCAAACCTGAAATTGATACATTTGTTTATATTCATGACATTAAGATGATATCCATTGGCATTCATGGTTGTTCAGGATCATGAATTCAGTTTATGTTACTGGTCACAGTTTTACATGGGCATGTATTTTTTTTAGGAATGAATTGGTATAATAAGTGACCATGGTATTGGTTCTTAAATTGAGTATTCCTCTGCATTCACATCAAAATAGAAGTGCTTGAAAGAATTGGTTCATTTTTTTGTATTCATTGATATTGTGATCATAATGGCTTATGGTATTGGGTCTACAATTTTTATTGCATTCTTGTTATATCTGTAACTCATTATTGATTGTTGTTGTACTTCATGGAGAAAATTGTTGTTGTATATCACAAATTTCTTCCTTTGTCCTTGTGAAAAAAAGGGGGAGAAAATGGTGGTTCAGATGGCTCAGATTTTTTGCCATCAAGGACAAAGGGGGAGTTTGTTGAATTCTTCTGTGGCATTTTTCCTTGATATCAAAACTGCCCTGGGTTGGTGCCTAGGCATTTCATACTCTGGTCTTATTACTCAATTGAGTAATTTTGGTTACAGGTTCTATATTCCATTGTTCAGGTAACATTTTTCTATTTTGATAATTTGTGCTTCAATGTTTCACTTGATTACATATGTTTGGCATGTTCATTTCTTTTGTTGGAACCGTAAAAGTTTGATAACCTCACTAACCCTTCATGCTTATTAGTTTCCCAAGAAGTTCATATTATAGACATAAAATTTCCTCACATATCATTTTTTCCCCAAAGTTCAGGTTATATTTTATCATATAGCCCCATAAAATTCATTTGACATTAAATCTTTTACATTTGAAAATATCAGCATAAGTTGATGCAGGTCTCACCAATAATAATATACATTTCTTCAATATATCGGTAAGACATTAGAAGTGTCATACCGATGAGGATATATACCAAGAGAATACGGGTTTACATTTCCTATCGGCAAGACAAAAGGTATCGGCATGACGATGTGAGGTCATATTGAGCTAAGTTGCTTTTTACTGATTGGAATATAATAAAGTGTATTGGCCAGACTATGGTCATCAGAGTGAGATTTCAAAGTATTTCCCAAAGTGTTACTGGTCTTGCTGATAAAGCAAAAGGAAGATTCATTCGGTAAGACAATGATGTCGGGGAGAGTTCGAGGAGTCTTACCGACCCCTCATGTTATACCAACAGAACCAAGCGTATGGAGATAAAGGTTGTTGAAGAGACAATGTGCATGGTCTCATTGAAGAAAAAATGTATCGATGAGATAAGTCTCAGTAGGGAGATCTAAGAGAGGTAACAACAAATATCATTATGTCAGCAAGACAATTACTTGGTCTCGGCGACTTAAGTTGACAAAGTGAATATCTCAATGAGAGCTTTCGAAGTAAATTGAAGATTTTTTGGCCCGACTCATTAAGTTTGGGTGATAGTTTGCTTCAGTGAAGGTCATGGTGACATAAAAAACTAAAAAGGAAAACTATCGAGGAGACTTGTGATGTTAGGGGAACTATAAGACGTCTTAGTGGATGGGTGAACGTTGAACAGACGGATTGGCCAGAGATTGACAATGTCTTGCAATATGATCCTTGATGTGACAGTGAGAATTTCGAAAAACTTGCTGCATTCATGTCTCAGTGAAGACATTAATGGTGCCAGCAAGCATAAAATATTTCGCAAATCAGGGTGAGCTCAATTGAAATCATTGTTTCACAGAATTGGCAATGAAGGAGAGCAGGGGAATGAGTAGAACAATTAAAGCATTAGTCTAACTTGGATTTGCAAGAAAAATATAGTAAGTTTCTCATCCTCTAAAAATTTGTGAATTTTGAAAATGGAAGGCACTAGTTCAGAAAAGATGAAAGGAAGAAAACATGGGGAGGGTAGTCAACCAAAGACAAAAAAGCAAAAACCTAAACTACAACCAGAGGGCTCTGAGAGAAAATTAAACCAAGATCTCATAGACCAGCTACCTAGTTCAGGACCGAAAGCTAGGCATTCTGCATAGCTTAAGGTGGAAATAGATAAATTGGATGACAAATACAAATTCATAGGAGTTGTTTGGACCCCAATTAGAGGATACAAATTGTTCAATTTCCATTGCCATAGAAGAAATTTCTTTGAGCCAATATGTAATCTGTGGAGGCTCAATTTGGGAGACCTGGTATGCCCTAATTTTTTTGTTGATGTCAAAGTGGTGAAATTATTGGCTGGTCATTATAATCCAAAGAATAGGGCCATGTGTGATTTATCTCGGAACCTGGTGATACATGTGTTTGAGAATGCCATAAGCGAGGTTTTCAAGATAGAAGGAATATGTAATGAGAAGATCATAAGTGAGGAGCTCGAGAGTGAATACAGAAGAATGGATACCATTTACAAGGACTGGAGGTTACCCCTACATAGAATTAGGTGCCATGGCAAACCGACTCCAATGAAAGACAACAAGGGACCACCATTTCATGTGGATCTCTTCGAACCCTGCATAAAGTAGACTTATTTTTCAATGGGGCAAGTATTGGGGATGGAGGTCATAGAGCATATGATAGTTATACCTATGGTGATTGTTGCAGATGTTCAATATCATAGTTCCAGGTCTTTTGATTATGATTCACATGTGTTTAAAGAGTTGGATGCAGGGTTGATGGCAATAAAGAATGGAGCCTCTGTCCTGCACCTTAGGAATTATTCATTTTTTATGCACTTGGTGCTATATTTTGGACAAGATTTAGGATCGTGGCCCTAGGAGCTGAGGATTTTGCAATTTGATAAGGAGGGCAAACCATTGCTTATTCAATTATGGACTGTTGTTTGGGACAGTAGGTTTGCTGATTCTAATTTCTTGCATTTTGAAGAGTACTTTGTGAAGCCTTATTATAGGTTTTATAATCATCCTTGTGACCATTCCCTGTATGATGAAATAAAGAGGTTTCTCAATCCTAAGGATTATAATGGATTAATCAGCCACAACTGGGCGGATTGGTATTATTTAGAAAATGCCACTACAATTAGGGTTTATGGTGTTGAAGATACTCCATTTATTTTGCCTAGGATAGTTACTGATAGAATTGCATACTTGGAGATTGTTAGGCAAATGGATTTCTCTAGTGTCATGAACTTAAGTTCTTATGGGAAGCAAGCTGTTATGCCAACTACACTATGTTTTGGTGATTTTACTATGTTAGCAAAGGAGGGCTACAATTTAATTTTGGATAAGTTATTGCATTACAACATGAGAAAAGTGCCATCAAGGAAAAACTTTGATCCAGAGGGATATGTCCATTATGCTAGACAAAGGATAAACTTTGGAGGGTATCAGTATGTGCCCTATCAATCTAATGACATAATCAAAAACATGGAAGCAGAAGAAGCATAAATGGTGATTGAGAAGCATGATCAAGAATTGATAGATGGGAAGTTGTTGTCTTCCAATAAAGAAGTATTAGAGGCTGATAGGCCACAAGGTCCATCTAGAAGGTATTGAGGACAAGGACTCAGGATTACACCTATTATGCCAGAGAGAAAAATATTGAGGAAACTGTGGATGTGGATACAAGAAATGAAGAATATAGATCTTTTATAGCAGATGATGAATTTGTGAAGACTTCAAAAATTCAAAACATTTTTGTAAAAACAAAAAGGAAAAGAAATAAGACAACTGGTTGACAATGTCACACCAGGAAATGAAAAATAGTTGTTAAAAAAATTGAGGGATGAGGTGGATAAAGAGATGACAAACATGACCCCTGAGAAAGGGAGAGAGATGTTAGAAAAGGCTAGTGTCATGATTTTCCTAGGGCTAGATCTCAATTCCACATTGGTTTTTGATAGTTTCTTGAAGGACAACAATGCTACACACAAGCTCAGCATAGAAAAGGTGACAAAAGTGTATACAGGATCAAGATACAATCCTGATGAAGAGACATTGATAATTTGGGCTTTATATCCTCCTGACAAGAAGTCAATTTGTATTGATACTGAGAAGGCATTTGGACATGTCATGACTTTGAACGCTGGAGAGGCCGATCTGGTTGCAACTGTAGAAATTGGGATTAATATAGAAAAATTGAATAAATCCCAGATACAAACATTGATCAGAGAGAGAGAAATGTACAAAACCAATAATGAGAGAATGCTGAGAGAAAATCAATGTTTAAAGGACTTGATAGGTGCTGCAATAGGGCCAAAAAAGATGCTCACCCAAGGCAAAAGTTCACAGGTGAAAGACCATTGGGAAGGGTCAAGTACATACTATCAAGGGAAAATGGATACACTTACTACAATAGTTAGAAGGAGGTAGGTCATTTTAACCACTTGGATAAATAAACTTTGGGGAAAGCATTCATAATACGTGGATGCGATAAAAGAACATAGAAGAGTGGATGGTAGAATCCAAGAGAGAATTGAGGAGATTAAAAAGGATACTCCTAATACTGTAGAGATTGAAAATGTTAATCGTATCATGGATAAGCACAGGGAATTCTTTGAGGAATTACAAGGGGATGCACAGGGATTGATAGAAGTTTTCAAAGATAGGTTGACTAAGTTCTGTGGTGATGAAGGAAAATTGAAAGAAATGACATGGAGGAGCGAATGTGAGTTAATACTCTAAGAGATATTGAAGACACCCACTATGAAAGATATAATGTTGGATGAAGCATGTGAGTAGAATGAACGAATGATGATGACGAAGATCGTGATCTGTGATGTGTTAGGAGATACTAGTACACATAAGCACCAAGATTACATGTAGCACATGTCTGCAGTTCACTTATGGCTTAATAGAACTTAGTTAATGCTAATCTTGTTAGCATTTTTATGCTTAAAACATTTTTGAAAGGACACGTCCTTCCACATACTAAATGTATAAATATCCCTTGGATAGATACAGATGTGATATTAGAATAGGATAGATTGTTGTAAGCACAATATTTTTAGAATGATGGCATTCAAGGAGACTATGTTGTGTGTATGAATTTTGCGGAAGATAATAAAAGACTATGAATTTGGTGATTTCATTATGGTATCAATTGTTTGTTGGATTATGTGATTATTTGATTGTCTCCAATCTGATGTTTCTTGATTGTTTAAATTGAAGTATCAAGTATATATTCAATTTATCAGTACACATTTTTTGTTTCTATGTGATTTGATTTATTGGGTTCTTTAATGAAGAATTAAATTTCTTTCAATCAATTATAATAATCTGGGAATGTCATTTGGATCAGTAAGATGAATCAGATAATTAGATTTGATATTCTACCTCAAGTAGGGTTTATCAATTACATCCTTGCATGTTTATACCAGTTATAAACTCATAATTGTATGCCAAACGATTAGAGAACTTGCTAGATAGAAACCACTAATCGAAGGCTATCATTTGACTCTATTTTACCCAATAAGGCACTGGTCTCCCTTATTTTCATTACATTAGTTTTATTCATTTCATTTGCAATCTATTAACTGAACATATCATATTTCACCTTCATATCTTTCCACTATCAAATTTCCATTTGTGGATAGTTAGGTCAAATAGGAAACATAATCCAAAATTTAAAATCTATGTCATTCATATAGGTGCACCCGACTAGGTTTAGCAGAGCCTTAAGAGTAGAAGGTTCGACCATATTGGTTGGCCTTGTTAGTTGGCCAATAACATAGTGAGAGTGTGGCAACCTCTCATGGTTCATTTAAACAAGCATTTTTGAGACCCAACAAATTGGCGACTCTACTAGAGAAAACTAGACAGAAGTTGGATGGTAGACACCTTTCCATATAGAGTCATTAAAAGAAACCATAATTAAAAATTTGAAAATTGACTCTGCTGGGTGAAATAATAACATCTTTTCTCACTTTTGGAAAAAGTGTGTGGTGACTCTGAATGAACAAAAGCATTGAGACTGATACAATAAGATATAAATTAGAAATGAATCGACCTAGAGTTTAGACCATCACAGTTTCTCACAATATGCAAGGAAGAAGATATTTATACAAAGATAATGATGGTCCTAATAATAAAAGTAAATGGAATTCTAAGAATGATCAGGGCAAGAAGGTATTTGATGACCAGGGCTCAGCATCAAAAAACAAGGCATCGAAACCACCATTGGAAACACATAATTTATACGCTGCGTTGACAAATGAGAACATCCCGTCCAAAGAAGTTCACACTCCAGAGGAAAGGAGAAATCCCCTCTGGCAAATAAATTATGAGAAGGATGACAAATACATGGCTAATTTTGAGGCTAGAAAAAGGAGAGAGTTTGAACAAGAGCAAAGAGCAGCATTTTTTGAGGAGGGACTTGAGTATGAAGAAGCATCTGAAGAAGATCATGAATTCATGACCCAAGATGAGCCAGATGCATAGTTAGAATGCATGAAGCAAGAATCAAAAAAATTAAGAATAAAGTATGAGTAGAGGCTTCAAGAAATAAAAGAATTGGAGAGATTGACGTTACAAAAGGCTCAGGTTAAAACACCAATGGCTGATTCACCCAAATATACCCCCCTCATAAGAACAACAATGTGAAGCCATCAAATTCCCCACAAGCCCACCGAAAACAACCAAGGAATCAATATAGAAACACAAATGCTCCACCACAACACCGAAATATTTAGCCACCTCCTCATCAGCAGTATGTACCCCCACAGGGTTCACAATATGTGGAAAATACTAACCCACTGTACCAATATCAACACTTCAAAAATCCCCCTCTACAATGCACAACCATGATTAGACAATTTGATCTTATTGGATTTAAAATATAGTCCCTAAGTTCACAGGAAGTAATGCAGTTACAGCCGAGGAGCATCTAAGAAATTTTAAAGCAGTCATTCAAGACTTGGATATGCAATATGAGGATGTACAGATGAGATTATTTATGATGTCACTAATTGAATATGCCAGGGACTAGTTTAATAGTCTACCAACAACATCCATTTATTCCATCAATGTATTTTATGAACAATTTCGTTAGCAGTATGGGAATTAGTGTGCATCATATTTTGCTTTGCATGAGTTAGTGAGTATCCAAAAGCATCAAAACAAGTCATCCTATGATTTTAACCAAAGGTTAGTTAAATTAAATAATAAAATACCTTAGGGATCCAAGTTGGTTAATCCTGCTGTGTTGAGTATCTATTTGAAATCCTTTGATCCCAAGACATGATATGAATTGAGAAACAAAGATCCTAGGAATCTGGCTTAAGCTCAATAGATAGCATTAACTATTAAAAATAATAGGAAATTTGCAGGAATGTTTTCTAAAAGGGAAAACCCTAGGGTTCCCCCATATGCTCCCCCAAACAAACAAGAGAACACATATAGGAATGAAAGACCAAGGCTGCATGACATGCCTTATAATACAAATTGGAAAGATGGGAAGCCGGTAAATGATAGACCAAGAAATAAAGAAACATCGGATCCATTAAAAAGGAAAGGGGAATATATGGTAGATAAGAGTCCCTAGTGCTCAGTCTGTTATGCACCACATTCCCCGAAGCATTGTGTAATAGCTCAGTCAATACCGAAAGAAGACACACTGGAGAATGATGGTGGTGAAGACCAGAATGTCTATCTAACTTCCCACACTCTTAACTCTTTGGAGAAGGAATATGCATCTTCAGAGGAGGAAGGATATGAGTCTAATATTGATCACCAAAAATACAATATTCACATGGCAGAGCAGCATGTTTTTTCTGATCATGATGTAAGTGACAATGTGAAAAATCCCCCTTGTTGCATCGAGTCAGACTAGTAGATGCAGTATAAGCAGACCTAGTGAAGAAGAGATTAAAAGATTAACAATTGCAGTAGTGGAGGAAGCTAGAAACAAATACTATTTGAGGAACAAAATAGTGAATAGAGATGAGGGTGTCCCAAGGGGAATATTTGTAAAAAATAAAAAAGTATCAAATGAGACATCAAAAGGGACAGATGATAAACAACTAGACAAGAGGGAACATAAAGGATCTCCTAAGGAGGAAAGTAAAGAAATTCCCATTAAGAAGCAAAAGCTAGATCAAACATCCAAAAGGGAAAAAAAAGAGAACAAAGGAGAATTGATAGAACCTAAAAAGGTAATCAGAACTGAACGTACATCCTTTGATTTCATACAAGCCTTAACTCAATTAAAGATGTCTATCCCATTAATTGAAATGATGAAGATCAAGAAATATAGGGAAGGCGGCATACAATTAATGTCTAATGGGAATCAAAATGTGAACCTTGAAAACAAAGAAGTTTCTGAAATAAATAATAAAAGGAAGGAGGTAAAAATTCTAGAGGCTTGCCTAATGAACACACCACAAATTGACCCATTCTTTACTACTTTACTCATAAGTGGAGAACTAGTAATAAATTGTATGATAGAATCAGGTGCCTCCATGAATATCATGCCAGTGGGGGTAATGAAACAACTTGGAATGTGGATAGATGTGGAAGGAGGTAAATGCTATGCAATGGATAGCAAGCCTATTCTTGTTGTGGGAATAATGAAAAATGTGGAAGTAAGATTAGCAACTTACCCACAAGCTGCCTACAATATTGACATAATTATAATTGACGGACCTCTCCAATTTGGAATGCTTCTGTCAAGACAGTGGATTGCAGCAGTAGGAGGCAATGTATAATTTGACTTATCATATGCCACCATACTAGTAAATGGAGAAGAGGTCAAGTCATATAGGGAACCCAAAATGAATCAAATTGTTGAATTTGCTCCTCAAGAGCAACTTAATTGTTTCTGTGATGTAGATTTGGGGAGTTTTAGGGTAGAATTGTCTCAACCTAAAGTGGTAAACAAAAATCCAATTGATAAAAATATTTTTGAAAATCAACAAGGGATATGGAAAATGTCCTTTGATGGGGCCTGCAGCCAAGAGGGTAATGGAGCTAGGATAGTTTTCATATCGCCTGATGGTTCAACTTTCAAATATTTATTTTTCTTAGCATTTGAATGTACAAACAATGTGGCAGAATATGAAGCTTTGTTGATCGGATTGAATTTAGTTGTTAAACACAAGATTAAACTCTTAACAATTTTTGGAGACTCTGAGCTAGTTGTGTCCCAGATCATATCAAAATATGTAGCAAAAAATAAAAGGTTGAAATAGTACAAGAATGCAATATGGGATACAATCAAACTATTTGATGCTTTCTCTATTGATTGGGTGGACAGATCAAAAAATATAATGGCAGAATTCCTAGCCAATGTAGCACTAAAACAAGATGACATCACACTGGTAGGAATATACCAAGTTGAGTTCAAAGAAAGACCTGTTGTGCCTGAAAATGTATATAGTTGGCAGGCTTTTAATTATGACACTGATCTCTTAAAATTCCTTCACTATATAGACTAGTATGAGGCTCAGGAATTTGGTTTCAATGCCTTTGTGGAAGAAATAAATGGAGAATAGATAGGATTCAAAAAGAACGTCTTACAACTTAAGACTAATAAATTTCCCAAGGGGTTAGTGGCGTTGGAAAGAGTATATGATGGAAGTTTTTGATCCCTTATGATATAGACACCAGTCAAAAGGGAAGATATTGAAGAAATAAACTTAGGGACTGAACTGTCACCAAGGAAGGTATATATTGGGAAGAAGATAAGCCCGATTATCCGAAGAATGATGATTTCATTGTTAAGAAAATATAAACATGTGTTCGCATGGTCTTATGAGGACCTCAAGGCATATAGGGAGGATTTATTTTAGCATGAAATTCTGTTGAAAACATATGCCAAACCATTTAGACAGAAACAAAGGCCTACTAACCCCACATTGGAACCAAAATGTAGGAAGAATTAGCCAAACTTAGAGATGGAGGTATCATTAAACCTATGAGACATTCAACATGGTTGTCAAACCTTGTTCCTATTAGAAATAAAAATGGAGATATCAGACTGTGTGTGAATTTCAGAAATCTAAATGTAGCATCCCTCAAGGATAACTGCCCTCTGCCTAACATGGAAGCTATACAGCATAAAGTAACTGGGTGTGAGTTGATGTCTATGATGGATGGCTTTACTAGTTATAATCAGGTTAAATTTAGGGAATCTGAGCAATACAAAACAACTTTCACAACTCCATGGGGAACATATGTATATGTGAGAATTCCTTTTGGTCTCACAAATGCAGGAGCGACCTTCGAAAGAGCTATGGACTTAGCATTTGCGGATTTGATTAATGATATAATGGTGGTATATGAAGATGACCTTACTGCTTACTCAAAAAGAGCTGAAGATCATGTAGAACATCTTGAAAAAATATTCATTAAAGCTTTAGAATATGGCATTAGTTTGAACCCTAAGAAATGTCATTTTGTGTTACAGAGGGAAAACTCTTAGGACACATTGTGTCAAAAGAGGGAGTTAGGATACATCCTAAGAGAGTTGAGGCTATAGATAAGATCCCTATTCCTAAAACTGTAAAAGCTATCCATCATTTTTTGGGCAGATTAATTTTGTTAGGAGGTTTGTGTCCAACTTTGCTAAAATTGTCAAACCCATATCAAAGATGCTAAGGAAAGGACAAAAAATTGAATGGACCCCAGAAGCATTAGAAGCCTTTGTATCCATTAAAAGAGCCATTAAGGAAGCCCCTATCCTCAAATATCCTGATTTCACAAAACCTTTTTAAATATTTTCATTCGCTTCCTTACACACAATAGCTGTTGTTATGTTACAAAAAAATGAGGATGGTCATGAGCAACCTGTGTCCTATTTTAGTAAATATTTGCAAAGATCAGAATTGAAGTATGACATAATGGAAAAACAAGCCTTTGTACTAGTAAAGGCCACAAAAGCCTTTAGACTGTATCTTGTTGGAGCTAAAGTGATTGCTTATGTCCCTCACATAGCTGCCAAAGACATTTTGACACAGTCAGAAGTAATAGGGAAGAGGTGCAAGTGGATTAATAAAATCCAGGAATTTGATATGGAAATATAGATTACTAAACTGATAAGAGGCCAAGGATTGGCCAAGTTAATGGCAGAAGCAAACATTGAGGCAAATCAAATTTGCAATGTAGAAGAAGGAAATGCAATTGCAAGCATTGAGCATACACCCTGGTATACAGACATCATGTATTACCTCAAAAACACAAAGTGCACTGAAGGATCTAATGATAACCAGAAAAGAACCTTGAAACTAAAGGCCTCTAAGTATGTGTTCTTAGAAGGTGATTTATTTTGGAAAAACAGAGATGGAATACTATTGTTATTTTTAGATGAGTCACAAGTTGATCATGTTATGAAAGAAATGCATGAAGGGGTCTGTGGAGGCCATTATTCTACAAAAAAAACCACACATAAAATCCTCAGGGCAAGTTATTACTGGCCAAAAGTTTTTAATGATTCATTTTCATATGTAAGGAAATGTGAAGCATGTCAAAAAATTTCAGGAAAAATGGAATAGTAGGGAGCTTTACCACTTAGACCTATGTAGGTTGAAGCCCCTTTTCATCAATGGGGGATTGAATTTATTGTGGAGATACAAGAGAGATCAAGTGGAGGACACAAATGGATATTGGTAGCCACTGATTACTTTACCAAATGGGTAGAAGCAATCCCAACCAAATAGGTGACAAGTAAAGTTGTGATAAATTTTTCGATGGATAACATTATTACCAGGTTTGGTACGCCACTAAGATTGATCACAAAAAATGGGATGTGTTTCAGATCAGATGAGTTTAAAGCCTTTTACAGTATGCATGGTATTGCTATCTCTTATTCTACCCCTTACCATCCACAAGCTAATGGCCATGCAGAGTCCAGTAACAAAAGTCTTCTAAAGATCATTAGGAGAATCTTGGGTGCAAACAAGAAGATATGGGATTCAAAATTAAAATTGGTTGTATGGGCTGATAGGATCACTATCAAAAAAGAAATTAGAAAATCCCCATATGAACTAGTATATGAAACAAAAGCTAGAATGCCTTTGCAAAATCTATTACTAGTTTATAAATTTATTCTTCAGGAAGACATGGAGGTTCCTGAACCAATGGAAGAGAGAATGGAACAATTAGCAGAACTTGATGAAATGAGAAGATTATCCCAAAACCAGAACATGAAGTTGCAAACACAAATGAAGTATTTGTTTGAAAAAAAGGCAAAAAATAGAAAATTTGAAGAGGATGATCCAGTATTGATGTGGAATGCTAGGTGCCAGGAGAAAGGAAAACATGGAAAATTTGAGGCTTTGTGGTTAGGAGCTTTTTTTGTTGTTGGCAAGCGAGGAGAGGATTCGTATTATTTGCAAATTATGAGTGGTGAAAAACAAGAGTTTCCTGTACATGGGAAATTTCTAAAAAGAATTTATCTCAAAAATTACAGAGGATCAAGGGTTGCCAATGCATGGAAAACTCTTGAAAAAACTTCTCATAAAATTTTCATGCATAGTAGTATAGGAAATAAAGGATACAGGAAATTGCTAGTACATGGACAATCTTGGAATCCCCTATTTGATCTTTTTTCCATGTACAGTAGTTTTAGGGTCGTGTTCATCTCCACTTGCTTTCATCCATAATGTTTGGTCTACTCACCCAGAGATTTGGATCCTTGCAATGATCTCGCAATCATTCATCCCTAGATGGAATCACTATTGGAACTGTAAAATTTTGATAACTTCATTAACCCTTCATGCCTATTAGATTCCCAAGAATTTCATATTACAAACATAAAATTTTCTCACATAGCAATTTTTCACCAAAGTTTGGGTTAAATTTTGTCATATAGCCCCATAAAATTCATCTGACATTAAATATTTAACATTTGAAAATATCGGCATAAGTTGATGCAGGTCTCACTGATAATAATATACACTTCTTTAATATATCGACAAGACATCAGAAGTGTCATACTGATGAGGATATATACCAAGAGAATGCGGGTTTACATTTCCTATCGGTAAGACAAAAGGTATCGACATGACAATGTGACGTCATATCGAGCTAAGTTGCTTTTTACCGATTGGAATATAATAAAGTGTATCAGCCAGAATATGGTCACAAGAGTGAGATTTCAAAGTACTACCTGAAGCGTTACTAGTCTTTCCAATAAAGAAAAAGGAAGACTCATTCGGTAAGACAATGATGCCGGGGAGAGTTTGAGGAGTCTTACCAACCCCTCATGTTATACTGATAGAACCAAGTGTATGGAGATAAAGGTTATTGAAGAGACAATGTGTGTGGTCTTGCTGAAGAAAAAATGTATCGGTGAGATAAGTCTTAGCGGGGAGATCTAAGAGAGGTCATGGCGAATATCATTATGTCAGTAGGACAATTACTTGGTCTCGGTGACTTAAGCTGACAAAGTGAATATCTCGGTGAGACAAAGAGCTTTTGAAGAAAAGTGAAGAATTTTTGGCCTAACTCATTAAGTCTGGGTGATAGTTTTCTTCGGTGAAGGTCATGGCAACATAAAAAACTAAAAAGGAAAACTATTGGGGAGACTTGTGATGTCGAGGGAACTACAAGACATCTTAGTGGATGGGTGAACGTTGAACAGACGGATCAGCCAGAGATTTAAAATGTCTTGCTGATATGATCCCTGATGTGACAGTGAGAATTTCAAAAAAATTGATGCATTCATGTCTCAGTGAAGACATTAATGGTGACACTAAGCATAAAAGATTTTGCAAATCAGGGTGAGCTCAATTGAAATCATTTTTTCACAGAATTGGCAATGAACGAGAGTAGGGAAACGAGTAGAACAATTAAAGCGTTTGTCTAACTTGGATTTGCAGGCGAAATACAGTAAGTTTCTCATCCTCTAAAAATTTGTGAATTTTGAAAATGGAAGGCAATAGTTCAGAAAAGATGAAAGGAAGAAAACATGGGGAGGGTAGTCAACCAAAGACCAAAAAGAAAAAGACTGAACTACAACTAGAGGGCTCCGAGAAAAAATTAAACCAAGATCTCATAGACCAACTAACTAGTTTAGGACCTAAAGCTAGGCATTCTGTGCAACCTAAGGCGGAAATGGATAAATTGGATGACAAATGCAAGTTCATAGGAGATGTTTGGACACCAATCAGAGGATACGAATTGTTCAATTTCCATTACCATAGAAGAAATTGCTTCGAGTCATTATGTAATCCATGGAGGCTCAATTTGGGAAAACTGGTATGCCCTGATTTTTTTGTTGATGTCGAACTGGTGAAATTATTGGCTAGTCATTATAATCCGAAGAATAGGGCCATATGTGATTTATCTGGGAACCTGGTGATACATGTGTCTGAGAATGCCATAAGTGAGGTTTTCAAGATAGAAGGAATATGTAATGAGAAGATTATAAGTGAGGAGCTCGAGAGTGAATACAGAAGAATGGATACCATTTACAAGGGTTGGAGGTTACCCTTGCATAAAATTAGGTGTTAGGGCAAACCAACTCTGATGGAAGACAGTGAGGGACCACCATTTCATGTGGATATCTTCGAACCCTACATAAAGTACACTTATTTTTCAATGGGGTAGGTATTGGGGATGGAGGTCGCAGAGCATATGACAGTTATAGCTATGGTGATTGTTGCAGATGTTCAATATCATAATTCTAGGTCTTTTGATTATGCTTCACATGTGTTTAAAGAGTTGGATGTAGGGTTCATGGCAATAAAGAATGGAGCCTCTATCTTGCACCTTAGGAATTATTCATTTTTTATGCATTTGGTGCTATATTTTGGACAAGAGTTAGGATTGTGGCCCCAGGAGCTGAGGATTTTGCAATTTGATAAGGCAAACCATTGCCTATTTAGTTGTGGACTGCTATTTGGGACAATAGGTTTGCTAATTCTAATTTCTTATATTTTGAAGAGTACTTTCTGAAGCCTTTGTATAGGTTTTATACTTATCCTTGTGATCATTCCTTGTCTGATGAAATAAATAGGTTTCTCAGGCCTAAGGATTGTAATGGACCAATCAGCCACAATTGTGGGGATTGGTATTGTTTAGAAAATGCCACTATGATTAGGGTTTATGGTGTTGAAGATACTCCATTTATTTTGCCTAGGACAGTTCTAGATAGAATTGCATACTTCGAGATTGTTAGGCAAATGGATTTCTCTAGTGTCATGAACTTAAGTTCTTATGGGAAGAAAGCTTTTATGCCAAGTACATTGTGTTTTGGTGATTTTATTGTGTTAGCAAAGGAGGGCTACAATTTAATTTTGGATAAGTTATTGCATTACAACATGAGAAAAGTGCCATCAAGGAAAAACTTTGATCCAGAGGGATATATCCATTTTGACAGACAAAGGATAAACTTTGGAGGGTATCAGCATGTGCCCTAACAATCTGATGACATAATTAGAAACTTGGAAATAAAAGAAGCAGAAATGGTGATTGAGAAGCATGATCAAGAATTGATAGATGTTGAGTTGTTGTCTTCTAGTAAAGAAGTATTATAGGTTGATAGGCCACAAGGTCCATCTGAGAAAAATTATCGAGGACAAGGACTCAACATTACACCTATTCTACCATAGAGATAAATATTGAGGAAATTGTGGATGTGGATACAAGAAATGAAGTATATAGATCTTTTATAGAATATGATGAATTTGTGAAGACCTCAGAATTCAAAACAATTTTGTACAAACAAAAACAAAAATAAATA
>CM021101.1:123149077-123415665 GCA_007115665.2 Sequoiadendron giganteum | reverse complement strand
GCACTAGACCATTTGCAAGCATATCATAATTGTCTTCATCGTAGCTCTAATAGGAAAGTTCTCAATAGACACTTTGACATTGGTGACCTATTTTTAATGGATAATCCCAAGAATCAAGCTGAACGAGAAAATCCAAGTAAGTTTGAGCCTAATTGGTTGGGGCCTTATATTGTCACAAAAGCTTTTGGATCAGGAGCGTAGCAACTCTCTACTCTTGAAGGAGAGCCAATTTTTTCACCAATCAACAACCTACATCTGAAAAGGTTCTATGCGTAGCTTCTGAGAATCTGTTTTAATCTAGAAAAAAAATATAAATGGTTACCTTGATGAAAGCCTGGGAAAGGGGCATCTTTGTAACACCAAAAAAAATAAAAATTAGAAAATTAAAAAAAAGGAGTAAAGAGAAATAATCCGTCCAATAGTGAAAATCACTTTGGTGGCACTATGGATAAGTACCATGGTGAAAACTTGGCAAACAGGTACCATGTGTAGTCAAACTCGCTCTTTCATCTACCATCATTCCAATCAGAATTTTCACCATCCCTCATAATAAATGGTTGTCCTATCCATTGCTTGGAATGATTAACATCAAGTCTATTCTCGACTAGGGGAAAATCCTTATTCCGTGCCATGAGGACCTTGTACATAGCATTACAACATCGAAAAATGTCCTAAATAAAAAAATCTAAAAATAGTAGAAAACTTCAAAAACACAAAAAAAATCAAAACATGTCAAAAAATCCCAAAACTGAGTCAGAGTTAGTCATGTTAAGTCAGTCGTAGACATAGTCAAACTACGTTGCCTCTATGATTGGACGTAGGCAAGGCCATCAGTCGATGTGCCCCCAAGGCATTAGGTCTATTTGTCTAGGTTTGTCATGTATCACACACATTAAAATCATGACTCTTTGTACATTCAAAGTCATTGGTCATGTCGAACTATGAGGTCTCTGTGTGTACACCGTAGGCAAGGCTAGTCAATTGATGAGCTCTTGAGACCACACTAGGTAAGTCCTTTAGGGTATCATGTCAAGTCATACACTGTCAAATACACACACACTGTTAATCAGACAAGGAATCAAAACAAGTCATGCATCAAACCAAGCAACATCTCAAAATAGTCAAGTCAATATCAAACACATTGTCAAAGTGATCAACTTATGTCTTAGCAAGATATGTCTTTCTTTTCAACAGACATCATCAAATTTTCATAGCCTCATGTAGCTTGTTGTATCAATGTCATCAGGCTCCAACATCTTATACGGCATGTGTCTTTCTGAAACCAGGCTTTGTCATGTCTTATACAAATAGTCACCAAGTCAAAACCAGACTCAACATCTTATTGTGGTATGTGTCATCCCTCACATTATGCTATGTCAAACATCAAACAATAAAACAATCCCACAAGATCAAGTTTTGGCGAATACTTTTATTTGGCTTTATGACTTTATATCTTATTTTGTCTTATATTTTTATCGATTTATGAATAAGTCCAGTTACTAGCTTTCTCAAGGATGTCCCTTGAAGGATTGAGAGAAGCAAGGATGTCTCAGGACTCTCTTTTCTTTGGCTATTGTCTATCAATTGTATTTTTAACTTTGGTTTTTGAGTCATGTTACTAGTTTCCTCAAGGATTTCCTATCAAGGATTTAGAGGAGCAATGATGTCTCATGACCCATCTTTTTAATTGTTTGTTGTATGTGGTTTCTCAAGACAAAATGACTGGGGCAATTTTGTCCTTAGTATGAGTTAAGACAGTCCTTGTCTATGACTATTTGTTTTTCATAGGTGGATGACTTTGTACACTGTGGTCTATCTCATATCATAGTGTGTACTATCCGTTTCTGTCATGTCCCACCCAATGATGATAAAAAAAGCAAGCATAACATATTTTGCAAAATATCGAAGATCATATGTTTTTCAATCAATCAACCTTCGTTATTTATTACTAACATTCAGAATTCATTCATGCTAACATTTCTCCTTTTTGACATAATGATAAAGTCCTATGACACAATAAAAACATTAGATAATTTGCATAAACATATGTTCTATAAACATTTCATATAGCTCCATTGCATTTCATACGAATAGGAGCATTAACATCTTCATTACATATTTATGAGATCATTGCATAATAGGCATTCCATCATCATAATATACATGATGGAAAAATTACACATACATTTCACCATCACATATAAATAGCTTCATATAGAGCATTACATTCATTATCATAAGCATATAGAATCATCCATAACATCATAGACTACATGAACTCACATTTAGAAACATCCATTCATAACACATATACATACATCATCTAGGAAACATAATCATATAGAAACAATGCATCACCATAAAATAGAACTGCATATCATATAGAAGCCACCAAAATCATATATATATATTGCTCAAAATAACGTGTCACAGTACAATGTCAAAATGTATCCTTAAATAAAAACGAGCTCACAAGCTCTCTAATCAAAATACAGTCCCACTACTATCACCGTGTCCCACTACCACTACTGTCCCATGGTGAAGGTGGAGGAAATTGCCTCGGAGGTACTCTCTGTGAGGTGCAAGGCCTATAATACGGACCTTTCCTCGATGGTCCTACCACACCCTCTGTGCTCTGTGTCCTGGTCTGACTCCTTCTCTATGATCTTTGTCTACAAACCTTTGAAAAGCTAGGAGCTCGTCTATCTACGGGCACCATAGACTCATATAAGTCCCTATAATATGTAGCCCTCTCTACAGCTCTGACTAACTCTCATACCATACCATCAGATGTAGGCCTAAAACTATGTGCAAAAATAACTTTCAAAAGTTCATTTTCGGGTACATACTGGTGCTCCTGCATCGGTTGGTCACTTGAAGGTGCGGATCTAATATCCTCGATGCGCTATGTATGGAATGGGAGCCATCTTCATCCAATAGTCAGAGCAAAATCTCTATTTTTCAAACTCCTCCGGGTGCAAATTAATTGGTTTTCAACCTAATTTCTATTTATAACTAGGGTTTGGGTGGCATTTCTTCTAACCTTGTCTACTGGCCACTTAACCTTCTAACTTGTACTGACCCGTACACATCTGTAACACATCCAAATTCAATTCTATCAACTCCATAGCATTTATGACCATCAAATTGACTTATTGAGAATATTTCTTGATTGTTTTGAAAATTTTCAAAAATTTGTCAAATTTCCCGAGGGGGCATACCCTAACCTGTTTCATGTTGGGGCACGATTGAGCTATATTTTCTTTGACACAACACCGTAACCACATTGTATCAAAGAGGGGCAAACTGTAGACACCGAAAATTGGTCTAGGCTTGCAAGTACCATTTTCGACATAATTTTCTACTATCCATGGTCATGATTAAATAATTTTTATTATTTAATTACCCTTTCTAACACATTTTTCCTCTATTAATTAAATACCCCTTTTTAATTAATTCATTAATTCATAAATGACCTTTATTCAACTTGATTAATTAAATAAATCATATTTATTTAATTATGTCACTGACTAATTAATTCTTCCTTCTTAATTAAATAATTTATTATTTAATTATTCAATTTAACCTTTTCAACTATAATTAAATATTTATTATTTAATTATTCAATTCCACCTTTTCAACAGTCAAATTAAATAAATTATCTTTATTTATTTAATTAAATCTTTCATTTTCAAATGTTGAATTAAATTAACATTTAATTCAATATTAATTATTTATGTCACATTCTTCTATCATTCAGTTATCTAAATCATTCACTCACCTTCTAACTCAAGATCTATTTTAAATCCGCCAATTATCTTCAATTTCGGTATCTGATCATCTCTACGAGAGGACTCTCTCTCACAACTAGTCAGTTAACTAGTTCTAACTCATATTCATGAATGCATTTATTAATTAAATATATTTATTTAATTAATTAATTCATGTATGCATTTGAATTCTTCATCCTCGAGTTCTAACTTTTTCTTTGACATTCAAAGTATATTTCTTCTATTTTCGAAGACTCTTAACTAAGATTAAATTGTTTGTTTAATCTGGAACTCTTGTTCTTTCTATTTTTGAACAGTCTTGACACAAGATTAAGTTATCATTATAATTTAGTCTTTATCTTGAATTCTTTTCTAACTCATGTTCTATCTGACACAGAACTCACATCGCATGACATTCATCAAAATTTGTCCATCGATCTCTCTTTGAATCTAAGCCAATTGCTTGAAAACCCAAAATCTATAAAATGGCCTATCATTATCAGTATTCCTCCTCTCGAAATCATACACTTTCGAGAAGAAACTTATCTTCGATATTTTGCTTAGACATTCAACAAGGTTATACTTGCATCAATACTGAAAATTTGAGGGCAAGAATACCGAAACAACAAAATGGAGAAGGGAAATCAAGATAATTCGAAGGACTGGATGCATATTCAGTGAAAGATTTCCAATTGATTTGTTTAGTTTAATTATGTTTACTTGCTTCATTCTTTGTTGTTTGATTAAGATTATTTATTAGATTAGACTTGATCATTTTAATTTTTGCAACTATTAGCATTAATCTTTGCAGAAAATCTACGTTACATTTATACCCTAACCTATTTCATGCTGGGGCATGATCGGGGCATATTTTCTTTGACACAACGCCGTAACGACATTGTATCAAAGAGGGGAAAACTGTAGACAACAAAAATTGGTCTAGGCCTGCAAGTACCATTTTTGACATAATTTTCTATTATCCATGGTCATGATTAAATAATGTTTATTATTTAATTACCCTTTCTAACACATCTTTCCTCTATTAATTAAATTCCCCTTTTTAATTAATTCATTAATTCATAAATGACCTTTATTCAACTTGATTAATTAAGTAAATCATATTTATTCAATTATGTCGCTGACTAATGAATTCTTCCTTCTTAACTAAATAATTTATTATTTGACTACCCCCTTTGTCATATTTCAACTATAATTAAATATTTATTATTTAATTAGTCAATTCCACCTTTTCAACAGTCAAATTAAATAAATTATCTTTATTTATTTAATTAAATCTTTCATTTTTGAATGTTGAATTAAATTAACGTTTAATTCATTATTAATTATTTATGTCACATTCTTTTATCATTCAGTTAGCTAAATCATTCACTCACCTTCTGACTCAAGACATATTTTAAATCCACCAGTTATCTCTGGGTTAAGTATATGATCATCTTTGCGAGAGGACTCTCTGTCACAACTAGTCAGTTAACTAGTTCTAACTCATATGCATGAATGTGTTTATTAATTAAATATCTTTATTTAATTAATTAATTCATGTATGCATTCAAATTATTCATCTTCGAGTTCTAACTTTGTCTTTGACATTCAAAGTCTATTTCCTCTATTTTCAAAGACTCTTAGCTGAAGATTAAATTGTTTGTTTAATCTAGAACTCTTGTTCTTTCTATTTTTGAACAGTCTTGACATGAGATTAAGTTATCATTCTAATTTAGTCTTTATCTTGAAGTCTTTTCTAACTCACATTCTATCTAACACATAACTCACATTGCATGACATTCATCAATCTTGTTCGTCGATCTCTCTTTGAATCTAAGCCGATCATTCGAAAACCCAAAATCTATAAAATGGCCTATCATTATCATTATTCCTCCTCCTGAAATCATACACTTTTGAGAAGAAACTTATCTTTGATATTTTTCATACACATTCAACAAGGTTATGCTTGCATCAATACTAAAAATCTGAGGGCAAGAATATTGAAACAAAAAAATGGAGAAGGGCAATCGAGATAATTCGAAGGAGTGGACGCATATTCGGTGAGAGCTTTCCAATTGATTTTTTTAGTTTAATTATGTTTACTTTCTTCGTTCTTTGTTGTTTGATTTATATTATTTGTTAGATTAGACTTGATCATTTTAATCTTTGTAGAAAATCTACGTTACACTAATGAATCTCTAGAAAAGAGGAAATTGATGCTAGGTTCTTTGCATTAGACTTAGGATCACCTTTTTCTATAGATAATTTTGGTGAACCCAATGTGTTAACATTATATACCTTCTAAAATTTGAACCCAGATCTAGGTTCTCCATTGCATTATTTTATAATATTCATTTAGTGTTTCATTGTTTGCTTCATAAAAGGCATAAAAATTCAAATAATTGCATATCATATTGTATCATAGGCTGCATTGGGGTTAATTTTAGTCATTAGAGCTCAGATCTAAATTCAAATTTCATTCATTAGTTCATTGAAATCTTAAATTGTTCATGCATCCAATTAGGTATCTTTCATATACTTCAGAAACATTAAATTTTATTTTTTTAAATTTCAAAACTATATCAAGATCATCATTTTCAGATCTTGGCATCTTATTAGTCAATTGTTGCACTTTAGATCTAAAAATTGCATTCAAAATTGTCAGTTATTGTTCAAAAAAATTTAACATTGTTGCATAGTTGCATTTTGAATCACATTGGCATCAATTGAGAAAGTTCTAGAAAAATATTCACTATCAACCATGTTTGCACACAAACCTAAAATCCTTAAATAGTATCATATACAGTCAAAATTTGAATTTTTAGAAACCCTGTCGAGGAAAGAGGTGCCCTTAGGTGTCTTTTTCCTACTATTTTGGTTGAATTTTTTCTTAGATCTCTATTTTTGGTGTTCTTTGTATGCTTTTGTTGTCTAAATTTTGTTTTTCTTGTAACTGCCTATTTTACAAAAAACATTGCTAACTTGATACATAGGGCATAACATCTTGTTCTCATTGTAAAAATATTGTGTTATCATAATTCATGTTCTATTATGAAATCTTGTTAAGCATATCAGGAAATTTTTGTTACAATGAGTTTATTTCCCTTCTTTTGTTATTTTTCATTGATCTTTCCCCCACCATCTATTAGGTACTTGTGAGGATACATTGGTACAAGAGAATACAATCATTGAAAATTATGAAAATAATGTTTGTTCTTCTCCTAATATCTCAAAAACTTGGGAAGAAGGTATATTGGTGTTAGAGGATCCAATCATTGAGCCTCATGAGCATCTCGTTTGTTTATCTCCCAATACCTTTCTTACTTGGGAAGATATTGCTTAACAAGAGGATTACATCATTATCACATTTCATTCAAAACACAATAAGATGGATTTCATAGATGATTATTCTAAAGTGAAATTACATCCCCCTCAATACAAAATCATCAACAAGTAGTCAACTCCATTAAGGTTATGAAGACACAATTGGCTATTAAATCTCATTTAAACATTGGACCTCCTAAAAATATTTTAATTATTAGACCTCCTAAAATTCCTCTAATTATTGGACCTCCTTAATCACGTCTCATTATAGGACCTCCTAAACCTCATGGCCATATCCTAAGCTTTACAAAACAACTCACTAGTAATGATGTCTCAAAGAAAAAAAGTTATCATGTACATAGTTTCTCACACATATAATTCTAGAAACAATAATCAACCAAAGAAAACACCAATGTTTATCCTACTACCTCAACCATACCTCCCACTCACATCTAATATCACTTAGTGTTGTGGTAAAGAATTTGATCTTGTTTAGCAACTTCATAACACCCTTGCTAAGATATCCTTGTGGGATTTAATTCAAACATCAGTAATTATCATGGAAGGCTTCAAAATGCTTTGTAGAAAGTTTTTGTCCCTCCTAGTGCTCAACCAAATGATGTGGAGGCATTTCTTAAATCTATGAATGAAGATAAAAATAGATAGTTTCTTTTATCAAGATGAATTACCCCCTTTTTAAATGCAAAAACAAAATGATGCTTTGATGATAATAGTTGTTATTAACAAGATGAGGATTAGGTGTACCCTTATTGACAATGGTTCTAGACTTAATTTTTATAGAGTTAACCCTTTTGATAGAATTAGATTGGACAAAACCTTAACCCAACTTGATTCTTTTTCAATTAAAGGTTATGATAATGTGGGAAGGCAACTACTTCATGTGATAACATTACCTATTAATGTTTATAAGGTTGTATTGAAAAATCCCATCCATGTCATGCTCCATGATCTTTCATATAATATTCTCTTGGGTATAGCATGGATTCATGAGATGAAAGGAGCTCCTACAATGCTTCATCATTTAATGAAGTACACATAAAACAATAAGGTTTACATGATAAAATTTGATCTTAAATACGAGGATTTCTTAGAAATTGAAACAAGAATGAAGAGTCCCTTTAGCACTTTGATCCCAACTTCAAAAGTGGAACCTTCACAAATTGAAGACAAGATGATTGTCTTTCATTTGTGACAAAGTGGTTGGATGATGGTTGGGGATCATTATATTATACACCTCTAGTAATGGCGAAATACAAGATTACACAACGAAAATAAGAATAAGAAAAAGAAACTACAATGATATCAACACAATCTATCACCAAATCATAAAACACATCCAATTCCACAACTTCTAGCAAAGAGGAAAATATAAATTACACATCCACTTATGATGAATATGATTATTAATAACCACCTTCTTCAAAAGAAATGCAAGCCATTTATGGAAGAGGTTATGAACTTTTGAAACAATTTGGCTATAATGGAAAAGGATGTGGTATAAAGAACAAGGAATTTGTTACCCCATAAACCCCAAAACACAAGAAACACAAAGATTTCTTGGTTATTTTCCTTCAAAAATACCAAAACCTAATCATGCAATATTTTCCAAGGAAAAAATAAATTGGTGGTTGCTTCTTGCCATGTTGTAGTTTTAGTATCACACAATACTCCATACCATACATGGGGGTATAAACTATACTTTATGCAATCTTATTTCATCTCACAAGGAGCGGTATATCATGATCGATCTTGGCTCACATTTCTCCCTATAGTTGGGGGGCAAGCAGTTAGGTAGCCTTATGTTAGGTGAATTCCTTCTAGTAAGGTATCTCTTTGTATCTATTTAAAATATTAGTGTAGCAAGTACAATAACATTTTAAGAGGGGCATATAGTCCCCTACTCATTTTTTGCATAAGAAATGGTCCCTTTTAGTGACTATTTTATACATCTTCTAGAAATTGTAACCTTGTCAATTGAAAGTGTGGCCTTATCAATCCATGTTGGTGTCTCCTTTGTGGCAGTATTAGGCTTGATGTCCCCTAATATTGTTACTTTTTATGGCATACAATATTCTCTTGGTGGTAATATTATGGCTAGTATTCCTTAAAGTGTGATGTTTTATTCTGTGACTTCTCCTTTCTTAGTGGTGATATCATGTGTGATATTCCTTAGGGTGTGGCCCTTAATGTATTGAGTAATGCCCCTTTATCATTTTTGTAAATCACCTTTTGTGGTGGTTTTGTTTATAACACCCGTTGAGGTTTCGGCATTGTCTTGTGCACCTTCTTAGGAAAGTTTATGTACCTTCTTAGGTGAGTTTGAAATTTATATTGCTTCTTAGGTGATTCATTACATCTTCTTAGGTGAGTTTTTGCACCTTCTTAAGCGAGTTTATGCACCTTCTTAGGTGAATCTTTGTGCCTTCATAAGTGATTATTTATGCCTTCTTAGGAGATCTTATGCACCTTCTTTGGTGAGACCTTGGAAAAATTGGTTCATGGAATTAACATAATGCAACTTTTTGGTTTATGGATACCCATATTTTAACATGGCCATCAAGTATAACACACCTTGATTGATAATATAGCTATGTGTTTCATGAGTGTCCAACATAACATAGCTTTCTAGCCTTATAAAACCAATCGTATTGCATGGAAACCTAGTGTAATGTAGCTTACTAGGTAGTAGACCCTTGTGGCTCATGAGTGATGTGGCATAATGCAACTTTCTAGTCCTCATGGGAGAATTCTCTTGTCTAACATTTATTCGATGGATGATGTTTCATATTTGAAACAATTTAAGAATGAGGTCTCTTTTCCTTACCAACTTGAATCCCTTTAGTAATAACCTTGTATTTTTCTATGTTTCTTGTGTTTCTTCTTCATGTTAGCATATTTTTGTGTTTATTTTACTATCAACTATATGTTATGTTATTTCATGTGTTTTCATCATGTATGCTTTATGTTTTTGTATTTTATATTGTCACATTTCCTACATGTGTGCATTCATTTGTGCTTATGTTGTCTTTCCATGGGATCTTGGATCTTGGGGGCTTGTGGGCTCCCTTGGATCCTTGGTCATCCTATCTCCTCAACATTTGGACAATCACACCCCTCTTGACATACATTTTCTACTTTAGTGTGAGTCTATTTGCAAGTTCATACTCTCACTAAAGTGGGGGCTAAATGTAGTGTCATAAACTGTCACCGTTGACAATTTCACACTATGTTTTGCTACCCTAAGTGAATGGACCTAATTGAACACCTAATTTCCTAAATTATACATTCCATGGCCTATTTTTAATAGTTATTGAAAAATTAAAAGAAAAAAACAAATGGATTCATCTAATACATTTCCCCCAACACCTTAATTTCTGAAAATAGGGTAGGAAAACAAGTGCCCTATGGAGAATGAGTCCCATTATGATGAATGATTCCTATTATGGAAAAATTGTACCCCTATTTTGGCTCCAAATTGAAATATTTTGGTGATGGCACCTTTTTATTTGTAATTCGAGTGTCCAAAGTCATCTATCTAGATTTAATTTGTAGGAAATTGAATAAATTCCTACAAATACTTAGATATATTGCATCATTTAAAAGGTAACAACAAGCAAGAGATAAACACTAAAATAAATTATTATTGTAAAGAGAGATTCTAGTGCATTGAAGTGAAGATTTATGAACATTACATCATAAATTAAGATCTAAACATCATGTAAAATCCTATGCTAGTTAAAATGGCGGTAATGACCTCTAATAGGATTTAGGACTAATTTTTCATAAAATCACAAGTGGAAAAATGTGCACTTAGAAATTTCCAAAAGTAAGAGGAACTACGATGACTTCTCCTACAATGGCTCCCTGCTCTCATCCTTCATGGAGCTCTCACCTGTTTGCTTTTTCTGCCAGCATGCATACCACAATGCCAAAAATGGCCATCACTATTGCCTCTAAATCAAAAGAATCTATTTTAGAAGGCCTATTGAAGGAATCTGTAGGGTTTCATACTATTTTGGTAGATGACCTGATTGGTGGTCAGTGCCCTTCATAATTTCCAAGGAGTAATATTTCCTTTGCAATAGGATCAACTACTCTTTCTTCCACTCTGAATGTTTCAGCAGCCCCTTGCATCAATGCGGTAATCTTAGAGATTCCTCCCCTAATTTGTGGTTCCTAAACCTGCTATTTTGTTGGTAAAATCAACTTCATCTCAGTGATCTTCGACTACAGTGTTAGTGACTTCCAAAAATGAAGTTGGGTCAAATACTTCTAAGGATCTTCAAAATATTTCCTTACATGGAAATAGTTACTCAGAATATGAAATCTCTAGTCAAAGATTTGATAACTTTCAAATCAAAGATATGTGAAAATATTCATGTGCCTCCTATGTCTTCCAATTTTTTTCCTAAGTTAAGAGGACAAATGGGTCTGCACCCAACTAAAGTATTTAAACCCCTTAAATGTGCAGAGGCATCCCCTATTCTAGAGTTTGGGGATGAAGTGTTTCAAGAAGAGGCATTTTTATCCTCTCATGCCTTAATATGTCATTTTAATCAATTTTGGCCTTCCATTTCAGACTTGAATATCTGGATAAAGGAAAAATAGCAGCCCCTATTGCAAAATAACCCAAAAAAATTCTTAGTGCTTAGGTATTTTTCATTGCTATATTTTATTCCACCGAAGATAGGGACTCCATTTTATTTGATCACCATTGGTCTTGGAATCAACACTACCTTTTTCTTAAACCTTGGCACCCAGCCTTCAATCCTTCTTCTGAATCATTTAACATAATGTCTATTTGGGTTTGGATTCCAAATCTTCCCCTTCAATGTTGGATTCATTCTTGCTTCAAAAATATTGGTAATTCATTAGGCTCTTTCTTAGCTATAGATAAGAAAACTACAAATTTTTCTCACACTACTTTCACTTGAATTTTAGTACACTTGGATCTTTCCAAGGAGCTTCCTGCTAATATAATTCTAAATTTTGTTGGTTGTTCCTCCACCCAATTGTTGGATTATGAAGGATTTCCATTTCAATATAGGAGATATTTTGAAACAAGTCATGTGGATGCAACATGCCACATCAAAAGTAAATTAGTTAAAAAATAAGTTTCATGGTGGAAAAATGCCCTATCAAAGAACCCTCCACTTGGGTAGAAAGTAATTGTTCCTCTACTTCCTCAATGATTCTTTCATCGAAATCAGATGTGAATATTGACACTCTTCAACAAGCTCAGAAAAATCCCCCTCCACTTGGACTAAAATCTCTTTCATTTGTGGATCCAACAACAAAATCTGGTGTGAACTTTGTTCCACAAGATCAAAAATCAAACAAGCTTGGGGATCATGAGGAAGTTGTGGAACAAAAGAATCATATAGAATATTGGAATCTAGACATTCCATTAAGTAAAACATCATCTACTGAGATGGATTTTGTGTAGAACCATTGGACACTTGTGCAAAAATGCAAGAAGCCTTATTTCAAAATTTCTCTAGCACTTGCCTTTTTTTCCCCTATTTGCATGGAAGGGGATTAGTTTGTAGCCTTTAAGGCATTTTCTTTGTCCGATGCAAGATGATGTTGCCTGGATTTTATTTCGTATTTTTCTTTTATATATAAATATATTATATATAGGCATTGTGCCTTTTGCTTAAAAAATAAATCCTATGTTATTTTATTTATGTTCATTTATAATTTTTTTTGAAGGATAGCCCTTTTTTAGGTCCCCAAGAAATTCAATAAATTTAAGCAAGAGAGATCCAAACCTTGAGGAGATATGCATGAATTCAGTCCTTCAAGGAATTCATTGAAGGGAGGTGAGTTAAAACACTTTTTTGATTCATCATTCCTTCCTATCATTTATACTTTTATCATTGGCATTTCCATTGTGGAAGTGGAAACACTAACATGGGATTTGACTAAGGCAATCCCCTAAATGGCACAACCCTTACTCTCTCTTTGAATGTGCAGGTTTCAAGTTTAGATAGGATCAAAGGGGGTTTGAAGATAAATTATTCAGTGTTGTATTCAAAATCCTATCCCTTGAGAACTCACAAAAAAAATTCTACAAAATTATCTAATAGTGATCCGACAAATTTGTAGGTGGAAATCTAAAGCTCAGATTTGGTAACAAAGGATTGTGAAAATACATCTGAAATATCTCTAAAAGGAAACATATGCTATATAGAGAATTAGTCCTCCTATTTTGGATAGTTCCAAATTTACAGGATAGGTGCATAGTGCTCTACCTTTCTCCGAGCTATTGTCAATTTTTTTTTTATAGATTCTCATTTGTCAAAATCTTACATTTTTTATATTAGGGCACATAGTTTAATTAGATTAATCAAGTAAAATCAATTGTAATTAATTTCTCGGGCTTAAAATGATCACATCTAGGTTTGGTTAATTCACCCTCATTGTTGAAAGTCAATATAATCACCTTGTTGATTTGCATCCTAATAAATCTCTAGAAAAGAGGAAATTGACCCTAGGTTCTTTGCATTAGTCTTAGGATCGCCTTTTTCGATGTTTCAAAAACATATAAAGGATATATATTGGGATCTAAATCCTTGTACCAAATGTAGACTGAATAATCATTGTGAAATATGTGTTGGAAAAGAGATTGGAAAATGAATCTATGACAAGATGTATGCAAATAAATTGTGGATGGAATTATGGATCAAATTGGCAAAAGATTACAGGTATGTTGAAAAGGTTGTTCAAGTATAAATGTGTGTATGTTAAAGATGATAGTAATTAAGAAAGGTTTTAAGGTTTAAGAAGTATGAAAAGACATAAAGAAATGTGGAAAGCTATAGATAGCGAGAGTACATCTAGATTAAAGTTCTAAAAATTAAGGGTTTGAAAATTTTCTGCAATAGTTGGTGAAGAGTTGGAATTGACCGGATTTGAGTGAGTCTACAGGCTTGGAAGATAAAATTTGTAATGGTAAATATTGAAGAATAAGTGGAAAAAATTAAGGGGGGATATTGGGATATGCAATTTCTCCCACATCTGCACCAATCATTAAGTGAGGAAGACAATTATTAAATGTAATGTTCTAGAAAGCTATAAAATAAGGATAAATATTAAATATAGAGTCAAGTCATTGTAGGATCTAAAAGGATCAAGAAAGATCTTTGTAATTTCTAAAGACCTCTATATATTGATGCATTTGTAATGGATGTCAGTGTAGGATCATGGGGGTCCAAAATAGGCCCCTAAGTGGGAATGAAAATTCAGAAAACCAAAGTTAGGGAACTTGATATAAAAATTTGAATAGGTTATTAACATAATTTGAAAAATATGCCACATTTTTTTTTGTAGCAAATTGAATTTAGTTTCTAATATACTAGTCCTCTTTGGTTATAAATTAAATCTATTTGGTTAAATTTTGAAATTTCAATAAAGTAGTACTAAACTTTCAAGACAAAAATAAAAATTAGGTGCATGTCTGACCAACCTAAGTACAAGAAAAAAGTAATATATTTTTTTGAAACTTTAAATATAAGTAGAGGAAACATGCCTATATGTGCCATATTTTTTTATTTTATTTTTTGCAAGTAAATAATTAGTTATGAAGTTTTTATTAGAATTTTTGTAAAAATATTAAAACTTGTTTGTGTGACCACCATAAATTGGTCAAACATTTTTAAAAATCATTTTTATTTTTTTTTCCTATAGTATGGGAAGCATAGGATGTGCCACATATTTTTAATTCAAAAAATGTATATTCGTTTTGAGAATTCTAGATTTTTTCAATCAGCCTATCAATTGGGACTTTAGTCAGAATGCATGTAGAAAATAAATAATAATGATCTATTTAATTCTAAATAAGTCATATATTATATTGGTGGAAAGCTAACAATTTTATCAATAAACCCTTTTAGTTTCTTCAAATTTGGATAAAAAAAATGTCATTAGCCACTTTTTGGTCATATCACCACTTTTTGGACCCCCATGATCCTACACTCACCCATGCCTTATGTTGAACATGCCCAGATACCGAGAGGGGGGGTGAATTATCCTTATCAAAAACTTAATCTCTTCCAAAAATTTAATCTTTCAATACAATACTACCTTCTTTATTGGATCAAAAAATTTAAACATAACAATAACAAAGAAGGATATAGTAGTTTGAATCTTCAACAACTTCAAGAATCCTTACCAATGAAAGTGTTGGAATTTTTTTTTTCATTGAGGAGAGTGTTTGAAAAATGAGCATGATGTGTGAATAATTGTTACATGGAAGTATATGGTGTTGTCATTGATGGAAACCCATGACATATATGCAAAAGAGTTGGTCTGGTGAAGAACAAATTGTTTGGATAATTGACTAACTCTAGAAGTATAGTTTTAGTATTCAGAGAACCAATTTTGAGGTTTGCAATGCTCCACTATGAAGAATTTGGTTATGCAGTTTTAAGGTAATTTTGCTGCACATTGGAAGAGGCTAAATTCAAATTTCCATGACTTAATTTCTTCCGCAGTCGAATATATTGTTGACAAAGTATTGACTGAGTTGTGATAGAGTTAGTGGTGCAAAGTGTATGTTGAAATGCTCTATATTCCACCATGGATAAATATTACATTATGTCGATTTTGAGGAAGTGTTTAAAAATGTCAAATGTGTGTACATTCTAAGTGGTAAGAATTTTGGTGGTCCGCATGTCAAGGTGGTGATGAACAATTGGTTCATTTTATTATTACTTCACCAGTTTTACTATTTGGTACCAACCTAAGTATTTTTTGGTCATTTGGCATTAAGTTGCATAAGGACTAGATTAATGGGCAAACTATAGGCCATGCCAAACTATTTTAATTTTTGTTAGACATTTTGGTTTATTTCTCAAGGTGTGTGTTTTGATCTGATAGGTTATGTGGTGTATAGTACATCTAGTTAGGATGATCTAATTGATGTTTTGAGTAACTATGATATATATAAGTTTGATTCATTGTAAAAATGTGGCATAAGATTGTGTAGTGTCTGTGCACAAGATCTCGTGCAAAGAAGTGAAAATTACAGTTGTGGTGAAGTATGAAGTGTGTTAAGTCAGGTTTTTGAGCTTTAGTGGAACTATATATTTAGCATATGGTAGATGCATTGTTAGAAATTCATATTTGGTAGTGAGTGATCATTTATTCTATCTCTTTCTATTTTGGGTAGTGATCTCTTTGGTAGTGAGCCTTTCTCCTTTTTAGTGAGTCCACCATTTTGTATAAGACATTGTAATCGGTTATAATATACGATGAGCTAATCCTCACCGTGGTTTTTCCCTTTTTTAGATTTCCACATAAATTTGGTGTTCCTATATTCTTTGATGTGATGCATGATTTCTATGTTCCTTTACATTACTACAAGTTTAATATGATGAATTGAATGAATGTTTAAGGTTTATGAAATTTATGAATTTTAGTGAATACTGATTCACCCCCCTTCTCAGTATTATAGGTGTACAACAATTGGTATAAGATATTGGTTCCTTCAATTGGCTTGATCATTGAGGTAGATCTTGGAGGTTGAACACATCGCTACAAGGAAGTATCATATTCCTCCAGAAGAGACTATGCATAAAGGGTTTACTAATGAAGATTGTGAAGTTGACATGGAAGAAGAACTCAAGTCAACTCTTGATGATTTGGATAAATTATAAGCTAAGAATAGAGATTTGAAGGATCTCAATAATGCATATGAGTGTGTTAAGAAGTTGAGAGAGAAACTCAAGAAAGCTATAGAAAGAATCAAGGAAACAAATGAGAAGCTCAAGAAATCAAATGAGACTATCACTAGTCTAAAAGCGAAAGTTGAAGAAGGAAAAAGAGTTGAAGATTGTTTGAATGCAAAATTGAAAGTCAAATCTGAAGAATGTTCAAAGCTTGAACAAGAGATTGTAACTTTGAGACTAGATCTAGAGAAAACAAAGAATCAAGAGCACAAGTTCAAGAAGAGCTCCAAAATGCTTGATGAGATGATTGCAAATCAGAAGTGTTCCAACAAAAAAGAAGGTTTAGGTTTGGAGAAAGAAGAGAGTTAAAAGGTGAATCAAACTTCAAACAATGCTGAAAAGAAGAATGTCAAGAAGAACAATGTCCAAAAATAGAAGAAAGAATTCAAAAGGTTGCCTATCAGACATCTTGTTGCACAAAGGTATTCATATTTTAATGGCTATTTATTATTCCAAAGATAAATTTTGGCATAGATCTATAAAGTGTAGAAGAAAAATGAATTGAAATGTTAATTCATTTCCTGTTTAGTTTCTTACATGCAATAGATTTTTTCATAAAGCTAGTGAATGTAGAAACTAGATGATGAGTGGCTACAATAATGGCATGATATTTCAATATTTCAATGGTTACTATTATACATGCAATGGATTTGGTCATAAAAATTTTGAATGTAGATCTAGAATTGCAAGAAGTAAGCTTGTTCAAAAAAGGTGTCATATGCCACAATTACAACAAATTAGGACACATAGCTAAGTTTTGCAGATCTAAGAATGTGAAACCCTTTATTTCACAAAATAAAAAGATTGATCTAGTAGAAAAGAAAGTGGATCCAGTTGATATGAAGAAATAAATTAACTAAATCTAGAAAAATAATGAAGAGAGTCAAGTGAAGAGTGAATATGTGCTAGCTCCTAGGGTAAATGTTTCCTCTAGAAACTAGATAAAGAAAGAGCTTTGGCTCAAGGGATTTTTAATAGAAAATCCTCAAGCCCCCACAAAGGATGTGGTGTTAATTCCTTTAGTATAATGGTATAAATTTAGATTGACATAGGTTGCCTATTAGTTGTATTTTGAATATGAAATCTCCTGTAGCATAAATATATGGAGTGATTGAAGGTGGTTGTGTCAACATAGTGAGGGTTTTCCATCTTTTTGACCTAAATTATTCACTACAATTAATGCATTTTTAGGTCTTTAGAAAAGTGTTTATATGTGCTTTTACATTAGATAAGGCCATTTTCAATGGAGAATTTGAAGAGTAGAGAGGTAGAGCAAAGGTGATTTTAAGAATTTTGTGTGCTATGTGAAACCCTAATAGGTGAAGAATTCTAAAGGTATTTATAGTTTCCTACTATACCCTAGTTCTATGAAATTTTGATGATGTTTACTCCTCAAGTGGTTGATTTATGGGAATGGCTGAGACCTAAGTTCAAGAAACATTCATTTAAATCCATGGAGATGGATCTAGATGGCAAATTTTCAAGGGTTCCATATGTTGTGATGCACATAGAGGATGTCTAAATCTACATCCACAAAAAATGGAAGAATATGATCATATGAAGATTACAAAATATTAGGTAAATGATTTTATAGGAGAAGAATTTAAATTGAAACCTGAGTTTAGAAGTTTTATTAAGAATAAACTGGATGTATGGAAAACAATTCCAAACTCTTTCTATGAGGATTAGTGGGTAAACTATGTTTTCAATAGAATTCATGACAATTTCATGTGTTTAGATATGGCTGCATATGATTAACAAGAAATAAATAAAGGAAATTACTGGTTTGTGCTCAAATGGACCCATTTTGGTAATGAAATCAATGAAGAATGAAATGGTAATAAATCTCACCATTACTAAATTCAAAAAGTGTTCCATAATGGTGAAGAATATTGATGATCTCATAGTTAAGTATGTACTAATAGTAATTGGCTATATGATCTATTATACAAACAAAGATAACTCTATGTTGGCTACTTTTAATCATATTGCTCACTAGATGTTGAAGGAACGTATGGATATTGATTTGTGCAAACTCTTGAGACAATAGTCGATGGAGAATCTTCAAAAGACCAAAGAATCTCAGTACCCCTTTCCATATGGTACCCTAATTGTTTTTTTATTGTTTTAATTTCTTAGAGAGTTGCTTGGTGCAAGGAATATTATATAGAAATATAGTATAACTATTAATATATAAATAAGAGATTGCCTGAGAAGGTTATGAGACCTAGAAACCTAAAATTCTATGTTGTGGGGTTTATTTAAGTCATTTCAAGGAAAAATGCAAGAAAGGATTGAGAATTATAAAAATGACATGAATTTTATGGTTAGGAGAGATAAATACATTATGGAGGTAGTTGAACCTAGAATTGTGTGGATCCTAAAGTAGGTATATGAGGTTATAGAATAAGAACTTACCATTTTAGTAGAGATTATGTTAACAAAACCAAGACATCCATTAGTGGATAGGTTTAGAAGGTATGCAAAGAAATCTAGTGAACTGCATTTGAGACAAAAAGAAAAAGAGAAAGAAAAAAATTGAAAAGTTGAAGGTATAGTTGGAGGAGATTGTTGTTTCACCTAAGAGCCTCATAGAGAAATCCAAATTCATACCTTCTCCTTTGAAGGCTACTACCAGTACAAGAAGGTCAGCTAGGACCTCTATTCTAGAGTACTTTGGAACTATAGTGTAGAAAAAGGTATCCCTTTTCACACTTAATTTAGGAATAATTAATATTAAAATGAGCTTAATTATGCTTTGATTTAGTGTTGTAATATGTTTTACACATTCACATCAAGTTTAGGACCCTTCTTAATAAAATGGACTTATTGGTGCCTTATTTAGGGTGTTGTAAAGTGTATCTTTATACTTTCACACTAATCTAGGGCTTTATTAATTAATTGAGGTTAATTTTCCTTAATTGGCCCCTTTAATTAAAATCTAAGCCTAATTAATTACAGATTTAGAGGGATAAAGCCATACATTCATATATTATATTACATAACACTTAATTTTGTTGAGTTCTTTGACTAATTTTTAAATAACAAATGTAATGGATTTGAAGACTGCTTATGAGATTTGGAAAAGTTTGGAAACTTTATATGAAGGTGATGCTCATGTGAAGATTGCTAAGCTACATAGTTTGAAAAGGAAATATGAAACATTAAAAATGGGTGAAGATGAGAACATTACTTTTCTCATGTAGAGAACAAATGAACTTGTGTGTAATATCAAATGTGTTGGTGGAACATCGGAAGAATCAGATATTGCTACTAAAGTGCTCAAATCCTTTCCTTTTGCATACAGACACAAAGTTGTTGCTATTGAGGAGATTTGTACTATGACAAATGTAACTAGAGACATGTTCATTGGCAATCTTGCTATTTTTGAGCTAAGTGAGTTTGGTGATGCTTTTCCTAAGATAGAATCTGCATTCAAAGCTACTACCTCCAGAAAAGATAAGTAGAGATTTGATTGGGGAGAAAGTTCTTGTAGAAAGGTGTTCAAGTATGAGGAAGAAATGAGAGAGATTGAAGAAGAAGAGAGAAATCTAGATGAGCTTGAAGCACTTCTTTTCAAGAGAGTAGCCAAAGGAGAAGGTAATTATAAAGGGAAATTTCCTCTTGAATATTTATTTTCCAATAAGATAGGTCATTTTTCCGCAAGGTGTCCTAAAAGAGTTCGTAGGTTGAGATCTGATAAGCCTAGATTCCAAAGAAAATGTTATTATGCTTCTGATGAAGGTGTGACAAATGATGAATCTGATAAAGGGAATGTAAGTGAAGATGAGTTTTTATTTATTTCTATCAAGAAAATTAATCTTGTACTTGCCGATTCTACTAGTTGAATGAATGTTTAGAAAGCTCTAGTAGCTAGAATTGAACAAAAAGATGAATGAGTGATCAAAAGTGGATGCTCTCATCATTTGACAGGTGATAAAAGTAAATTTGTGAGCTTGAAAAAGTATGATGGTGGTGTTGTAAGATTTGGTGATGACAAAGCTGGTGTAATATGTGGCAAAGGATCCATTTCTTTTGTTGGTAAGCATAATACTAATGATTTAATATATGTTGAAGGTTTGAACCATAATATTATAAGTGTTGGAAAAATGGTTGACAAGGGGTATAATCTTGAATTCAATGACAGAAAGTGAAAAATATTGGAGAGTTCTAGAAATGTGATTGCATCAAGTACAAAAACAAAAGGTAATATATTTCACCTCAATGCTGCTAGTAAAAGTTATCTGATTGATCAAGTTGATGAAAGTTGGTTGTGGCATAGAAAATTATGTTATGCAAACTTTAACAATATTATCAAAATAAGTTCTACTTATGCTGTCAGAGATCTTCCTAAGTTGGTAAAGCCTACTAATACCATATGAAAGGAATTTCAATTTGGGAAAAAAAATAGAATCTCATTCAGAAGAAAACAACATTGTTCAAATGGATTATTAGAGCTTGTGCATATTGATCTATGTGGTCCTGCTAGAATCATAAGTTTACAAGGAGACATGTATTTCATGTTACTCATTGATGATTATTGATGTGGGTCACTTTCTTAAGGGAAAAATTTGAAGCTCTAGAGAAATTGAAGATTTTTTCGGCTAAGGTTGAGATAGAGACAGGTCTCAAGATTAAGTGTTTGATATCATATAGAGGTGGTGAATTCACTTCCGGTGAGTTTAATTCTTTTTATGAAAAGTATGGGATAAAGAGGCAATTATCTGCCTCGCAGACCCCTTAGAAAAATGGATTTGTGGAAAGGAAGAACAAGGCATTTCTAGATGCTACTAGGACTATGGTGATATAGGGAAATGTTCCTCAAATCTACTAGAGAGAAGTTGCAAGTATTGCTGTTAATACTCTCAATAGGGTACATGTCAAAGGAGATACCGATAAAACCCCATATGAGCTATGGTTTGGTCATAAGCCTATTGTTAGATACTTTAAAATATTTGGGAAAAAATTCTATATCAAAAGAGATGAAGATATAGGAAATTTTGATGCTAGGAGTGATGAAGGAATATTTCTTGGTTATTCTACTAAAAGTAAAGCCTATCGATGCTACAATGAGATATTGAGAAAAGTAGTTGAAAGTGCTAATGTAAAGGTTGATGAAGACAAAGTTAGACCATCTAGAACCTATGGATGTGATTTAGATGATCAAAATCAAGTGTAGATCATTCTAGTGAATTAGGAAAATCAAGAGGAAAGAAGTAGTAAAACTGCAGAAGTGAGATCACAAGAGCCTGAAGTTCAAGAACATACTAAGACTCCAAGGTATGAAAGATTGAATCATTCAGAAGATTAGATTATAAGTGATAAGAATAAAGATGTTTAGACTAGGAGAAGAATTGTAGAATAATATTGTTTGATTTCAAAGGCTAAGCCTAGTAATTTCAATGAAGCATGCAAAGATGAACATTGGATGGAAGCAATGAAAGAAGAGTTACAAAAAATTGAGAAATATGATACATGGACTCTTGTTCCTAGACCTAAGGATAAAAATGCAACTGGAACTAAATCGGTCTTTCAGAATAAATAGAATGAGAAAGGTGAAGTTATTAGAAATAGAGCAAGACTGGTGTGTAAAGGATACTCATAGATGGAAGGAATTGACTTTGAAGAAATTTTTTCCCATGTTACTAGAATTGAAGTTATGAGACTATTTCTTGCCTATGTTTCTTACAAAAAAAATAGGGTATATTAGATGGATTTCAAGCCAACATTTCTAAATGGTGAACTAAATGAAGAAGTATATATTGAGCAACCTGATGGATTCCAATTGACTGATCAGGCAAATATGGTTTTCTGACTGAAGAAAGATTTGTATGGACTTAAGAAAGCACCAAGAATATACAAACTAATCCTACACACCTACTCCTAATCTTACTAAGATCATTTCTTCCTAAATCATCCCCTTTACTAAATCGTTTAATTAAATGATCTTTATTTAGTTAAACTAATCAAATTTCCTCTCTTAATTAAATAAATCAAGTTTATTTGATTAAGTCATCCACTTCTATTAATTAAGTAAATCATTTTATTTAATTAATCTTATAGGCCCTCTTTTTATTAAATAATTTACTTTATTTAATTAATCTTAAAAGTCATCTCATTTAAATTAAATAAATTAATCTTTATTTGATTTAATCTAGCACCACCCTCTTTAATTAAATAAATCAAACCTTAAATCTAAAATCATTATTCATCTGAACTTTGATTTAAATTAATCCAAAGATCTATATCAAAATTGTCAAATAAACTAATCTTCTATTAAATTAATCAAATCTTGATTAATATTAATCCTAATCACTCCAATCCTCTAGAATTTTCAACTTGCACCAAAAAATAAATTTAATTGATTTATTAATTCTTCTATTTTCCCTCAACATGGCATCAAATGGGAATATTCTTCAAATTTGAAAAATTCCTCCAAAAGGGATGAGTACATCCAACAAGGCATTAAAGACCTCTTACATGTCCTCAAGGTTGAGCCAACTGGAATTTAATACATTCTTCTCTCCCTCCAACTTGTCATCTTAACAATTTCAAATTCCAACTAACTTAATTTATGTGCACATTCATCCAAATGTGCTCATTCCTCCTCCAATCACATGTGGACAAGTGGCCTTCTCTCAATGGTTGGTCTTTTGTCCCACATTCATCCATTTTTCCTCTTCCTTGATCATTCACTTCTATAAATATAAGCCTCTCATTTGGAATGAGGATCCATAACTTCATACAACACCATTATCTTCAAGATTTAAGCAATTTTCCATTCATACTTATCCATTTGTATCCATTTTTATATCAATTTAGCTACGTTATTGGAAAATTTATTCAAGGAAGCACAATCATCACCAAATATCATTGCTTTGCTTACAAGGAATGGGGAAAGGGACATTTTTCATATCAAAATGGCACTAATTTCCCCATGGGATTGAGAGTTTACTCATTAAAATAGGATTTGATAGCTTTTATTGTTTCGTTCTTCATTTTATTTCCTATTTTTATGTTTCAAACTAATTTAATGGGGAATGTTGATCTAACTTGCATAATGATATAATTATATTTTTATTGTTTTCTGTTTGTGTGGGTATAAATTCACCATTCACATTTTGGCACTAGAAGGAGGGCGAATCTAGAGAAATTCATCAAGTTTTTCTAAAAATTCTATGTTTTTTTTCTTTTTTCTACAAGAAACTCCACTGCTATCAGTCCAACAGTGTAATATAGCACCACTGCAAACTTCAAAGTGTGCTGCTAAATTTTTCCCACCCGAAAAATTAAATTTCAAACTATATCAGTGGTCATCCAAATTTCAAACTTCGTCGCTTGACGAAATAGCGTGACAATCACACTCACTATTTTTGTGTAGATATAGCAGCACCTACTTTTGTTGGAGTTGAGAAGATACAACACCACAGAAGCCCAAAAGATCTTTGCAAGCAAATAACCTGTTACAAGGAGAAGCAAAGAGAAGCAACAAAGGAAATGCTCAAGAATGTGGAGCCATGAATTCACCTAAAAATGTAAAAATGAACTAATTGTACAAAAGATAGTTTTCAACTACATATAGATGAAAAACCTAAAAAGGAAAACCCTAAGCTTGCACAATAATAATTAATAAAGTAATTAATTATTATGTACCTAATGTTAGCTTAAGTGAAAAGAGGTAAAAGGGAACTTGATGTAATTAAACAAATATTGTTTAATTAATAAAGTAAATACCCAATTACTCTAACACCCCCCTTAAGATAGACATAGGGAGAAGCTAAAACCTAGAAGAAGCTATTGAAAGCAAAAGCAATGGGTCCCGGCAACAAGGCCAGATCAGGTACCCATGTACAAAATCAATGCAAACTAAATGAAATGGGGTAAAGGAGAAAACCCAGTGGGAACAAAACTCCTCCCCAAAATAGAATGCAAGGAAGGAATGCAATGCACTAATGAAAGAAGGATAGGAGGTGGATAACATGATACCCCCCATAGACAACTTCTACCATATAAGTACATGTATAATGATCTCCATATGAGAGATAGAAAGAGAGAAGAAGGCTCCCCCATAATGAAGAAACTCCTGTCATAATGGTAGATGCCTGATGTAGAATCCAAAAAGAGATCCTGAAGCAGCAAATGATATTCCTCCCCTTGGGAAGAAATGGATCCATGGACCTATATCAAAGAAACCCTGTGAAGAATGATGAACCAATATGTCTCAAGATGTGTGCCATGATAGGATGCTGAAGAGTCTCACTGTTTGAACTAAAACAAATAATGTCAAGTCCAAACTGATGTGGAGAATACTGAAATGCAACCTCTGAATGCATGGATAATGGTGGGCGAACAGTGATAACCTGATTGTCACGGTAGAGGAGATGAATGTCCTCAAAATAATCCTCCAAATCTGCAATATAGGACTCAACAAACAAGAAAGATATGTCTGCAACATAAGAGTCCAAAGTAGCTATGTCTGGAAGATGTATGATTCCTTGCTGCACTGAATCAAGAACAACAAGAGATGTTGATGAAGTCTCAGTCTGAAGAGTAGGAACTGTGAGATAAACCTTTGATCCATCAAAATAAGTAAGGGTGTCTAAATACTCAAGCTCCTCTAAAGTATCATGATCAAATGGTGTATTCTCTCACTAAGCAATGGGTATGAGACAATCTGAAGTAGGATCCTCTAGGAATGGAGATAGAATAGGGTCTCCATAGATCTCCCAAAGACGTGTCCAAAGTGGGTGAGGACAATCAATGTTCGATATAACCAACACAGTGTCATGATCAACACTAGACAATATAACTCCTGCAATGTGATCTCTAATAATATCCCATGCTAATCTACCCTTTAAATTTATTGGTTCAGGTATGAGATCATACAAATAAGGAAAAATATTAAGCCATCTACAATGTGTAAGTATACCCTTTGCCCATGACTCATAATTACCCCATTCTAGAAGAACAACTGAAGGGTGAGTAGAAAAACCCATGATAACTCTTCAAATGAAAAAAATTTAGAGACTAATGATCTCAGCAATGATAAAGCATATCAACATAACCCATCCAATGCAAACAAACCCCATGTAGGATCCAAGATGATCAAGTAATTGAGCAAAGTGTAAAACAACACAAAGCTGAATAAAAAGTACCTAGTAAATATTCTGGTAAAATAGACTATAAATCTAGAAAGAGCACTGTAATACCTTTCCAATGCCTATTCGTTTGTGCAAAATGGAGTTCGGACACAAAATATATGCCCCTTGGAGTGAAAAAACCAAGTTATGACTTTGACTGGAAAAAAGGATTGCAAAACTGAAAAATCATGAAAAACTACTAGTACCACTAGAATGGTGCCGGAACTAGCTTTTTGACGATATCTCATTTTCGAAAATCCAAGAAAAAATGCCCATTCTACGCCTGATTTAGCGCAACCTACTCCAATGTGCAAAAGAAAATGTTGACAACCCTCAAGGGCTAAAGTCTTCGGCCCCTAGTCACATGGATGACCAGGGAGCTGGTTGCTATAGGCCCGCGGTCACCCATGTGACTGGGTAGCAGGGGTTAGAATCCCGCGGGGGCTGGTAGGGGCGAGCTCATCGGTGGACTTGGCTTGGCAGGCTCGGTGTCCGCGGGTTGAGCTCCAGTGTCGGCGAGGCAAGCTAGTGGTGTCGGGTGGAGCACGCGGGAAGCTCGGTGGAGCTCGGGTGGCAACCGGAGTGGGTGGAGCCAGGCGGGGTCGGTGCAGCAGAACTTGGATGGAGTTGGTAAAGCTAGGCGGGGTTGATGCAGTGGCAACGGTGGGACCTCGGCGGCTAAGTGGAGCGCGGGTGGCATCGGAGCGGCATGCTAGTGGCCACATGGTAGTGGGTGGGCGGCGACCAAAAATTTAACCGGCCGCGGAAAAATTAAAACAAAAACCTTAGTTTCTATTTTATTTTTTGCTATTTTTTTTGTGAGGGGGCCGTACGGCCAAACCCTAAAAAAAAATTTGCAACCCTGGTTGACTGTGGCCAAAATCGACAATTTGACAATCATTTTAGGGGTTTTTGGGCACTACTAATCCAATGGCACTGTCCATTTGAACCCAAAGTGAACCCAAAAATAGGAGTATGCTGAATCCATCCAAAAAAAACCTTAAAACCCTAGATTTGCTTCCAATGCAAAAATCTCAAAACAAGAACAAGAAGCTACAAATATGAAGCTCTGATACCATGTTGGAGTTGAGAAGATACAACACCATAGAAGCCCAAAAGATCTTTGCAAGAAAATAACCTCTTACAAGGAGAAGCAAATTGAAGCAACAAAGGAAATGCTCAAGAATGTGGAGCCATGAATTCACCTGAAATGTAAAAATGAAATATTTGTACAAAAGATAGTTTTCAACTACATATAGATGAAAACCCTAAAAAGGAAAACCCTAGGCTTGCATAATAATAATTAATAAAGTAATTAATTATTATGTACCTAATGTTAGATTAAGTGAAAAGAGGTAAAAGGGAACTTTACATAATTAAACAAATATTGTTTAATTAATAAAGTAAATACCCAATTACTCTAACAACTTTCTCAAACTATGCCACATATGTAGACTACACCATTGGGGTTGAGTAAAAGGTAGTTTCTAGATTAATTTTAACATGTGTTTTTTTCATTTTGGTTGTTTTTAGCTTCTAACTACTTTTTGGCCTCTCTTTTCATAGTATTAACCAATTTTTTGTAGGTTGACTTGATCAAAGATGAAGAAGGGAAATGAAGACCAAGATTCCTTTATGACATCATCATCTCATTTTATCAAGAGTTCTTAAACACTTTAGGGAGAAATTATAATCCATTTTCTAATGATTTGTGATGTTCTTATTTTCTAGGATTCAATAAATTTCGTTTGGGCTTAAAAATAACAAAAAAAAGGGATTAAAAAGAACCATTGGAAAATTTATTAGATTTTGTTTTGGAATTAACAAATGAACAAACAAATCTCACACTTCCAAATTGGTGCTTAAAAATAATCCATATTATTGCTTTGTGGTAAACATGAACATGTGTATTCTTTGTTTTGTAATCCCTTTTACAATTTAAGATCATTTAAAATATGTATGCACTTCTCTCGCGCTTCATAGTGATCTTAGAATTAAAAGGTATTTTTGTGATATTAATTTGTATAAGTGATTACCTGCGCACTTCAATTTGGATTCTTAAAATTGAACAAACCTTGTGAGTGTGAGTGGAGTATATCGCGTGTGTTCTCTCTTTTTTTCTCAACAAGGATCGATTGAACTATAGATGTAATTGCTCACTTTTTTTTATCCTTAGAGGGCCTTCCTGGTGGGAAAAATTAGTCACCCTAGGTAGCAACCCAACCAAGAACATGCTAAAGCCAAGTGACTTCCAACCAGTATATAAGTGTGGGTATTTGAGGAAAGTTTAAGTATCATGAGAATTGTTTTGAAAAGAGGGGAAACAATAGTCTCTTTTCATATGGATGATCCCCCATAAATGGAATGCCTACATTAAAAAATTTTGTTTAGAAAGACCAAAACCCTTGATCTATTTTTGGTGCCAGAACGATCATTCTAAATTCCTCCCACATTTTCACAGCTCTTAGTAGAGATGAGAAGTATGCCATGGGAGTTTCATGGGTACTAATGCTTGGTTGGTATACCGAGAAGTGAGTGCATTGTAAGGGAGAGCCTGTGTGTTCAAGCATCTAATAATCTGCTAAGAGTAGGCGTAACTTGATTTAATCCAAGTGGGAAATCAACAAATATTGTCTAATTTTATTCTAGGATGTGCATCACTTTGAAATCAAAATAATTTGCTTGGATCTAAAAAATTGAAAACAAACATTTACCAAATTCTTCAAAATTTCAAACTCTTTAGGGGGAACAAATACCTTTGAAAAATCCAAGTACTCTTGCTTGCCCTAGGGATTTCATCCTTAGAGGCTTCTAAGTATTCAAATTTATATCATAATTGTTTCTTACTAAAGTCAACATTAGGAAACTTTTACCTTGATTTCCTTGATCTCCACATAATATAATTTGTGGGATGAAAAGAAGTTAGGACATTAGACCTTTAGTTTGAAAAACTAATCAAGAATTGTTGGTGAAAAAAGGAATTCATTAAGAAAATTTAAGAAACAATTGAGCCCCACACATGTTCTCTTCCAAATTATTTCCTGAAAGATCAAAATACGAAATCCAAATTCCAATGGTCTTAGTCAAAAACATCACAAGAAAGGATTGTCTATGCTCTATGAATTTAGAGAAATATTGAACTTTAACTTTTACAAATGTGCATCAAGGAACAATCCTAATTTGTATGAATTTTCTTTCCAAAAAATTCCAAGTCTCTTTCAAAAGTTTTATTTTCTCACATAGGAAGTACCAAGCATGTTCTTCAATAAAAAGATATTGTAGAAAGGAGTTCTATCTAGGTCTAACCTAGTATCAAGGTTAATCATTTTCATCCATCCCTCAAACATTAAATCAAAAATCATCTCATCAACAACTCTTAGAAATATTGAAAAATAAATTCATGCTAGGCTTTTGTAAAATCCAAATCATCTTGCTTGATTAGATGTGTGTAGATGAACCCTTCTCTACATATTTAATTAAATTATCAATCCTTGTGAGCAAGTCTACCCCTTGATAACATCCAAAATCTTTGTGTTTATAAGTTTATTATATGAGATCCAAAAGAAAATAAAACTCAAAATCATCTTGTTTGGCTAGGGGTGTATAGATGAATCCTTCTTTACACACTTAGTCAAATTATTATCTTGTGTACAAGTCTACTCTAGGACAACATCCAACCTCTTAGAGTATATGAGTTCACTATCCAAAATAAATCCAATCAAGCAAAACCAAATCAAATCAAAATCTAAAAAGTCCCAAAGTCTAGTATCTCCTTCAAGATTTCTCAAGAGTTAAAATAAATTCACATCATCCACCTTCCATTTGTCTCATCATCACACTTTGATCCTTAATCATCCTATTTTTTTTATCTTTGTGTGCCTAAAGTTAGATCAATCTAAATGATTAGAGGTTCATGTCACACATTCTTGAAAATTTATCCCTAATTTATGGTGCAAACTAGATCGCAACATAAGAAGAACATGGAAGCCAACAAAGAAACATCAACTTTGAGTGATTTAAGACAAACTACTCCTGAAATGAATCACGATCAATAAAGCAATCCCCTAACGAATCTTCCTATAGCATCACAAAATACTCAAGAGGAAGGTCAAGTGGAAGAAATTGCCAACAATGTCTTAGGGATGACACAAGATGAGATCCTTGAAATGGTTCAAAATCTTGAGACTCATAGAATTGTCAATACCATGATGAGGCTCAATCCCTCCCAATACATGCTTGATTTGGAAAAAGAAGGGGCTAAACTCCTTTCTGATTATGATGTAAGAACTATTGTGGAGAAGCCTCTTGGGATCATGTCCCCAATCTCATTCACACCTCTATTTTAAGGCATCACACAAAGCATCCTACAAATCACATCATCCATTGCTCCAACTCAACCAATTGTCAACAAGGGGAGCTCATTACTTCATGCACATCAAAAATATCCTCTTGTGAATAACCAAGATTTGGATGCAAATACCATATTGGGTCAATCTATCTCATTTAATCCATTACACCAATACATTTTTCTCAAATTTCATGATTCCCCCAATCCAACCTCTTTTCACACAACATCAACATATCCTCTCAACACACCAACCTCTCTATGACTTCACATGGAGAAGGTGGATTATTAAGACTATGGGGAATCTTTGATCTCTCATCATCATCATCATTTATCCAAGGGAATACACCACCCATTTTCCCATTGTTTCCATTAACATCCACACCACCCCTTAGGATAGGACTTCCCAGTTTACCAACTATCAATCAACAAAATCCAAGAAACCCTCCCATCATAAATCAAAACATCATACCAAATCCTCCCATCTTCGCATTGATATTACAAAAGTAGGTGGAAACCATTCAAGCAGCCCCAAAAATATACACATCATCTACCATCACCCAAGTATCTCAAAGCATGGTCTCCCAAGGACCAAACACATCAATTGCAACATCCACCATGCAAATCCCAATTATCAATACAACAGTCCCCCTCATAAAAACAACAAACATTGTTCCTAATTCACTACCACCACCACCAAAACATAACATGAAAAAATAATTTAGCATCACGTTGCAAGTAGCTAAACAATTCGCCTAGCAAAAGGAATTTTAGCAAATTCAAAATCAACAAACTGCTTAGCTAGTTTCCCAACAAGCATAATCGTAATTAGTAGCACAACAAGTGCAACAGGCTGCCCAAACTCAAGCCTTACTGCAACAAAATAAATCCACCAAAGTTACCTAATTTTCACAAGTAGCTCCAGCTGGACAAGCCACATAGACTGTCTAGGTTGCACAGGCATCCCAACAAGAACATGCTCAAGCTAAAGTGCAAGCACAAGCTCTATACCAAGCATATCAACAAGCTTTGCAACAGTATCAATAATAATAGGAAGTAGCCAAATTACTAGCCCAACAACAAGCTTTGTTGGCATAACAACAACATGATCAACAACAAGCATCATTGGCACAACAACAATAAGACCAACAACAATTATTTTTGGTGCAACAACAAGTTCAAGTATATCAACAAGACTTAATCACACAATAAAGCTTGCAGAAAACTCCCACCAACATACCTAACCCTCCAACCATCTATGAAACATCTCAAACACTTCAAAACACATTCACTCCATCTCCTAATCCAAAGGATTGCATGACAACACAAATCAAATTTCTCTCACAACAAATGCTCGATCTCCAATTAGGAAAAACAACAAAAATACCAAGAAATTTGTGCCCCTATCCTTTCAAAAAGAGACTGGAAATGGTACCATTTCCTAAGGAATTTGAAATCCCCAAATTTGATAAATATCATGGTTTGGGAAACCGTGAAGATCATATGAGGGAATTCCATGTACATTGCATGGAGGTCGCATATGATGATACATATTTGATGCGGCTATTTCCTTGAAGTTTTGTTGGCCCTACTATGGAGTGGTACTCTTGCCTTCATACTAGCATCAAAAAGTTCCAAGAGATTGTAGATGCATTCATAAAGAACTATACATTCAACATCGGTATGGATGTTAGTCTAGAGGAACTATCTGCACTCAAACAAGGAAAGGGGTAGTCATTTGCTTCCTTCCTACAATAGTGGTGATCCAAAGCCAATAGGAGAAAGTGGCCCATGCTGAAAGAGCAAGAAATTTGCACCATCAGTTACAATCTTGAGAAAGCCTTGGCATTCCATCTAAAAATTCAATGCATCACCACATACGACCAATTGATCCCCAAGGCGCTTAACATCGAATGAGCCCTTATTGCACAAGGGGGAGCACCCACATATCTAGAAGATCAAGACAACTGCCCTTCCACTAGCTATAATGAAAATCCTCTCACATGGCTGAAATATAGAAATGTCACCAATGATGGTGTGGTTGATGCCAAGGTCATAATCAGTGCCCCAAAATAGAACACCCAAACATTTCAGCAACTGCAAAACAATAATGAGAACAACACACAAACCAATGTGGTATCACAACAACCACCTAATAATCAAATCAACAGTCTGAATAATCAAGGGGACCACCAGTGTAAAACAAATATCCCCCAAAGATGAAGTTTACAGCTCTTGGGGAGTTAGTCAAATACATCATGAAGAAAATGGTAAATGAGAATCTCATCACAATCCCCACTTATGATAATTATCAAGAGCCCCAATTGAAACCACCATGGTACAATGAAAATGACCTTTGTGATTATCATAAAATCAAGGGGCATACAACAACCAATTTCATGAAGCTAAAAAATATAATCAAAGACCTCATCGACAACAAGATCATAAACGTGGAACAACCAACCAAAAATCAAGACCTTAAGATCTACATGAATTTGATACTAGACCATAACAAAGGAAATGAAAAAGAGAAACAAAAGTATGACAACGTAAACCATGCATATGATCAAGTTTTTGCATCCCTAGATAAATGGGTCACTATTGTTAACATCAAGGGAACCAAAGCTAGTTGTGGAATCACCACACACGGTGGAAAAATAACCATTGTTGGGTCATCACAACCACCTAGGGAATCCATCTCAAATCCAAAATTTTCTCCTAATGGTTACAATGTCTTGGACCAGCTCAAAAGGAGCCCTGCTCAGATCTCCATCATGTAGTTTGATGACGTAGGATTTTTCATGTAGCATCAGTCTTATGGGAAACTTAGCTATTGGGGGACATAGTACACTAGCTAAGTGATCTTCGAGGTTTTATCGAAGATGGCTCTTCGTTAAGTGGGGGAGGTAAAAGGTTAGTAAGATAGAAAAATGTGAAAAACTAAACTACAGGCGATGCACCAAAATCATAGAAAAATTTACCAAAGCACAATGTAGAATGCAAAGTCCCGAACCACCAAAATGTTGTTTATCAAGTAAATTATTTCAAAAGCACTTTAAACATAACAAATATCCTCTAGTTCGCATAAAATAATCTCACATAACCGTAGCCAACACAAAGGAGTCGAGAAAACATGTTCTGTATTTATTTAGCTATGAAAGATCACAAAAGCTGAAGAACAAGCATTCATAAATTATAGGAAATAACATCACAGACTAACAGTCTTACTAAATGCATGAAAAATAGAAAGGCCAAATTGATTGGCACAGTCTGCAAACTTCAAGTTTAATAAAATATTACAAAGGCTTTCCCAGTGCTCGGAAGATTTCTAGCAACTTAATCAACAACCAAATAAAAGAGAAAAAGGGCCACATAAATAGGCCAGTCCATCGCAGGAATCACCACAAAGAGAGAAAGCCATGAGAAAACATCAACCCCTCTGATCACCTCAAGCCTCCATGGAATAAAATGGACACCCAAGAGTGTTGAAGAAATGCCCCTGTAGTGAACAGAAAACCATGCAGTAGCAGCAATGAACACGTGACTCCAAAGGAGAAAACACAGCGGCTCGAGAACCAACGACGCAACAACAACTCCAAGATAACCGGTGCATGAAAAATATGCCACATGTTGAGTAGATGAGGTTTGAAAAAAATACGAATGGATGCCTAGCAAAAATCTCTGAGAGGAAGCCACATGGCATACGCTGAGCAATAGAAACTGCAAGGTGGGCCCAACTAGGAAAGCAGCCAGAGAAAGCCACGCGTCATGTAGATGGAGATCGGCCAAAGTGAAGTGATATGAAAAGAAGAAAGCTTCAAGAGGACACCATGTGGAAAACACTTAAGGATGTTAGTGATTGAATGGTAAGGCTTAGCTGAAAAGATAAAATAAAAACCGTGAAGGCTAAGCAGTTTTTTGTGAAACAGTTTGGCGACTCACAAGGGCATTTCGCTTGCGGAATGAAGAACCCTAGAAACATTGGTTCAACATCCCATTATCACTCACAACCTTGAGATGGTAGTCTACAGAATGGTCCAAACCTCATTTGATGGCATGGAGAGAGCTCACAAATTTTCATGTGCCAACTTGAGATCGATAATTGCCTTGAAAGGAAATCTGCCAGATATTTTTGTCTTTAGTTCCAACTGGAAGAAGAGCTGTGCCAACTGATGCACGATCACTTCAATCTTATCGGTAGTTAAAGACTGATTAGAATATTGGAAGATAGAAAGTTCCTGCATCTTTTCCTTGATCATAATGACAATGTGTTCAACACCCACTACCCCTTGATCTGTAATGAAGGGCAAAGGGAGGCCTCTCTGAGTTAAGTGGGAAAAGTTTTCCCGCATATCACTGGTAACCTGGATCAACCTAGCCTTGCATTCTGCCACCTACTGAATAGCCTCATGCATAGAGATGAGGATGCTTTTGCCCATGGTCATTGTTGTTTGGTCCTTGATTCCCACACCGCTCAGAGCTTCATCAAAAGCTATATACAATTTTCCCAACAAAATCCTAGCCTCTAGAACCTTATCAAAAGTTACCTCCTGGATCTGCTGGATTGTTTCACCTACTATTTCGCAAAGGTTGGCTACCTGTGCCACAAATTTTAGGGTGGGTTACAGAGTATGACACAATGCCTTGAATTTATCCCACTATGATGCATATAACTCCTTGGTGATCTCCAATACATTCATCTGTAGCACTAGAGGTTGGCTCTTTAAAATATCCAACTCTGCTTCTCTGCTGCTCGAATTCACCTTTAGCTCCTACAAGCTTTTGTCCAATGCTAACACTTGTTCTCTTTGTGTGGAAATTTCTTTTTCTTTTTCTTCTAGGGCCAATTTGGCCCTCTTTGCCTTCTGAATCTCCAACTTTAAAGTGGCATTCATTTCATTTATTTCATCATTTGTGCTTTGTCAGAGCTCCTTCATACCTTCACTTAGTTGTATGGACTCAGCGTAGAGCTTTTCTTTATTTGCTCGGCTCAGCTCTACCTCATGCTGGAGAGTCGAGATGATTTTTGTGCTCATAAATTGTAGTGCCTTGATTTGGATTTTGAAAACACTCCTCTCCTTTTCTAGGTGATATATCTCATTTTCTTGGGCTTTAAACTTATTCATCCAAATATCAACCTTTCCCTTTAGCTCCGATATTTTCTCCTCCATTTTCCTTGCCTAGTGATTGACCTTGAGATAATCGATGGTCATGATTTTCTAAGTCTCCTCCATTATCTCGACTGTATCTCACGGACGGGCCTATTGCAAGTCTATCCCAATAGTATTGATAGACTAATCTCTTGGTAGCATTTCTTCTAGTGGTTTAATCATGTTGGGAGTGATCTTTGCAAACATCAACGAAATTTGGCTCTCATTGAACATAGTTTGTAGGAGAGGCTTTGCCTACCTAGTCACATCCTTTTGTCTCCTCTTTTGCATTTGGATAGCTCGGGTGCTCTTGTTTGCCTCCACCTACGAGAAATATTCCTAGGAAGGGATACCTAGTCCACCAACAAAAGGGAATTTTTGAGGGATAGCTAGAAGTAAAGATAGCATACTCAGTGCATTAGTGGTTTTGCTAGGCCTTGTACTAATGGCTGGAGAGAATGGTGGAATGAATTGGCCACTCGGAGAGGGTGAAAATGTGGTATAAGGAAAGGCTAGGGAGGTTCCAACTGAAGGGATGGGCCTCAGGATAAGAATTGTTGACTCATGAGCTCAACAATGACACCAAATTTTGCTCTAGGTAAGGGATGAAAAGTAGAGGATGAAAGTGGGAAACTAGGAGGGGGAAGACTTGACTACCCAAGATATCTAGTGGTAGAGAAAACTAGTGCAGATGAAAAAGCTAAGGCAGACGAAGAAGAGACTAGAGACATGGTAGAGAGAGAAGAGGGAAAAAATGATACTTGAGGCTTGTGAGGAGCTATAGATGATACAACCGCTTCCTCCATCTGTCGCTCTTCCTCTCCACTAGATTCTCTTGTTCGTGGTCATTTTTCATTTGGAGAATCCTCAAGGTCAACAATGACCTACCTTCTACTACTGGTAGTCCTTGGATGCTTTTAGGTTGATTTAGAGGAGTTGGATGGCTCTGAAGTTTGTGTGTGTGAATCCTCCTGCTCCGTAGGTTGTTTACCGACATCTTCTTCATGCATTGGAACCTCCACAATAGTAGGGGAATTTTGAGTTACCTCTTCTCTGCGATCCGTGGAAATTTCTTCCCTTCTATATTGTTTCTCTGACATTGATGGGTTCAAAGACCTTTCAACATCTGGATGCATGTTCTCCAAGATTTCATCAAATTTTTCATCGAGATCCATCTCTTCGTAAAGCTTGGTGGCTGCCTTAATCTCCTACCAGAAAATCCATAATTCTCAAATTTTTTCAGAACACCATTCAAGCTTTTGCAATTGGCTACATAGGGACTAGTTGATCTTTTGATTTGGGTTGGCCTTCCCTACGATGTAGTAAAAATTCAGCCACGACAGTCGCATGTCCTCAGTAGGAAAATATTTGAGGCCTATATATAACCCTTAAATTCCCCTCTTCAAAATTTCTCTGAGGGTCCCAGAATAACTGAGGCCAATATGGGATTCTTATGCCAACCTCTGATAAATTATTTTCAGGTTTGTATTGCCAGGTGTCATTTATCACAACCAACCAAAGATGACCAAACTTTGAAAACAGAATCTCTGAAGTGTCAATCTTTGAAGTCCTTTTCTTGATCAGTGACACAGAACCAAACATGACCAAAAGTATCAAATAGGAGGTTAAATTATTTCCCCCCTAGTAATCATTATGAATATTACGTAATTTCCTCATCACTTCTAGGGCCAACACTCTATCAAAAAGAATGGAGGGGAGCCAGAAGGGCTCCTAGGTCAAACCTCGCATGTGGAGTATAGTGAAATCTATGCAAAAGAGCTAATCACCAAGTGGCACAAGCTTTCCCAACCAGGATTTTTGTCTTGGCAATAGGCACACGAACATGTTGATCCCATCTCTATCCAAAGCCTACAAAGTTGGGGCTAAGAACAAATCCAAAAATGAATAGTAATTAAAGTTTTTCGACATGATAGGAGTCCATATTGAAACTGGCTTCCTTTTGCCAGTCTCGTCGAAAATAGTTAGAGATATAAATGTCATGAAATAGTCTGGATTATGATGCAATATTAAGTAGGATAGAAAAGAGGAATACCTGAACCTAGAACCAACCTCGAAGTCTTGTAGCTGCTACCAAATCCCATCACTAATAACCCTCACAAATTCCATAAGCAAAGCCATGATGTTCTTTTTCAACATAAAACTAAGACACATCTAGAAATCGAAAACCTACTTGTCTGTATTTAGACTGCACACCAGCGCCAACATAGAACAAATAGAAGAAGACCCAGCTTTTAAAGCATCCAGACCAAATGGAAATTTGGGTGGCACTGAGGCATTTGTTGGCTAAGCAATTTCAGTGTGGTAAAACTATGGCGCCAATCTGAGCCTTTCCCACTTATCATGCATCCTTTTTACTTTGAAAATCTCAACATCCCGGGTCAAGGGAGCGGGATGCATAGCATATCCTAAATATCTTTAGGGCTAGTGATTACCCTAAAATTAGTGTCGCTTATCACTCTAGTGTTCGGTTCAAAGCCTATTGGGCATGCTACCATGATTTGTGGGAAATGATGTACCGGAGGAACCATATACTGGGGAAGCTCATAGTCCCATAGATGCTTGTAGAAAGGGTCCGTTAAGTTCTTCATTCTCTCACATGTAGCTTTCCTGTGGCTCTTGGGATTTTGGGATAGTTCAGGATCAAAGACATTATTCCAATCCTCTGCAACCAAAGCCTAATTTCTATGAGGAATCATCTTCAGTATTCTCTGGTCCACCTAACTGGTGAAGGCCCAACATGGCTTTGTTGGGATGCCTAGGGTAGCATAAGAATCCAGGCCATAGATATCTATGTAGGGCACCTTTATTCTTTTCTTGTCTATACTTGGTGAGGCCAGGGCCTGCATTGAACTTTCTGCAATCTTAGCCATTTTCTTTGTATTCGCAAGAAAAAATTTGCAAACTTTCGTAAATGTCTTAGCTTTCAAAATAACTATTTTTCCCTTGCGAATAACTTAGCTATTTTATCTTTTGATAACTCTTGCAATAAATACACTTTGCATGCTAAACTTGCTTTTTGATCTTCGTGAAAAATGGCCGATCGACTATACGTGCCAACCTTTCACATTTAGTTATTATATGCATCACCAACTTTTCATGCGTGCGAAGAGATCGCCAATCTCCCAAATTTTTCTCCATCTTTAATAGATGTGCCTTCATGGGGAGTGGAATCAAATTTTTCTTGTACAATGGACCAAGACAACCTTGCCATATCTTTCGCAAGCTTTTCACATTTACTGGTTTTCCTGAGCGTACTTGGGTGCATCACCCAACAACCTATTTTTAAGCTTTTCCTTGATTCAGATGGGACGATGACTACTTATGCTGGCACCTGGCCAATCTTTATTGAATTCAGAAACTTGAACAAAGAAAGTTGCAACCATACCTTCTTATTCTCATCATTTCACATGCCGCAACACTGCAAATTGAGGCTTGACAACACCTATTCACCTCAATCGTAATTATGGCTTCTCTCATCAAGTGAACCCCGACCAGTCTATAAATAGGGCCATTAGCAGCATTGCAAATCACAATTATTCCTAGCATTCTTAGCTTATCAAGCTTTAGTTATCTTAGCAGTTTTCATTTTCTAGATAGAGTAGTAAGCAGTGTGGAAACACCAATAAGACTGATCTGCAAAAAGACTCAAGCCGATTTGTTAGGAAAAATTAGGTGTAGGCACTTGAAGTGAATGACAGGCATGAAAAACTTGCTATATGTGAAAGTGATTAAGTGGGTTCTTGGCAAGGACTACATGGAGTATGAGGAGCAATACCAGGTCAACACCAACATCTATTCCCACTTTTTCACCTCATGACTAGATATTAGTGTCTCCAAATGTAAGATCTTGAAGCTGATGAAGCGGGTGTTCCCTTGGCGCTACCTTGGAGGACTGGAGCAAATAGTGCATGCGGCTGAATTCAATCATGGGGTCCCCTCATTTTGCAACTTGCGTCTGCTATAGCTGCATCGAGGACCCATGCCAACTAGGCCCTTCCTCTTCGGTGTTGAGTTGGAGACTCATGAGGAACAACACACCAAGGTCCTTGCCGGCTACTTTTCTCTCATGCAAGTGCATTACATCAAACCATTTTGAAACCTCTAGTGGTACAAGGATTTCAAAAGAATGGTGTTCCTTGATCTCGCGTCACCGGTTGTTGCCATTACTATTCCGTCCAATGCTTGATAATCTGAGAACAAAAATAGTCCCCAAATTTTACCTTTTTCTAGGCTCCGCTCCATAGCGGATATATGTATATATTTCGATACAAGTCCACTGGCCCCTCTCTTATATAATGTAAATTTTCTAACCATAATATATAATACTTATGTTTTTTCAGAAATCTTGGCCCATTTACAATGTTCTTCAATTTCTTGCACTATTGTTGTTATTTCATAGAGCACTGAGAAGACCCAAAACTTAAAGCAGGAAAAAATTATACATATTTACAATATACAAAGCCATCACATAGGCATAATTAATTAAATTTCTTAAGATGTATTCCATTAACTGGAATAATTAAAGCATTACATTCCATGTCTTCTAACTCAAAAGAGTTGAACTATTTACACTGGATGATTTTGAAAGGCCCTTCCTAGAGACTATCAATTTTTTTGTGCTTGTTGGGATTTTCTCCGCGCTCGTTGAACCTAAGCACCAAGTCCCCATGTTGTAGCTCTTGATCTGATACCTTTTTATCAAACCATTTCTTTACCACCTGCTGGTTGTTGTTCATCACCTCAAGGGCCTGCTCTCTCTTTTCCTAAACCTCGAGTAGCTCGGAAAACTGTTCCTCCATTTCTTTATTTTGTATAATCTCCAGAGATTTAAGCAACTACAGGGTAGGGATTTCCATGGCGATAGGCAACAATGCCTCCTTATCGTACACCATCTCATAAGGATATGTCTTTAGTATATGCTTGGGCGTGATTCGGTTTTCCCACAATGTTGTCTAGAGGTTCTTATGCCATTATTTTTGTTGTTCTGAGCCTATCCTCTTAATTAACCTGATGAGGTTTTTATTTGTAGACTCTGTGAGGCCATTCCCCTAGGGATAATAGTTAGAAGAGGTTTTCAGGAAAACCCCATATTTTAATGTGAACTGGCTCATCTTCAAGCCGAGGAAAGCTTTAGCATTATCGAAGATGATTGTCTTTGGTAGGCCAAATCTGGCTACCAACTCCTCTAGGAAATTAACAATCTCTACTTCAGTTGCATTCTTCAATGACACTTCTTATTCCCATTTAGTGAAGTAGTCTATTGCTATCAATATCCATCTATGTCTAGCTGAGGATAAAGTTTTAATCATCACAATGAAATCTAGACCCCATTGATCAAAGGGTTCTTCTACTACTATAGGCCTTAATGGCATAGCAACATTCTTCCTCTTTCTGACATAAAACTCACATTCATTGCAAAACCTTATTAATGAAAATGCATCATTGAAAAGTATTGGCAAAAAATAACCAGCACATATAATTTTAATTGTTGTAGTCCTTGCAGAAAAATGTCCTCCAGCTAGGCCATTGTGGTATTGATCGAATATTCTCTTAGTCTGTTCTTCATTTACACACCTTAGCAAGACCCAATTAAAATTTCTTTTGAATAGGACACCCTCCAAGAGAATATAATTTTTATTTTTTAAATGGTAGAAATGCCTCTTAAAATAAGGGAGATTGTTCGGATACCTTCCTATCTGCATGAAGTTCATTCTATTCTCAAGCCAATTGCCGTCAGATCTTTCTTCGTTCAGTAACACAGATTCTGGAGCTTCAAACTATGTCATTGGTTCACTTTTTTTAGCAAGATACTTGCACATACCCTTTCCTTTGACAGTCTTGATAAATCTAACTTCCATATCATACTCTAGGATCTTGGTGATCCAATTAGCTCTTTTCTTTGTTATTTCTCCCTCCATGATATACTCCCGCACACTAGGATGCGGTACATAAACAATCACCTTATTATATGATATGAAGTGCCAGAACTTCTTAAGCCCTTTCATAATAGTGAAGGCCTGCTTTTCTACAAAGTTTTACTTTACCTTGTACTCTTTTAAGGTTCATGAGTAGAAAGAAATAGGAGACTCCCTTTTGTCTTCATCATCTTTTTGCATAAGTACAGTGGAAATACTATTGCCACCACCAAAAACATACATAATAAATTTTTTTGATAGGTTCGGGTTGACTAGCATAGGGGTAGAAGAAATAACCTCCTTTATAAGCTTAAAAGTTTTTCTAGCATCCATCATCCATTTGAAAATTTGGTCCTTTTTAAGCATTAAGGTAATAGGCCGAGTGATCCCTGCAAAATCCGTAATGAATCAGCTAATGAAGTTGACCTTACCTAGAAATAATTGCGCTCCCTTTTTGGTTATAGGTAACGGAAGCTCCTAGATCGTATCAACTCTTTCAGGATCAATGGAAATACCATCATTTGATACAACATACCCCAGTAGCTTCCCCTGGGGAACTCCAAACACACATTTCTTCAGATTTAAAGAAATCCTAAATTTTTAACACTTTTGGAAGACAAGCTCTAAATGATCGAAGTGATCATCAACATATTTTGAAAATATTGTCAAATCATCCTGATAGATAAGTATAATTTTATGGATTAAATCCCTAAAGGAAATATCCATAGCTCTCTGAAAAGTGGCTCCAACATTCGAGAGTCCAAAAGGCATCTTGGCATATGCATACGCTCCCCACTTTGTGGTGAACTTTATTTTGTGTTTCTCTTCTTCCTTTACTCGAATCTAATTGTAGCCCAAAAATCCATCCAACAATTGAAAACATTTTAGAACTAGCTATGGTTTGTAGAATTACATCCATTGAAGGTAGGGGGTAATTATCCTTTAAGGATGCTCTATTCAAGTCCCAGAAGTCTACACACAGTTGTATGTCTCCATTCTTCTTCCAGACTGGTACCAGTTTTAACACCCAAGTGTTGTGTTTGATCAGAAACACTATTTGAGATGTGATCAATTTATTCAATTCCTGTGACAAGAGATTCTATCTTTGGGTTCATAGGGGGTTGTCTTGGGCGAACTGAATTTGCTCTTTCCGATAGCTCAATTGTATGCTCAATAATCCTGGGGTCATATCCATTAAGATCAAATGACAAGGCCACTACACTTGGATACTACTCATAGAGCTTGTTCTTTAGTCTGTCTTTATTCTTTAGAGAAACTTCCTTCCTGACCCTGACCTTTCTATCTTCTCTGATATACAACTCATCGTATTCACCCTTATCAACTACGAGCCCCCTTTTGTCTCTTGTTGCATCATCAGAATCAAACAGGCTCTCCAGAGTGACTAGGCCTCTCTGAAGCTTATTGGATTTCAACTATATAATTTGATTCCCATAAGCTTCAGCGACCTTTGGTTGCAACTGATCGGTGAATTCCCCAGATAACTATAGAAATGACCTAATATGAGTGTCACTATCGAACACTTGCCAATCTTGATTGTTATCTGGAACAACGGATCTTACAATTACTCTTAGCACATGCATATTTTTCAATAATTTGAAGGCCAGAACAAACTAAGCCCCGATAGTCGCCATCTTGTTGGCTTCAAATTTCCTCTCTCTTTGTATAGCCTAAATATTAAACCCCTCAAATTTTTCAATAAGATCCCAAACTCTATGTCAGTAGGATCGCATATCAACATTTTTTGCAACAAAAATTCCTTGAATCTGGTTGACTACCACTTTTGAATCTTCGAACACACTTATCTGCTTCGCACCCATTTTTTCCGCAAGACTTAAACCATGGACAAGACCTTCATACTCTGCTTTGTTGTTTGAACATGTGAACTGGAAGCGGTAAGACCTCAAGGTCTTATCCTTAGATGGATATGTTAAACATATTCTGACTCCAGCTCCAGCTCTACATTTGGCTCCATCAAAGTGCAAAGTCTATAACTCTGATGATGTTTCACCTCTAGACTCCTTAGTAACGATGGGCATAGACTGCCCTTCCTCATGTATGACATAAGTCATGAGTCCAGTTGCATGATAATTCCCAAAAGGGTCAGTATCAATAAACTCATTCAACAAATTTTTTTCATCCTCCGTCCAGGAGCTAGTAGCATCTTCTTCTTCCAGAAATTCCACATTGAACCTCTCTTCTTGAGTAATTGAAGTGTGTGTTGCTTGAAAGTTGAGCAGAGCCTCATCAACAACATACTCAAAATGCAAATTTTCTAACAATAGTTTCATCTTATCTCCATGTTTGGTCCTCAGAATCAAGTGTGACTAGTCCAGTGCTAGATATCCTCCGACATTTATTGTGAACTCTCAGGAAAAAAAAATCCCAAATAGAGGAGGGCTATCAATGAGTAAGGTATCCTGATTTACAGTGATAATTGGGTAGGAAAAAAAATTCATAGGAAATCCCTTGATTACCTTGATGGTATCAACCTTATTTCCATCTAGCTGCATGACTCCCTTGTTCAGAGGCTCATATTTTAAACCCAAAGCATCAACTACTTGTTTTGGCATGACAATTGTGCTAGCACCAGAGTCAATCATACAATTATGTAACAACTTGTCGCCAATGATAAGTGTTAGAAACAAAGGCTTAGGTTTAGGCTTACTTTCTTTTCTAAAATCAATCTTCTCCTTTGGTTGATTTTTTAGCACTTTATCCAAGTTTGGCCTAGATATTTTTTCTTCATTGGGTTGAATAGGCACCTTCACATCTTCCTCTCTTGACAATGCCATTTGTAATAGCACCTTCTGCTTTGGAATAGCCAAGACATCCCACAAAGAAGCATTAGCAGAGGATTTCTTTAATTGATCCACCACATTGAACTGTGCTCACGACTAATGAGTCACAGTTGCTTGCTCTTTAGGTTTTGTAGTTGGTGTTGGCCTCGCAGTTGGTGTGTCTTCCTATTTGGCAGAAGTCAGGACGATCGTAGTAGCCTTTGCCTTTGAAGGAGGTGGATTTGGAGAACTGGGAGGAACCACATTAGTCTATTGTGGGGTCGATGACAGGCCTACTAATGGACTGGGCATCAGTTGAGATGAAGAATTAGTTGGCAGAGATGTGAATTCTCTGGTGAGTCTCCACTTAGAATGTGTGTTGTAATCAGACTGTACTCATGGTATTTGAGTTACAAGAAAGTCATTTGGAAACACTAACTCTTGTCCTTCTAGCCAAGAAAAGAGCGCTTGGTTTGGAACAATGTCCGACTCTTGCTAGATGGACATCCCTTGCTTTGAGCAATGAGAACTGCATTTTCCATCTACTGAGAGGCATATGATTGGTTACTGGGATCAGGTGCGCTGCCTTGACTACTTTGGTCCATGATATTTTGTTGCAGATTTCCCCGTAGATAATTTCTCGACATGTGAGCATCGTTACAAGGAAAAACACCATGAATTGGCATCTCTGGCTAAGTTATTTTGTCGAGCAACTAGCTCCTTAATCGAATTGGGATGGATGGTTTGCATCGGCAAGGTTACTGGAACAACCTGGTTATTCGACTGAGCTAAAGCATTTCCACACAACCTATCTTGCCACTGATTTGATTGGTACAAAGCTTTTCCACCTTGATAATTTTAGTATGCCAACTTCTGGTAGCTATATTGTTGTCGCTTCATGGTAGTCAATTCATTATTCATGGCCCGCATCTGTTCTCTCATCTTGTTCATCTCGGTAGCCAAGGGATTAGGCATAGGAGCTACAATCGGATTTGCACTCAAAGCTGTTTCGGGATATACATACATGGATTGGGGAGGAGTTGCATAACTGTTGGTTGAAGGAGCCTCGACTTTTGTGGTCTTAAACTCGGGAAACAATGGCATGATGGATCTCGGTACCAATTTTCCCGCAACAATGAGTTTATTTTCCGTAGTAATAGCTAGAGCATACACATCGAGTAGAGTACTTCCACCTTGAACCTATAGCATCAAGGTATGTGCAAGATCATGATGGGCCAAAAAGTGGCGATATGTAAGCCATATGATGATCCATGTGGCTGACAACTTTTTTCCTACACAAAATTGATGAAATGAAAAGGGTTTTTAGAGGATATTCTTAGCTTTCCACCAATATAAATTATTTTTTACTTTGAATTTAATAAATAATTATTATTCATTTTCTATTAGAATTACGAATAAAGTCCTGATTGATAGGATGATTGAAAAACATCTATAACTTTCAAATAGTATCACATTTTTGGAAACCGAAACATGCGTCACATTCTATACTTCGCAAAATATAGGATTAAAAAAAAAAAAAATTGAATTTCATGAATTTTTGACCAAGTTAAGGTGGTTAGACAAACGAGCATTTATATTTTTTTTAAGTTGTAATAAAAAAATCATAATTAATTATTCACTTGGAAAAAAAACATAAAAAAATATGCATCACATTGGGACATGAGTCCTCTATTGATACCTAAAATCTTATAAAAATATATTATCATTTTATTGTGGTTAGGGTGGTCAAACAGACACCTACTTCTTATTTTTACCTTGAAATTTAAATACTACTACATTGAAATTTCAAATTTTCACCAAATAGATTGTTTTTTTTTTAAAATAAAGGTCTAGTAGTTTAGTAACTACATTCAATTTGCTACAAATTATTTTTATACATTTTTTTAAAATAATATAGATAACTTGTTCAAATTTTCACGTCAATTTGTCTAACTCTAATTTTTTATCTTTTTATTGCCATTTAAGGGCTTTTTTTTCCATGATGATCCTGCACATACCCATCATAGAAATATCAGGGTTGATGGAATTCAAATATAACATAAATGCCAAATCCGAAGGCGATCGGCTACCAATAGGCACTCTCTGTCAGGTTGAATGAAACCATGCGTTGAAATTGGGAAGAGCCTCATGAGGAGCTCGCTCTATGCTCGCTAGTTGATGGTATAGCGAAGATCTATCACCAACATTTGAAAAATGCTCATAAAATGGGGTTCTAAGCTGGTCCCAAGTTGCCATAGTACTATCTTCAAGAGTCCTTTACTAGTTCAACGCCTTTCCTCGAAAGGAGGCGGTAAGCAATTTCAGGGCTACATTTCATTTGATACACCATGAACTAGACATACATCTGTCACATCTTGTAGGTGTTTCGTTGGTGTCTTCGACTCATCCCCAAAATATTTAGGGATAACTTTTAGAGTGGAAGCAGGGATCGGGGCCCATACTGTAGGGGGCACTAGTGCAACTAAAGGACTATCAGAGTCCTAGGCTACATAATTTCTAGCAGCCATAGGTACAGGTGGAGTAGGTGATGACAAAGGAGGAGACAGAGGAGGTGAAGGACTACCTCGCTGACCTCTTGGGTGCACAAAAACTAAGGGTGGTACGAGCTAGCCAAGGACTCTTGTAGTCTGCAACCTACTTATAGGCCAATGGCTCGTACACACTTATAAGATCAGGGGAATGTGCTAGTTTGTAGTCCCACCGATCATGCCAGAAAAAGAACTGTTGACTCAGGATTTTGCATGTAGCAACAGTCTTGTGGGAAACTTAGCTATTGGGGGACATAGTGCACTAGCTAAGTGACCTTCGAGGTTTTATCCAAGTTGTATCTTCGTTTAGTGGGGGAGGTAAAAGGTTAGAAAGATTAAAAAAATGAAAAATTAAACTACAGGTGATGCGCCAAAATCATAGACAAATTTACTAGAGCACAATGTAGAATGCAAAGGCTTGAACCATAAAAATGTTGTTTATCAAGTAAATTTTCTCAAAAGCACTTTAAACATAACAAATACCCTCTAATTCACATAGAATAATATCACATAACCTTAGCCAGCATAGAGGAGTTGAGAAAATATGATTTGTATTTATTTAGCTATGAAAGATCACAAAAGTTGAAGAACAAGCATTCATACATTATAGGAAATAATAGCATAGACTAACAGTCTTACTAAATTCATGAAAAATAGAAAGGCCAAATTGATTGGCATAGTCTGCAACCTTCAAGTTTAATAAAAATATTACAAAGGCTTTCCCAATGCTTGGGAACTTTTTAGCAACTTAATCAACAACCTAATAAAAGAGGAAAAGGGCCACATAAATAGGCCAGTCTACCGCCTGAATCACCACAGAGAGAGAAATCCATGAGAAAACATCAACGCCTCTGATCACCTCAAGCTACCATGGAATAAAATGGATTCTCAATAGTGTGCAAGCAATGCCCCTATAGTGAGCAGAAAACCATGTAGCTTCGAAGGAGAAAACGTGGCGGCTCGAGAACCAACGGTGCAATAGCAACTCCAAGATAACCAGCGCACAAAAAATATGCCATGCATGAAGCAGACGGGGCATTGCAAAAATATGAAGGGATGCCCAATGAAAAGCTCTGAGAGGAATCCATGTGGCACACGTCGAGCAATAGAAACTATAAGGTTGGCCCAGCTTAGAAAGCAGCTAGAGAAAGCCATGTGTTGCACAGACGAAGAGCAGCCAAAGAGAAGCGATATGGAAAGCAAAAAGCTTTGAGAGGACACCACATGGAAAATTTCGAAGGATGTTAGAAATTGAATGGTAAGGAGCAACCACAAAGATAAAATGAAAACTATGAAGGCTAAGCAGTTTTTTTTGAAACAGATTTAGTAAAGATCTCATCCACCCATAGAGAAATCCTTGAGGAAGCATTAGCTTCATCTACCGTGTCCGCCAATATTGATACAAAACAATTCCAAGATATGGTCAGAAACATTACCAACCCAAATCTCCTCACATTTTATGATCAAGACTTCCCCACCCAACCATCTCACAATCAGACACTCCACCTTGAGGTCTTGTTTCCTTAAAAAAATGTCAAGACGGTCTTGGTGGAGGGGGGTGCACATCTAAACATATGTTATCTCAAGCTCATAAAGAACCTAGGATTATCTGAGGATTCTATTGAAAAAGGTAAGGGAATCACAATCATGACATATGATGACCAAGAAAGAGTGTCTTGGGGCACTATCCAACTCCCTATTCAAATAGGGCCAATCATTATGGAAACCCCCTTCTATGTCCTTGGCCTTGATTTTTCTTATAAAATCCTCCTGAAGCATCCATGTATCCATGGGATGCAAGCTATTACATCAACCGTCCATTAGTGCATCAAGTTCTCAGACCAAAATTAAGAGGTCATGATCTATGGTGATCCTCAGCCTTTTTCTTACTACAAAAACTTGGATGAAAAATACTATAAAATATCCCAAGTCCCAAAGAATGATTAAGGCCCTTCAACTCCATATATAGACCCGACTACCTTGGCCTCCACTTATGCGACAAAGAGACCCGCTATTCCTGATATATCTAAAATCAAGGTCATTATCCAAGACAATGGGTGTGGAGATTACAAAATGAAGAAGGGAGCCTTTGTAGTAGGGGAGTTACCTCATTCCCCTAGATCCCATGGATAGTCGCAACCCACCAAAACAACAACTCAAACCTTTAGATAATATCCCTCTTGATTAAGAAGTTGGAGTGATCTAGGTGGAGAAGTAGTGGACCAAATAGATATATCCAGTCTCCTCTATCAGGACAAAATGCATGTAATGACCCCTCCTATGGATGATGCTAATAGAAAACTTCAATTAATGTTAGGAATGGGATATCACAGAAATGAAAGTCTTGGAAAAAATTGTAATGGCCAATTGGAACCTAGCATTGTTGAGAAGTGCATGAAAAATATTGGCCTTGGATGTACCCCTCTGAGTATAACCATACATGGCAGAAGTCCCCCCATTAAAGTAGTCAGAGCTCCCCCTCAACTATCAGTAGCCACCCTTCGGTTACTAGTATCTATAGGTCTACCTTTAGATAACTTTACCTTTGACATAACTGATGTGTGTAGTGATAGTGATGAGGATACCATAGCTGAATTTCCTATGATTTTTGAATATTCCTCCCTATGCATGATAAACACCCTATATTTTGAGTTAGACCATCACACCCATCAAATAAACCTAGTCTATCCCCAACTCATCGATTACAACCAATGAGGACCACCAATTCTAGACACATTAAAAAATGATGAGGTGTTCTCAGAATTCATGGGATTGTGAGGTATGGTACCATATGGGGATCACAAAGTTGGGTTTGACATCATACTAGATACACAATCCTATTATAGGGAAATGATTGAATCCTTCAGTCATAAAAGTGAAAAATTGAGAATAATCTCTAGGTCCTTAAGTGAAAACAACTCTATGGCACTCTTATTTGAAAATAGTAAAAATAAAGGATATATCCAATGGTGAAAACCTCTTTGAGACACCAAAGGATGAAGGATTCAATATTCCTATTAGTGACATTCATCAAGAGAAGTCACTAGTCCTGCCAGAGTAGTCCAATCTAGTTAATATAGGAACAAAAGCAACACCACACATAATATTCTATGTCGAGTCAATTCTCCCAAAAGAATCAGAGCTCTTAGTTTCTTTCCTAAGGGAAAGAAAGGTGAAATTTTCATGGACCTATTCCAACATGCCTAGGCTTGATCCAGAAGTTGTAGTTCACCACCTAGCTATATATCCTGAAGAAAATCCAGTACGACAAAAGCTGAGGAAATGCATCCCTAGAAAGAATTGCTGGTCAAAATAGAATTACAAAAGCTGATAGATGTAGGGTTCATATGACCGATTGATTATCTAGAGTGGGTGTCAAACCTAGTACCTATTTCAAAGCCCGCTAGGGGAATCCGCATCTATAGAGATTTAAAATATTGGAACAAAGTATGTCCCAAGGATGAATTTCAACTTCCAAACATTGATATGATCATGGATATGATGGTCAGACATGAGATGCTATCAGTAATGGACAGATTCTCAGGATATAATCAGATCATGATAGCTAAAGAGGACTAGCACAAGAAAACTTTCACTTGTCCATGAGGGACATATTGTTGGAATATGATTCCATTTAGGCTAAAGAATGTAGGAGAAACGTATCAGAGGGACATGACACTAATATTTCATGATATGATCCATAAAACTATGGAATATTATGTGAATTACATACTGGTTAAATCAAAGAAGTGACGAGATCACATATCGACCCTAAGCTCCATTTTTTACAAAATAGAAAAGTACAAGGTTTGACCTAGTCCAAAGAAGTGCATCTTCAGAGTGCAATCAGGCAAGCTCCTAGGGTAGATCATCTCAATGAGAGGAATCAAGGTAAATCCCACCAAAGTCAAGGGAATCCTTGAAATGGAGGCACCCAGGACATTGAAGTAGCTAAGAAGCCTACAATGAAGACTCCAGTCCATCCGTCGATTCATAACACAACTATCAGATAAGGCTATCTTGTATTTTCATCTACTCCACAAAGGGGTAGCATACAAATCGAACAATAAATACAACCAAGAGCTCAACAAGATTAAGGAGTATTTTCTCACACCACTAGTTCTTATGCCACCAATTCCAGGAAAACCCCTGATCTTATACATATTAACAATAGTAGCGGCCCTTGGCGCTCTCTTGGCACAACATGAAAAAAATGGGAAGGAGATAGCTAGTTACTACATCACCAAGACCATGGTGGGACAAGAGCTAAAATACACACCCATGGAGAAGGCCTACCTAGTAGTCATGTTTGTAGCACAAAAATTTAGACATTACATGCTAGCACATCAAATCAAGCTCATTGCAAATTTAGACCCACTCAAGTATTTACTCTCCAAAGAAAATCTCATAGGATGAATGATGAAGTGGGTCATGATCCTGAAAGAGTATAGCATTGAGTATGTAGAACACAAGGCTATCAAAGGACAAGAAATCAAAGATAAATTGGGAGAAGCACCAATTAATGCAAAGAATCCACTTTTTTTAGAGTTCACCCGATGAACCAATCATCAACCTTAGTATAGTAGATCATTGGAAAATGTACTTTGATGGATCCTACACACAACATGGGTCAAGAGTGGGAATATTCTTCATCACCCCACAAGGGGATTGCATACCTAAATCATAAAATCTGTCATTTTCATGCACAAAAAACATCATGGAATATGAGGCTCTTGCCATAGGGATGAGAATTGTAGTGCAGTGGAAAATCATGGCATTTAAGGTCTATGGGGACTCATAGCTCATAATCAAACAAGTAAATAATGAATATCAAATAAAGGATGAGAATTTGACTCCATAAAAGAAGTTGGTGGAGAGCCTAAAATAGTTCTTCATTGATATCACATTTGAACAACTACAAAGAGCTAATAACAGATAAATGGATTCAATGGCTACAATCAGATCACTCTTAGAGATCCCACAAAATGACCCAAAACAAGAATTCCTCATAGAGAAGCTTCTCGTACCAACATTTGAGGTACCAAAGTATAAATTTATGTGAAAAATCATTGGTCCCGGTGATCCCTGGTACCATGATATACACCTACCTGAGAATAGGATTCCTCCCTACTGACATCACCCCGAATGTCAAAAGATCCTTTATCTAAAATTCATCTCGCTTTATCATCCTAGGAGATACCCTATATTGTAGGAGCATCAAAGGGACCCTTTTACATTGCCTAAACATTGAGGAATCCTTGACTACTTTAATTGAGGTAAATAAGAAAATTTGTGGTTCACATTCGAGCGGTATGACCTTGGCCAAGAAACTACTAAGGATGGGATAATATTTTCCCACAATGGAAAGAGATGCACATGACTATGTCAAAAGGTGTTTGTCGTGTTAGCATTATGGGTACCTAATCCATGCACCAACTCAGGAGCCTAACCCAACTATCACACATTGGCCCTTTTCATAGCGGGGGCTCGATCTCATTGGAATAATCATGCCCATCTCATCCAATCGACACAAGTTTATCATCACCGCCACAAATTACTTCACGAAGTGGGTGGAAGCCATTCCCATGAATTATATCATAGGGAACCAAATATCCAAGTTCATCCGTAATTACCTTATTTGGTGATACGGTGTCCCTCAAGCCATTATCTTAGATAATGGGACACCTTTAAAAAATCAAGATGTTCATGACCTATGCCATAAATTCAACATCCAACATCGCTTTTCCACTCCATATTATCCATAAGGAAATGGAAAAGAAGAAGCTAGCAATAAAACCATCTTGAAAATTCTCAAGAAAATAGTCAATGATGTTGGTCATGATTAGAATTTTCTATTGAATCCCACCTTACGGGCCTACCATACAAGCATCCACACACTAACAGGTTCCACCCCTTTCTTCTTGGTCTATAGATCAGAATCCATACTCCCCATTGAGATCGAGCTCCCATCCCTGAGGATATCATTGCAAAATCTCATAACAGATGAAGAATATTAGGTGTCATAATTGAATGAGTTGGAACTACTGGATGATTGGTGTATGGATGCCTCAAACCACATGCAAGTATATCAAAACTGCCTCAAGCAAAGCTATAACAAGAAGATTAAGATTCAAACCTTCCAAGTTGGCGAGCTGGTACTGAAGGATAATTAGAAGAGCTTGCCAAATCTAGATAGCAAGGGAAAGTTTGAGCCCAATTGGCTAGGACCATTCATCATCACAATGAGCTACAATTCAGGGCCATATCAGCTATCAAAACCCAAAGGGGAACCTCTACAGGAGCCCATGAATAGCTCCCATCTCAAAAAAAATTATGCTTGACCTTTTAAGGGTAAAACCAAAAATACAAAAACATGAAAAAATTAAAAAAATCCAAAAAAATCAGAAAAATGATTGAAAAAAATAAAGGAAAAAATCATCCTCTAGTGAAAATCACTTTAGTGGTGCTTTGGGAAAGTACCTTAGTGAAAACCTAGAAAACAGGTGCCAAGTGTAAATAAAGCACTCTCCATCCACTAGGATCTTCACAACTTATTCTACATGTCTACCATCATACTTCGCATCCCATATCATCCTTCCATCCATCTATTTGCATCTACATCATAGCTTGGTCCTATGTTTGCATCATGATCTCCCTAATACTACTTGGCACATTCCCAAGGTCATTTTGTCCTACCTATTTCGGAGTAGTCTATCGCATCACACTAGGGGCATGTTCATATACTTGGATTGGATCGAATTCATGTACATCCTTGAATTATTCCTTAAAATCCCTCAAAAATCTAAAAACATTCATAAAATCCTTCAAAAATCCAAAAACATCAGAAAATCATATCAAAATCAGAAACATGTCAAAAATAAAAAAAATCAAAAGTGGAGTAATCCTATCCAAATACGTCATCTCTAAGCTTGAATTTAGGAAAGTTTTATCTTCAAGACAAACCCTTGAGACACATTAGGTCAGTCCTTTAAGAGTCAATCATAATAAGATGACAATTCATCATTTGTTTATATCTAATCAATAAATCGAGTCAGTGTCAATCGAGCTATGTTGTCTCTATGTGTATAATGTAGGCAAGGATAATCTATTGATCAAATCCTGAGACCCCTAAGATAGATCTTTAAGTTAGTCTCTCGGTTAAAATCTCAAAAAACCCCAAAAAGATTGGAAAATTCAAAAATCAAAACATTTGTAAAAGATCTCAAAAATCCCAAAACAACCTCAAAACATTTCAAAAATGTAAAAACCTCCAAATATTTGAAAAAATATGTCTGTCTCATCTTGCTTTCACCTGAAATAATCTCACTCATAATAAATCATCACTTCCAGCCTTTGGTAAACTAGTCAGAAGAAAGTCTAGCAGTTTCTAAAGTGAAAACCCAATCTTCAAAGTCTCAAGTCTAGGATAGTAAGTAAGTAGGTTAGTCAACTAAGAGTATCAATAGCTTATCATCCAGTCAATCCCAAATCATCTGATAACATCATGTCCTAGGATTCATCCTTCCTACAATGGACATCAACATCAAGCATCACTGTATTTTAGTCTTGACTAGCAACATGAAGAACATTAGCTTATTTTTTTTACTTTATCTTTGTCTTTGTGAGCTATCTTATTTTGCGCTCATTCTAATGACCTCTCGATGATGCCTAATCAAAATGGTTTAGATAGAAAGGAATGGGATAACAATCATTATATTTTTATCTGTTGTGCTTGTTGGATATTCGTGTAATATAAATTTGTCATGTGTGCTTTGTTTAGTTTATAAGGATGGTGTTTTAGCTGTCTTTTTGACCATGTAGGAATGATTTCTTTACAATGTTTTGGTCTGAGATGTTTAGAGTAGCTAAACTACATTCTGAATTAGGTTTTGTATGCCGAGTGTGAATAGGAGTACTCCTATCTAATTGTCGAGTCAAATTCCATCACACTAGGTACAATGCCATCCTAGTTCTTTATACATTGATGCATCATACCTATGTGTATAATTATCAAACATAAGGTAAATGGCCCTTTTAAAGTCCTAATTCCTAATAATAAAATCATCATCATCGTCATCATTCATAATGTAGGTGTTGGATCTTCTTTTCATTTTTTTCTATTTTTTCTCCATACTAACATGGTACCATGATAGTTAATCAAAAACATCGCTAATGCATCAACCCTGGATCCACAAAATCATCATTATAATGCATATCATATCATATCATATAGGAAACATAAATCCATTGCATTTCATCATTAATATAGATTGATAAACATTATAAATTTGCATTCATTGTATAAAAGGGGTCATCACATAGGAATTATTAAATCACCCATTGTATAATCACTATCATATCATATGCATCTTCATTATACATCATCAATCATTAAGTATTCATGTCATAGGCATGTCACATCATAATAATCTCATTACATATCATACTAATTTATATTTTATAATCATCCCACGTTATCATATTATTACCAATCATTGCATATCATAGAAAACATTATTTCATGTCATAACATTTGCATCCATGAATCATGGCAAAAAAAAATCATCGCATAGGCATATCATATAGCATAGTAGAAAGCATAATCATCTCACACCATCATCATCTCGTAATCATGCACATTACATATAAAATCATCTTAAGTAATTACATTCATATTATTGCATTGAATTCATAAATCACAAAGTATAACATTAAACCATTTACATATCGTATAGGTTCATTAAGCATCTCATAAGAATACATTTTGCATCATCATGTCATAATATGAATTATCACATTCTGCATAATAAAATTTACAAAAATAAATGTATCCATAACCACAAGAATCAATAAACATCTACATATCACTAGTCACAACATTTCATATAGGAAATTAAATACATCAATCCATCATTCATAAGTAAAATAGGATGCATCTCATAAGTGAATCAAACCATATCATATATATATCATCAAAAATGTAACAATCGTGGTACAAAGATCATGATCAAAATGTGTGTATCAATCAAGTATAAAATACAATTGGGGCTATCAAAAATGAAGCCCATGGATTAAAAAGAGTGTTTTCTCTGATAAAAAATGTGAAGCTAGCCCTGTTGGCTGCTACCGTCCCCCACCCATCTCTTGGCATGCTCCTGTGGTTGTCTCATGTTTTTCTGCTTTGAAAAATCTGGCACCCAAGCCCCTATTGGTACACCCTATCTATAGTGCACTTTATAATACTCTTCCTCTCAGATAGCCTCATGGTACATCCACATTGAGACTATCCTACACTAAGAAGCAAAGGCCATACTCTCCAACTATCATCTCCAACCTATCTCCTGATCTCTCTCAGACCTAGCCTAGTCCCTCTCAACAGTCAATGTTTGTACCTACAACTATAAGCCCTAGACGTATGCCTATAGTTGTTGTATCAGGGCATCTCTCTGTTCTGGCTATGGTGGTGGAGGCTATTGTTGATGATCCATTGAGGGCTACTACTAGTGCTCTCTATCTCCATCCCCATCTTCGAGAACCTAATCCACCTATACCCTCTACTCTGGCTAATGTGGCGGTGGTCCACCTCCTCCTTTGTCCCCTCTATCTCCCTTCCCTCACCCTTGGCCTACTGATCTACCTTTGTGCCTCCACCGAAGGGGTGTTACACCTGGATTTATCAATCGTAGAGGTGGTCTGAACCATGTTGTATATTCTCGAGTGACTCGTATGTCTCCATATCCTTGATCATAAAGCCACGACTTGGACACTAGTTTTCTAAAGGAATTCACTAACTCATCAGTTGGGATCAAGTTGCCCCACGTTGTTTCCCTTATAGTACGTGTGAAGATGGCCACATATTGGTCATCGAGACAGTCCTGTCTACCCCAAAACTACCCGACAACTCTATCTGGAAGATACCTCTCTATTATGGTATGCTCCCTCTCCTACATAAGTCTATCTTTCCTTGTAAATAATATTTGTTTTACATCATCAAATCATGCAAGCATGCCGAGCCAGGGCCTCCATGTAAACATTATCATCTCCTCTATTACCCTCCTCTAGTGAGGGATGCCACCTACCCTTGTGTGTGTTAAGGTAGCCAATGCCCCATGTATCACCAAACTATGGGATCATTTGGCTCTAGGGAAATCATTCTAACCTGTGGGAAAAGCATGACAATGTGCTCCTAGGCCCAAACATGTAGGAGTGTGACTCTGACCCAATGGCCCTACTATCTAAGTATGCAAACCCATGTAAATCATAGTAAAGAGAGGCCAGCAATACTATTCCCCATGTGACACACTCTCTTTGTCAGAGCATCCGCTCCTAGACAATATCCCATCCCAAACTAAAATATCAATCGCATCGATCTAGTAACACAAGGCTTGAGATAATGGTAGCTACAATCAATCAAAAAGTGGGCACTGTGCCCCTGTACTACTCAAGCACTATTTTCCCCTCAGTGAAGATGATCTCATCAACCTCCATCACATCATAGCAGGCATCCTCCCAAAATCCACATCATAGATGACTCTTCATGGATGGGGAATCAAAGGATGTGCCAAACATCCTTTAGGGTAACTATAGCCTCTCCTACGGGCAAGTGAAACGAAGACATCTCACCATTCTATTGCTCTGCCAAGGTAGTCATCATGCCCAAGTGTGTTTGGATGGGGGTTGTGTAGGTTATGTAAAATAGTCCTATCACCCCAAGGTGCTCCTAGAGAAGCTCATGCATACCAACTAACCAATTCAGAACTAGGGACCTATGCTCCCATGAATGAAGTATTTGTAGGTCCTCCTACATAAGAAAATCCATAGCATCAAGTTTTGTAAAAAAAAAAGATCCCGCCTTAAGTTTTCACAATCAAAATAGAAAGTGTGGCATTGTTTGCAATTGCGATGTTGTTTACAAATTCCAAACTACACCACCACATCGTAGTTTGACTATACTCTTAATCCTAAATTTCTCAATTGAACCACAACGGTGCAATTTGTACATATGGCAGACTTTGACCCAAAACCCTGACTTCTAAACTAGACCATGATAGTGAAATTTGCACATGTTGTGCACTTTAAGGCCACATGATACCGATTCTACACTTTCAACAATGCCAAACTATGTTTCTTGACTTAGATTGACCTTTTGACCCTATTAAATGTGCTTGATAATAAAAGAAACAAGGTGGGTAAGTGTCACATATCGGTGCTCCTATGTCGGCCAGCGGCTGGTACACTCACACTCGATCTAACACATGTCATGGAAGTAATCATTGCATTATCTAGAATAGTGCTCAGAGCTCAAAACTGCAAAATCTCTAGGTACTAAGTGTGCAAATGAATTGAAAGTGACCCCTTGTGGCCTATTTAAGCTTAAAAGTTAGGGTTTTTTTTACCTTGTTTAGCCATCCAACTGGGGTTTTGGACCGTCGATCCCATTTTCACACGACTAAGGGTGATTTTGCATCATTTTTCCATTTTATGGCATGTTTTTGGCATCGTGGACCCGTTTTGAACTTGTCGGGTAGCTTGTCCTTTTTTATCGCGAGATCACCTAAAAATCCAAAATTTCGTCTCATCTCTTGAGCGGGCATTATACCAGCATAATCCTTCTCACTAGGGCAGCAGTGGGGCATCTGAAAAAATTAGTTTTTTTTTTAATTTTGATCTTGGCAATTTATTCTTTGAACCAACGCAATAGGTACATTGCTTCAAAGAGGAGGAAAAGGTAGATACAAAAAGTATACAGACTGATCCTACACAACTGATCCTGACCTTCCTAACATTTTTTCTTCCTAAATCATATTTGTTTACTAAATTGTTTAACTAAATGATATTTATTTAATTAAACGCGTCATATTTTCTCTCTTAATTAAATAAATCAAATTTATCTGATCAATTCATCTGCTTCTATTAGTTAAATAAATCATTTTATTTAATTAATCTAATAGACCCTCTTTTGATTAAATGATTTACTTTATTTAATTAATCTCTAAAGTCATCTCATTTAAATTAAATAAATTAATCTTTATTTGATTTGATCTAACACCACCCTCTTTAATTAAATAAATCAAACTTTAAATCTAAAATCATTATTCCTCTCAACTTTGAATTAAATTAATCCAAAAATCTATGTCAAAATTGTCAAATCAACTAATCTTCTATTAAATTAATCAAATCTCATTTAATCTTAATCCTAATCACTCCAATCCTCTATATTTTACAACTTGCACCAATAAATCAGTTAAATTGATTTATTAATTCTTCTATTTTTCCTCAACATGGCATCAAATGGGAATATTCTTCAAATTTGAAAAATCCCTCCAAAAGGGATGAGTACATCCAACAAGGCATTAAAGGCCTCTTACATGTACTTTTCCTTGAGCCAAGTGGCATTTACTCCATTCTTCTTTCCCTCCAACAAGTGTCATCTCAACAATTTAAAATTCTACCTAACTTCATTTATGTACACATTCATCCAAATGTGCTCATTCCTCCTCCCATTACATGTCAATAAGTGGCCTTCTCTCATTGGTTGGTCTTTTGTCCCACATTCATCCATTTTTCCTCTTCCTCCATCATTCACATCTATAAATAAAAGGATCTCATTTGGAATGAGGACCCATAAATTCATGCAATGCCATTAGCTTCAAGCTTTGAGAAATTTTCCACTCATACTTATCCATTTGCATCCATTTAGCTAGGTTATTGGAAAATTTCTTCAAGGAAGCAGAATCATCACCAAAGATCATCACCTTTCTTGCAAGGAATTGGGAAAGGGCCATTTTCCACATCAAAATGGCACCAATTCCCCCATGGGATTGAGATTTTTCTCATTATAATAGGATTTGATAGCTTTTATTATTGTGTTATTCATTTTATTTCTTATTTTCATGTTTCAAACTAATTTCATGGGGAATGTTGATCTAACTTGCATAATGATCTAATTATATGTTTGTTCTTTTTTGTTTGTGCAGATATAGATCCACTATTCACAGTAACTTGTATTTCAAGATTGATCATGATAAATATTTGATTCTTGAAGTTCTCATTGATTATATTATTTTTGGAGGAGATGATAGTTTGTGCATTAATTTTTCTAATGAGATGCAAAGTAAATTTGAAATTTCTATGATTGGAGAAATAAAAAAAAAATTGGGATTGCAAATTACTTAGTTAGATAAAGCAATCCTTATATCTCAATCCAAGTATGTGAAAATGTTTCTAAAGAAGTTTGGTATCGAAGATTCAAAGCTAGTTGGTACACCTATGGTGACCGGATGTAAGTTGACAACAAATGATGATTCTCCTAGGACAAATCAGACAATACAGATCCATGATCAGTAGATTGCTTTATTTAAATCAAACTAGACCTGATATCATGAATGTTGTATGCATTGATGCTAGATTTCAATTTGATCCTAAATAATCTCATGTGACTGATGTGAAGAGGATTTTCAAGTACTTGAACATAATAGTTGATTTTCGCCTATGGTATCCTAAAGATGACGACTTTACTTTGAGTGATTTTACTGATTTTGATTGGGTAGGAGATGTGGATGATAGAAAGATTACTAGTGGTGGTGTATTTTTCTTGAGAAAGGAGTTGATTTTAATTTTCAAGTAAGAAGTATAATGCCAATTTTTTCTCTATTGTATGGGTAGAATACATTGTTGCTACTAACAATTGTACTCAAGTATTGTGAATGAAACAAATGTTGAAAGATATCAGAGTTGTGTATGAAGAACCTATTGCCATATTCAGTGATAACTCAAGTGCTATTAACATTTCTAAGAATTTGGTGTTGCATTCAAAAACCAAGCATATATCTATCAAGTTTCACTTTCTAAGAGACAAGGTGAGTGAAAAAGAAGTCAAACTAGAGTATGTGCCTACTCAGGAATAGATTGCAAACATATTTAATAAGACTTTTCCTAAGGATAATTTTGAGTATCTCAGAGGGAAGCTAGGAGTGATTACCCCTCCTAATTAGAATTAAGATGCATTGACTTTCATCAGTCTATGCATTTCATAGTCATATCTTGATTCAGATTGATGTTATGGTGGCTGCTACTTAGGGGGAGTAGTCAGATGTTCAGATATGTGGTTCAAAGCTTGTCTGGAGAAATTATAATGTGTAAATTTTCTCTTGATGTCAAAGAGGGAGAAGATTCATTTGAAAATATATGAAAGAGTTAAGGAGACAAGAGTCAAAATCTAAGGGGAAGAAAGTGCTAAGAGAGAGTTGCATTGATGGTTTTTTCCACAACATGTGTTGCCATCAATGCCAAAAGGGGGATATTGTTGGATATTGCTAAAATGTGGTCTCCATTTATGTCAAAACTATTAGCATTAAGTCTTTAAGGTTGTATATGTTGAGGATATTGAAAAAGTTATAATAAAATAAGTTGCAGGTTGTCGGTGAAGTAGTGAAGTTTAGTATGTTGGAAAGTTCAATTTATTGAGGATGATAAGTTGCGGATTAAATGGTTTTTTATCAATCCTATCTATTTTATCCACCAAAATTTTTAGAGGTTCGCATGAATATTTGATCAAGTTATGATTTTTTGTGTCCCTACAATTATTTTGTTGTTGTAGTTGGTGTTCCTAGAAGAAGATAATGTGATTCTAGTAATTTGAGTTGTAGTGAATACTCATGTGGTGTTTCATCATTCTTGTGGATGTTTCTAGATTTTATATATCTATTTTGTTTGTTCGCATTGATTGGTGTGCTCGTGATTGAATATTTTCTCTTGCATTTTCATGTTTTCATTTTCATGGCCAACAGGATAATTGTAGCATGTTGTGGATCTTCGAAGAAAATTGGTTGAAGTGTTTTGTGTTTGAGAAATGTTGTTTTAGGTCCCTACTATGTTGTGGCCAACTCTGGTTGATTCACATTGATAATCATTTATGTTTTTGGATGACATGTAGATGATGTTATTCTTGGTTGCAGATATATATGCCCGATTGTATATACCATTTGTGGTATGCGAGATGTGTGTTAGATGTGAAGTATACGAAGTGAGAGTGCTATGTGTGAATAAATTTTAGATCATTTGAATGAAAAAATCAAGTGGAAAGAAGAGTGGGGAGAGTTTATGTGCTTAACTAGAACTGTAATAAGCCATTAGCAGATGCTATTTTCTCAGTTGAAAATCTCTGAGATGGATTTAATCTAAATGTTACTGTAAGACAATGTGTATTCCCTGGGTAGTAAGCCTTGTTGTATTTGAGTAGTGAGCTCTAGGTAGTGTGCTTGAATGCATGTTCATTCGCCATTTTCTATAATTTTAACAGAGTATAAACTTGTGGATTAACCTCCATCGTGGTTTTTCCCCTAATAGGGTTTTCCACACAAAAATATTGTTGTTATGTGTGTTTCTGATGTGGTGATGGTTTTTCCTTTTATATTTAATTATCATATCTGAGAATAAGTTTAATATGTATATTTTTTGTGACAATTGATTCACCCCCCTTCTCTCAATTGTCTCCCCTTATGTTGCCAACAAGTTGAAGGAAGCTTCTCTCTTAGAAGGTTTGGCACTCATAGTCCTCATTTTATAGGTTGATAATGAACCAAATAATTCATCCATGGATAAATTCTTCAAGTCTCTAGCTTCTTCTATGGCAGAAAATTTAGTATCAGATCTTGTTGTTAATGACGTTAAAACTTTATTAACTATTACATTATCATCAATTTCTTCACCAAGTCCTCTTACAACATTAACAACCTCATATACTCTTAGTAAGAAATCAACATTAATCTCATCTTCTCTCATCTTCTATCCTTCAAACTGAGCTCTTAGATTTTGTAACTTGGCTTCCTTCACATTATCATCACCTTCATAAATCTTTTGTAGCTTATTGCAAGTTTGTTTTGTATATTTTTAGTGCATAAATTTGAAAAACTCATTATCAAACAATGCACTAAGAATAGCATGCTTAGATTTTGCGTTGTACTCATATTCATTTTTAGCGTTAGGATCAGTTGGAGGAGTTTGGGGAACATTGTAACCATTTTTGGCAATCAACCACATATCACAACCTAAGGAGGACAAGTAGGTTTCTATTATTCTACTCCATAAGGCATAGTTAGTGCCATCAAATGTAGGTAATTTCACAGAAGAGGATTCATGCTTAGGCATTATGTTCACAAATCAAAATCTACCCAAGCTGGAGAAAGATTTCTAATAGGGAACCTGAGGCTCTGATACAAATTAAAGGAACACAAATACCACTGAGAGGGGGGTGAATCAATATGCTACAATTTTTAACTTTCTAAGCAATGCAACAAACTATATTGAAAGCATAAACTAAGAACTAGAGAAAGGAAACCAAACCAAACTCACAAAAAAAACATCCACAACACATGATATATGAGGAAAACCCAAGATGGGAAAAACCTCGATGAGAATAGCTGCTAGAGACTACTGCTCTAATCCAACCTCATAGTGAAAATGATATCTGATTACAATTTATGGGCACCAACCCAATTTAACACCAATTCTAGGTTTATGAGGACCAACTCAAACAAGCTTCTACCCCTAATCTAAGCACCCACTCTAATGATTACATAATAAGAGATTTTTTATTATAATTTCAATATCATGTTACAAATGAAGTTTTGTAACTCAATCATATTTTTGCACTTATGAATAATTTGATGATTTTCTATTATTTTCAGGTTCACACCAACCTCTGTGATCTCCTCTGCATCCACATAATTAGTCTCTTCAAAAATATCATATGCCTTCACACTCTTCTACAGAAAATAGAAGCATTCAACACTAAGAAAATGTATATTTTGTTTTTCATAGAGATAACTATTCTCTTCTCCACACTCGTATCCTCTAACTCTCTTCTTAAAGGTTACACCATTATATTCAACCACTAAAACAATGAATAAATTTGATTTATTTTAATCCTAAAGGACAATCCAAATTTTGTAGCCCTAATCTTCAAACAAATATTTTTGCAATTTTTTGTTAGAAACATTCTAATATTCTTGTAGCAACTTTCTGGAGATTTTTGATATTATTGTAGTAGTATTCCTTTTAATTTGAGACATCTTATCTCAATCATCACAAATTATGAATCTTCCCTAATATTCTTTATCAATTTTCTATGATTGCAAAAAGATTTAGAATGTAAATCTTATGTTTTTTTTCTTCTTCCATCTACAAGTTTTTAATTCTCTTCTTGAGTAACTAAATGATTTGAATCTATTGTTGGGTATGTGCAAGATCATGATGGGCCAAAATGTGGCGATATGTAAGTGATATGATGGCCCATGTGGCTAACGAATTTTTTTTAACTCAAAATTGATGAAATGAAAAGGGTTTTTAAAAGAGATTCTCAGCTTTCCACCAATATAAATTATTTTTTACTTTGAATTTAATAAAGTATTATTATTCATTTTCTATCTGATTGATAGGTTAATTGAAAAAAATCTATAGCTTTCAAACAGTATCACATTTTTTGAATCTAAAACATGTGTCGCATTTTATGCTTTGCATACTATAGGATTAAAAATAAAAAATCTAATTTCATGAAGTTTTGACCAAGTTAAGGCGGTTAGACATACGAGTTTTTATATTTTTAAAAACTTGTAATAAATTTTTTATAATTAATTATTTACTTGGAAAAAAAATACAAGAAGATATGCATCACATCGAGACATGAGTCCTCTACTTATATATAAAATATTATAAAAAAATATTATCACTTTATTGTGGTAAGGGTGGTCAGATAGACACTTACTTATTTTTTCCCTAAAATGTAAGTACTACTGCATTGAAATTTCAAATTTTCACCAAATAGATTTAAAAAATAAATAAAACTAGTAGTTTAGAAACTACATTCAATTTGCTACAAAATCTATTCTTACATATTTTTGAAATAATTTAGATAACTTATTCAAATTTTTATGTCAATTTTCCTAACTCTGATTTTTTTGAATTTGATTGCCACTTAAGGGCCTATTTTTTCCATGATGATCCTACACATACCCTGCTAGACATATTTAGATTGACTGCCATCAATTTAAAAATACCTCGTATGTATTTAAGACAAATATCTTATTTCTTTTGCATAAATTTGGCCAGTTTCACGTAGCTTGCACATCTTATTTCAATGTCTAATCTACAATAAATAATTTTATCTAGGGCATCCTCAAAAACCAAAAAGATTGAAATCTAATATAGAAGTAAACTTCATCTCTAAGAAAAGAATGAATAAAATATGATTTTATTCAACCCATCCCAATGCAACTTAAATATGGGTAAAAATCTAAGATGCATCGATCAAAGAAAACCACCTTGCTAAATGTTAACCTCCATACCTTAAGTTGTAGAAAATGACAAACAAAAAACTTTGACTTAGGGTTCAACCTGCATGACATTAACCTTTAGCTATCATAATATCTGAATAATGACATAAGAAATCCAATCTCCTTTAGTCACACAAAAATGAGCTCTATGCATACATAAAACCCTAGTAGATAAAATTGATTTAATTGGCCAAACCTAAACATAATCTCAAATTCGTCATTCTTCTAATCTCCTTTAGCCATGTCAGTTTTCACTCATTGGTCAAGTTGCAAAATTATCTTTTTTCATATTAAAATATTGACCATCGTTGACTTCAATTTGAAGCTATTAAGGTTTTGTCACTGTGAATTTCTTATCACTATTCAATCATCTTCTTGTAGCATGAACTGAACACTACTGTATCTGCAAACTATGATGCTCCTATAGCTGCATATAAACCATTGTATACCATTATTTCATATCAATGGAAATATAATGCCAACCAACAAAACTCAATGCCAACAAAGGGGTGTTCCATTACACCTATTTAAATGTTAAAATTAAAGGATTTTAAATTAGTACATTAATTACGTCCATGGAGGTAAATGTATGTTTTACAGATTAGCTAAGCAAGCCATACAAGAATATCACAAAGAAATATATCCATAATGAATCATATAGTATATGAATCTCTATCCTCAACTACCATGACTCCAATTGTATTTGGAAATATGAGGTAAAGAGTGAGGTTAAGGCACTTTTTCCACCCAACCATGAAGTACTAGACCTCCCTAGGTTTCTTCCTAATATGAAGAAAGCATCGACCTTGCATGAGGAGCCTAACAACCTAGAACGCTAAAATCATGAGGGAATCTTTCGATACATTCCTGATTCCTATGTGCATTCCTAAACTAGAATAATATGATTCTCACAAACAAGATGTGGCAGAGACATATATAACATATAATCTAGGCTTTTCAAAACCATCTATTTCATTGGTTATTTAGAAAAATTAAATTAGCATCTCTAGGAGCCCACATTTGGCATCCGGTCTTAGAAGCAGTTCAATAGAAAGAGTAATATAGAACCTCTTAAGTGTGTTTAAGCTTCAAGCTTTCATTAATCAATGAGATATTTCAAAAACACATTTTTACTCCAAAGTTCGTTATATTGGTTTTCATGTCAATCTAAATTTACAAGTCCAATGAAATGAAACTATAACAGTAAGAATATTAGTATATTATATTCCATATATAAGGTGGTAAATTACATCTAAATAGTGACAATTTGCACATAACCTTGGCTGACCAAGGAAGTTAGATATATAAAATGTATTCCTATATATATTATATAATTCACATGGACTATAGTTTATTCTGTGATCATCTTTGTGTGTAAATAAAACTATCAAGTATGTATCCAGTCGCATACACATATATATATTATATATAAAAATAGTTTAAAGTGTTCAACTTCGCGAGTTATTGTAAGTCATAAGTTATTGTATTACATAGATAATTTCATTAGCATCCATTCTACATGGTATTTTCAGCAGATAAAATTTCATAAGAAATTGATATATGAGTATTATGTCAAAATTAAATTAATCCACATAAGAAATTCGTGGACCAGCAAATTTTTTGCAAGAATAAAGCTTTGATAGCAAAGAGTAAGCATTCAAAACTGAGTGGCTTTTGAGGGAGTGCCAACGGCCTGCATAAGGAGTGCCACCTATAGAAGGGTAGCACCCTTTCCATAGGTCATGGACTATGGAAAGGTCATTGCGTTTCCACAGTTGTAGGATGTAAAAAGTAGTTCCATTTAAATATTTTTTTCAACTTCTTTTTTATTTTAAATTTTTTTTATAGTGGTTCTAAATAGATTCTAAAATGAAAAACATTTACTGTTCGATATAATATAAGTAAACTATTAATGTATTTTTATGTATACATATATACAGTATAATCATCATTATGGTTTACTATATATAATATATGTTTTTATATACTTTATAATAGAAATACTAGAATATACAACAATAATACTCAGTTTTTGATACATAAAATGAATTATTTTTACACCCAAATGCATGTCTACAATTTTTGGATTCACATAATAGATCTAGAATAAAAAATGAGATTTATCCTTTCACATAAAAATAGAGATTTTTCCATAACATTTATTCACAAAAAATGATATTTGACATAATGGAAATTTATAAAACCCTGGTAAAATGCTATCCTATTTGAATCTCTTCTTGTTCTTCACTCCCTTTTTAGCATTCTTCTACTTTTGCCAATTCTCCAACTCTTCTGTCTATGTTTCTGTTTTTGTTTTGCAGACTGAAAATTGTAAATGAATCTTTTGTTTGAGAGACTGAGAGATCACTCTATTTTATTATTTTATTTATTTTTTTATATTTTTGTTTTGGTTTGTTTTTGTGTTTTATTTTCTAAATTTAAGTTACTTATTTCTATTTTTCTATTGTTTTCTTTCCCATTGTTTTGTTTTCAAAATCTTGATCTCCTTTCTATGATTTATTTGAGCATATTTTCTAAAACTAATATTTAATAACAAACATAATTTATTATCTTGCATCACAATTATCTACAAAACAATGAATAATAATAATTTTATTCTTCAAATAAAATCAAGAAATAAAAAAAATTCTTCTATTTTCCATGAGCATTTAATTTTAACCACCAATTAATTAAATAATCAATTATCAAATAAGAAGTAATATAATATGATTAATTAATGTAATTCTAATGAAACCATATGATTTCAAAGTGTTTGTGTGTGCGAGAGAGAAACCAATCCATCTTAACCCTTTCAGGTAGCTAGCCTCCCCTACCTTAACCACACCCTTGTCTTCAACAACCTACAACTCATGAAAACTTAGATACCCATTAATATATTATTGTCCAAAAATTTGAAGCACTATAATTTATCAATTGGACAAAATAAAAATTTCTATATTGCATCATTTTGAAATAAAATAGCATTCATTACATTTCATTATTTCCAAAATAAAATAATCATTTACTTATTTCATCTTTCAAAATAAAATAATATTTGTTCAACTTCACACAATCATCCATAAATCAGTTCCACATAAAGTAAATTTAGAAAGCATCAAAGTCTGAGACATGAAAATTTGTCATAATATAGTCTAGTTATTCAAATGAGAGGGAAAACCTATCTATATATGCATCCCAATTTATTTATTTTGAAATATAGGTTGACCGAGGGATATTAAAACAGTCAAGGCCAACACCCAAAATGATAAACATTAAAATAGGACACCATTAGAACTAGGGTGCCCTTACTATAGTCTAGGTGATATTAGCCTAAAATTATTAGGATGTCAAGGATTTTAATGTATTTTCATAATTTGGCCCCAAAATAAACAAGTTATTAATATAATTAATTCTATAGACAAAATACGGTGTCAATATATTGTGAAATTGTCAAGGGTGACAATTTATGACACTACATTTATCCCTAAATTTAGTAAGAGTATGATCTTACATGCATACTCACACTAAAGGAATGGAGAAGATAGTTTTATTTATCTGAATTATAGTGTTGAAAAAAAAAATTGATGATATTTTCACACTTTTTTGGGCCTTCCTTGCTAAATTAAGCTTAATGATGCCTTGTCTTAGTGTTATAATGTGTGTAATACACTCACATTGGGTCTTGGGAACTTGTAAATTGAATAAACCTAATCATACCTTATCTAAGGTGTTGTAAAGTTTTGTAACATACTTTCACACATTTCTAGGGTTGTCATTAATAATTGGGCTTCTTTATGCTTTAATTGGATTTATTTTGCATCCAAAAGCCTCATTTAATGCATCTTTCCGAGGATAATCTTGACATAAAATAACATCCAATCATAATTAAGGTGTTTTTAGGTCGTGTGGCCCAAATTCAGTGATCTAAGACTCATACGCCACCTTGGGAATATGGATCCCACCTAGTTTCTAGGTCTTGATCTGGATTTCACACCTTTCTAAGCATATTTTAAAATTGTCCCATAATTAATACCTAATGGGACTCATACACCACTTCTATCATATGAGTCCCATGTGGCCCAAAATAAAATTTAAATCAAATTCTTGGTAGGATTTTATTCTCTTAGATCTGATGCCATCTTGTAGTGTTGTAATTTCAAGAAATTTGGCATGAACAAGTATAAATACAAGTTTATTTCACTCATTTTACACCTATCAAGTTGAATGAGCATTCTTATAGAAAATTTGAGTTCACAAAAGCATTCAAGGGTAGATTACCAAGTGTTTTAGAGCATAATTCAAGCATCAAGAATCATGTTTGTTTTTAAGATAACAATTGCGATGTAGGGCTTCATGATTCAAGCTAGCATTCAAGTCAAGATCTATCATATTCAAGAAAGAGTCAAGATATACATCCATTGAATAAATCTCATACATGTTCACAACACCTTATTGCTAGGGTTTTTTAATTTTTAGATTGTCCATTCATCATTCCTTCATCTTATTTTATTTCATCTCTAGGTTTGATTACCAAAATGGGGTTTGAACAAGGAAAACCCATTTCCACTAACAAAACAACATTTTTCCCTCTCTTTAGTGTGTGATTTATAGGTCTAGGTTGAAGACACATTGAAGAGAAAGTTTAGAGAAAGTTATCCAAGTGTTCAAAGTTGTACAAAAATCCACCTTGCATTAGAGATCATTGGAGGACATCTACAGGTTGTAAACTAAAGATTCAAATTTGGAAATCAAGTGGAAAGGAAAATATTTTTTTTGAAGAGAAGATTCAAACTTTGAATTTCTAGAAAACCCTAATTGGACTAATACATCACTTATGGTGTATGAGTCCCAGTATAGGTCAATTCTCAGATTTTTACAGATCCAGAATCTCCACTACCAGAAACTTGTTCCTCCACAAAAACCCTAATCTAGGACTAAATCACCCAGTCTAGCATATGAGTCCCAATAAACATTAAAATCAATGTTTTTCAGGATTTTAGAGCTTCATTCAATCCTCTACAGTTTCCCAAGTGCACACCTTTCATGTCTCAATTTTCTATTATGTTTTACATGCTTTTCTAGGTCATTTAGTGAAACATTGCATTGCATTAGGCTTAAGCATTAGATCTATTATTTCATAAGTCTTTACAAACCATAGCTTGATGGTGAACCTATCATTAGTTGAAAATCAAACCTTAGGATATCCCTATTGCAAGATATATTTCTCCTTTGTACACTTTAGATTGAAATCTATAGGGTTTTCCATGAATGAGAGTGTAGAAGATTGTTGTTCTATCATCCAAGCATAGAACCAAAAAAAATTAAATGTTTCACTTTGGTGAACCTAAATTTAGAACATCATAATTTTGATTTGGAATTCATTGTAATCCTATATCTTTCTTTCATTAACATTATATTAGGGTTTGCATTAGTTAATTGACATTATAGGGTTTCTAAATTTTGCATTAGTGAAACTCCATATAGGTTGCATTTTTTGCATCTCAAATCATTGTAAAGCATTTTAAAGCTACATTTTCATTTATTCTACAGATCATCCAAACCAAAAAACATAAAAAATATTTAAATTTTTTTGAAATTTTTGAAAAACAACCCTCACTAGCACTCATATGCCCCTCTGGGCAATTTAGTCTGAGTGCAGATTTTAAATTACATTTTCTAGAATTCAAAACCCTATTTATGTGCTTTTGTTTGTTGTTGGTAGCTTTTTTTTTTAGTTTACATATTTTTTGTTTCATTCAATTCATTGCACCTAATTTAATTTGGTTCATCTTGTGCATTGCTTACATTCAAAATTGCATCTAGAAAAATTCATTTCCATTTTTTGCATAGTTGGAATCTAAAATTTGCATTATATTTTCATGATGGATATGTGTTTTGGAAAGCTTTAGATGTCTTTGAAATCATTAGTGGATGTGTCAAGTTGTGTATTTGGAGATGAACCTAATGAAATTGAACTTACTCATGCTCACTCGACTCCTAATGCATTCCCTCCTCGTGATGTTAACATTATCAGAGAAGATGATGATAACATGAATAAATTCCTAAAATATTTCCTTAACAACCTCGAAGCTAATTCATCCTTTTATCCATAAATGAAACAACCAACACCCCCTATAATACCACCACCTAAGATGTTGCGTAACTTACACCCTAAAAATAAGACACAAGTTGAACCTGACTTCCCTACAATAGGTCAACCTAGTTCCTCTAAGAAATAAAACACTCAACCATTCTATTTTAATAAAGTGAAAAACACTCCCATTAGCCTAGAAGAGACATATGCAAAAGGATTCACGATTTTGAGTAAAAATGGATGTGATACAACAAGTGAACATGAAATTCATCAACTCTTAGAGAAAATACCAATTGAAAATATAAAAGGGTTAGGATATGAGGACCCTCCCTCGATATGAATATCCTCCTTCCTAAAGAATAACCAATGCTTTGTAACGATGATAAACATGACATGATTTTATTAGGTCCTCCTCCATCGCATTCCACTAGAGAAGTTGGTGAATCTAGCAAGTGCAAAAGAACATACAAACTAAATAAATTACAATTCCCTTACCCACCAACTGATATTGGACAGAATTTACAAATACTTCTACATCAAGGACTTGTTACATTACCACCTATCAGATTAGATCAATCTCCAAATCCTAATAATAAAAGAACATCACATTGTTGATATCATAGAGTTCTTGGAAATAGTACTGATGAGTTTCATGATTTAAAACAAATATTCAAAAATTTGGATGTCATAGAAATAGTTCCTTAAAGCAAGACCCTTTCACTCCTTTCCATGTAATTGTTGTAGAGTCATCATAATATCACTATTACATGCTTTAAATTTATTTCAAATCATTTCAAGATGAAAGGAGCTCCTTCTCACCACATACCTTAGCTCATTCTTGTCTTACACTCGATGGGGGAAACAATTAGATATCCTTATCCTATTCATGCATTTTTCATTGTCTCTTTGGCTAGTTGTTCACCTTTGGTATACAATGAACATGATTGGGATGTAGATGAATTTCTCATAGGTTGACTCGTATGTGCCTAACTAGTATTTTGCATTAATTTTTTTCCTTTGTGTGTGTGATGTGATCACTTATGGCATTCTATTTGATGTATCTCTATCTCTCTTTGTGACATTCCTTTTGTTTGTACCTTCATTTTTTTCTATTTCGTAAATATTTGTATCATTTCATTTTATCTTTTCATTTGTCTTGTGTTTTCCCTTTGGGGATGGTGCAAGGAATTGAGACATTCCTATTTCTTCCATGTTGACCCGAAAGGTTTTTTTTTTTGCTCTCTTTGTGTCATTCTTCTAGTTCTATGAGTATTTGGGGAATGATGGAAGTTTTGAGCTCTCTAAAAACATTGTAGCAAGAACATACTGACCCAAAATCCATAGATCTCTTATGTGTGTTTGGAGTTTCATTTTGGGGGAAACCCCTTGTTCTTTTCATGACATAACTTGATTTGGAAACATATGACTTGGCATAGGGCTTTCCATGTTGCCTCTCATGTCCTCTTTATTATTAGAATTTATCATTTTATACTTTAAATTAGTTGCTCACAGTGTGGTGTTTATCAATTTATTAAAAGTGGGAGCATACATTGGCATTATTCTTTTTTTTTTTTTTTAATGTTTCATGGTGCAATCTTCTTATTTCATATGACGTGTTTTTAACTTTTTGGTTAAAATTGGGTGTGATGTCCCTCAAGAGCATGATCTCATTTAACATATTCTATTCCTCTTAGTGGCCTAATGTGATACATTGCATCCTCTAAGTCATGAATCTTTTATTCTTTGATTGGTCCTCTCTTGAAAATATTAGGCACAATGTCCCCTAAGTTAAATACCTCACATGAACTAAGCAAGAATCCTTTGAACGTTCCCTATTTTTCATTTACAAATTTTTGGTTATATGGCCACCTTGCATAACACACTTTGTATGCATGTGGAGCCATCTTATTTGTTCATGATTTCCAAGCATACAAATTTTTTCTTGACTCATGAAGCTTGAAGATCATTATAATGTGGTTCATTAACAAAGTTATCAGGAGGTATAATTTTGGTATGGTTTGATGGGAAGCCCAATTGAGGCATGAATTTCCCATAGCCACTCATGTGTGTGTGTAAGTGCATACCGGTCATGTATGTATCTATCTCACCTCTTTGGATTACTAACCCATCGAACAACCTAGAGTTTTGTTGCCTTAGAGTGAGCATGCATTTTTGGAGAAACTTTCTAGATTTTATCTGCATCGCAATTGAAAAATGATCAAAGCTTGATCCACCCCTTTTTGTTTTCTTATCTCCATTTCTTTGGTAGTGTATGGTTGTGCCTTGTTGCTACTTATATCATTTTCATTTGTCTCCTTTTGTGCTTATGTTGGTTCACCATAGGATCCTTATCTTGGGGGCTTGATCTCCCCTCTTGATTGTTGTCATCATATCTTCTGGCACCTTAAAATTTTGCACAAATTTTAAGGGCCCATGTTGAAAAATGCTTTGCACACTCAAAAGTGCACCTAAAAAATCCACCCCAGCTACCTACTTTAGATGTTCATAAATAGGAGCCCATTTGCTTTCATGCCAAATCCCTTGGTGAGTGAATTCATTTGACATATGTGAACATGTTTACTCAATTTCAGCCTCTAGTGATGAGTTCTGATAAAGTTTTGAAGAGAAAAGTTGGAGGGTTCTACGATTGTTTTGTTGTTTGCAAACTCTCAGGCCTGCGAAGTGGCCTCTTGTTCAAGCTAATATTTCATAGATAGATGACCATCATGATAAATGGATTGGTGCTCTACATTCTCCTCATATTCATATGCTCTCTGGTCTGATTTCAAAGACACAAGTTGAAGTTTGATATTTTTACTAGCTAAAAAGCAAATGCAGATTGTTTTGTTTTACATCTGCATTTCCAAAATGTTTCAAGCAAGTCAAGTTTGACCTTTAATATCTTGTGATGAATGTGGATTGAAGAAAATATCTCTTTCACACATACTCAATGGACCTAAATTATTGTGTTTGCAGTGGTAGTTTCCTAGGAGGTGATTTGATAATTTTTCAAGGAGGTGACTCGGTGTGCTCAATTTGGTTTTTGATAGGTGTAGTTGCAAAAACGTTTGACTGGGACACTTTGGATATTAATATCTTGCACCTCAGAATTAGTTTTACCAAGAAATTTGTCTCACTAATTTTTTAGTTCAAATGTCTATATGCCTATTTAGTTTTATGTCTCTTGGACAAGTTTTTATGTGTTAATTAATGTGTTGGTGATTGTGACAAGGCCAAAATTGGTGTTCCAAAAAGTTTCAAATTTTAAAATTATAAGGGCAACCCATTTCATTTTTTGGTCTAAAACATCTTGAGCTCCATTTTTTTTTAAAAGAAGGTCATATGATGTGTTATTTTAATGCATTTCCGGAGCATTGAACATATCCTGAGGGCTAGTTTACAAAGGAGGTACCTGATTCTTGATGGTTGCGAAAAGTGAGATTTAAAACCCATGTTTTAAATAATCGATCATGTGTACACATGAAAAATCTTGTCTCCAAGGGTCACCATTTGTGTGTGGTTAATTTTCTACGTTTGGCCTAAAAGTGTAACTAAAATTTGCATTTTTTCTAAAGTTTCAAAGGCTTATGTTTAATTTTTTTTTTAATATTTTAAACATTATGCAAATGTGAAAATTGCATTTAGCGGAAATATAAAATTTATTTCAAATTTTTTGATCAAAGAAAGTTTAATTCTTGCTTCTGATTTGTTGAAATACGAATTTCACAACTTTCAAAGCTTCACGACAAAACTCATTGCCCATCGCTCACTTGCAATCTCTTTTCCTCATCAAATCAGTGATGGAGAGATATTGTGTTCTCTCATCTCCCATCACTATTGAATTTTTCCATTTCCACATTGAACTAAGGATAAAGTAATATTTTATCACCCATAATTGATTTCATATAGTTTTCTATCCTCACATTAGATATATGTGATGGCAGCCTGACAGTGTTGGTGTAAATGATGGTGGGACCATAAAATCATCTGTGTTATTTTTTAAAGATTGGTGGGAAGGTAAATGAAAATGTATAGACACAGGTAAATATTTTTGTTTCCCAATAAAATGAAATTCAATCCTTCATGTTAAAACAAAAACTTTGGTTGCAATGTTTATATCGTGTATCACCACTAGATGTCTCCTTTTCCATATTGCATGAGTGATATGTGATGGAAACAATGGAGTAAATAATGGTGAGAAAGTAAATTAAAATGGAGAAGAACGAGTAAATTGCTTCCCCAACCTGATTAAAAAATTAAAATCCTTCACAAATAAAATAAAATTTTATTTGTTGTCGGGCAAGGAAAAGAAAGGTAGGGGTAAATATTTTCACAGCGGAATTATAAAATTTGATTAAAGCCTTCACTGTTAAAATTTTTAATATTGGGAAATAATTAGAATGTATAAAGTGCATGAGAATGAAGCCTTCTACAAATGGAGAATAACTTAAATTCTTCACCTGTGAAAAATAAGAAAAATAAAATTGAGCTACAAGTAAAATATTTCATGGTAAAATGGTTAATACATAGGTAAAATGGATTTCTATAGCCAGGGGTGAAGAGTAAAGTATTTTCATGATAAGGCCACTTTCTTGGTTGCAGTAAATAATTAATTTTCAACTTTAGGGTGAAAATGGAAGTGGAGGTGAAGGCTCTCATAAGAAAAGTATTTTTCGACTATAGAATGAAGATGAATGATGGCTCGTGATGGAAGGGAATATTTTTCTATTGCAGGGTAGTGAAGTGATGAAACAAAAAAATTGATTTTTGGATGAGGCTTTTCTTTAGGAAGTGGGTAGTTATTGATCTATGGGGCTAAGTTTTCAAGGTGTTTGCAGGAGATCTCCACTTAGGTTTTTACATTTTCCTTTAAGTGTTCTTTTCTACTAAATTTTGGGAGATAGATGTTTTGTAATTAATCACGAAGAACATTTTGATGAGAATACATAGCATTTTAGAGTCAATTCTTAGGGTTTTATTCTGTCAATGTCTATGTATTTTTGTTTTCAATACTTGTAAAATAATATTGAATTCTGCAAATTCGACACCATTTTACTCTCCTATGTATTGGTTTTAAAGATAATATAATCAAGGTTATCTTATTGGTCTCTGTCAATCTTAGATGGTCGTATGGCTCTATTATTGCTTATTAATTCAAATAATTAATGTAGGTGCTTGAATATGGTTGTAAATTTGTATTAAAATGAGTGCTAGGATACTAGTAAAACGTAAAGATTAAGAGATGATGCTAAAATACTGTAATACATCATTTCAGAGCTTCAAATAATGTCAATTGCACAAATTGTTATCAGCTTATATAGGTGTTTTAGTTAACTTCATTCCATGGTTGAGGTACTGATCTAAGTGTGCTATTCATATTACGTTTGTTGGTTAATTCAGTAGTTAATCACAATTTATTATCAATTTACTTATCAATGTTATTGTGGGCATGTGTGGAACTCAATGAATCATATCTCTCATGTTTAATGTGTACACTCCCATAAAAGTTAGCCAGGCCTTTAAGGAATTGTGTTTGTCAAGAATATAAAGGAGAACTATTTGTTCACTGTGTGTTTGATAGTGTGAAATAGAAGAATATGAAAGCACATTGTTGGGATTACCCTCCCATGTTTAATAGAGCCTTAAATGTAAGGGAGGAATGGTTGTATATTAAGCTCTCATTCATTGTCCACTGAACTTGAAGATTATTGAACATAATGGTTGGCTACCCTTTAGAGGATTTTAAGGTTCTATTGGAAAAAAAAATATTGGCAACTCTACTGGGGAGAACTTTGAATCTCTAGTTTCAGACTATTCTATTAAAGAGACATATTATTTGCTGATCTAAATATTTGGTTCAAATATTGAAGGATTTCATACCTAGAGAAATAAATTGTTGTAGTGAACTTGAAAATTTTATGATCTGTGGTGCTCTGCTGGTGAAAAGAACTTAGAAGGAAGATCATCTTTGAAGGATTTTTATATTGCTTGAAGCCCAGTCCTCTGTGAAGAGAGGTAGCAACTTTGTCTAAAGAACCTACTGAAGATGTGAATAAATTTTCAGATCTACAAATATTTCCAGTTAGGAAGAAGAATTTGCAGTAGTTGTAACATAACCAGGTATTTTTTTTTTTAAAGGTCCTAGAAAACTTTGGTTCCCTTATTTAGTGAATTTGAGCACTACAATAAAACAATATTGAAATTGAATAGTTGTAGAGGGAAATATATTTCATTGGAAAATATGTATTGTTCTCCTAGTTCTCCCTCTACAAGCTATAATATCATTCCTATAACACAACCATGTCTTCAAAGGAAGGTGTTCACGTGTGAAAGATATAACCCTTTATATTTTAGTAAAATCCAAGATTACCCAAATTCTATCCCAAGAAGAATTAATGAATATTTTCCTAAGTTTAGAGGAGATTTTGAAGAATCAACATTAAGACATGTACAAGTTTTCACTGATTTGATGGAAGATTGTCAAATAATATAAGATGGTGTTGGACTCAAGGAAACACTGAGAGGGGGGGTGAATCAGTGTTTTGCAAACCTAAACTTTGTTAACATGATAGTTACACCATTTCAACTTTAAACCAAAGAAAAGAAGAAAGCATTTAAATAAATCATTGAAAACACCACAACATAAGGATTTTTATATGGAAAACCATTTAGGGGGAAAGCCATGATGTAGGTCAAACAAATATTTGAGAACTCAAATATAAGTTTTACAAAAAGGGAATGCACTTGCATTCAGGCCCACTGCTCAAAAGGAAAGGCTCACTGCCTTAAAAAATGTTTAGATGAAAACCATCTGAATGTTTGAACTTTGAAAATAGCATCTACTTGTGCTAGGTTATAGTTTCGATTAGGCTCATAGATAATATTCTAGACCTGTTGTCTGATTATGCTCTTCACTATAATTTGTATCCATACATAGCTATATTCGACAAGTCATCTTTCTTAGCATAATTAATAGAAAGATCAATGTATTGGATCTCCTAGATCGTACACTAGTAAATGCACCAAAATAAAACTTGACAATAAGTTACTCCAAGTATCTAATTGACCTTCCCTGAGATGCGCAACACAAACTGATAAACTGATAATGCATGTTGATCAAAAGACTTGACTGTAACCAGATACCACTTCTTCACTTTGTTCTGTTGGTATGCACCAATACTAGGTTGTGGACTAGATGAATGACTTAGGTTGTCATCAATGAAAACACTAGAAGCCATATGCCAACAATCTTCCCTTTAGCATTTATGGCAACACTTAGAGAAAAAATGACTATCATAATAAATATGATTATGTTGCCAAAATTCAAAACTTCAAAACATAACTCCCCCTAAGATTGATGAGGAATTTTTCATTTCTCTCTCTCCCCCTTTGAAATCAATGACAAAACATAGAAACCATATGCCAATAATTCAATGAAAAAACACGAGTTCAATCTCCCCCTTGGGAATATGCCCAAAACTTCAAAATTGATTCAAAATTAAAAAAAAAGAACAACTACTACTTGAGTTAGAATATTATCTTGTGATTTTCCTTCATCCTTGGGAGATATTTTTTCTAGGAATCTATTACAATCCCAATGATTATGATCCTATTGTTATTCTTAGATGTCTTTTTGACAATCTTGATGAGGGATTTTAGAGTTGTAATCACATCCTCTAGATTTTCACCTTTCCTCAGTATCTCAACCATCTATTCAAGTTTGCATTCAATTAGGTCCTTCACTTTCCAAAAAGTGTCCACAAGTGTGCTCTTACTGAATTGAACTTTTGTGTGTTTAGATTGCAGCTCATGAATCCTTTTCCTGATTATACCATCTTGATCCTAAAACATATCAAAAAAATTCCAAGTCCTATTTATTTTTGTTTCAATTTTCTCCAATTTCTCTTTGTATTTCCCAACTGCATGAGGCCAATAGATGCAATAGTTGTAGATGTTATTTGTGGCACTTATGCATTGACTCGGCACATTCATCTTCTTTTTCAATTGCTTCTGACATTTCCTTTTCTTGTTCTGGTTCAGCTAATTCCAGATCTTTTCTCTATGTGTCATCAGTTTCTTTGTCATATTTCTCATGTAGTATATCCACAATTTACAGTTCCTCCCCTTTTCCTTCAATTTTTAGAATCTTACATTCTAGAGGACTATATTCAATATTTTTTTTCTCTTTTCTTCTTTCTCTCCACCCCATCAGAAGAGGAAATAACTTCAAGTGTTCTCACCGGATGAGAAATACCAAGTGACCCAAACTTTCCTAGAAAACTCTTAAAGAAATTTCAAAATTCTTGATCCCAATTATCCAAGCTCTTAGAGTGAGTGTAGGTTTGTTTGCACATCAGTTCATTTACTTTGCACACCACATTGTTGGTCATTGGTAAAAAATTCAAAAAATAAATTATTAGACATGACTAGAGTAGCAAACCTGAAAGGGTAATCTATCTCCTTTGTGAGTTGCACATTCTCCATTAGTTGATCCTTTAGAAATATGCACAGGTCAAAGTATTTACCTTCAATTATCATTTTATGAGAGATGTAAACTGCACCAAATGAGGTTGCTCCTTCTCTGTTTCTGAAAAATATTTTGTATGATACTTCATGCGTGATGTACCTTGTCACAGGGTTTTTTATTGTCAAGATTATCATTGCCCTTTGATCTCCAATCACACCGATTAGGGTTTCAACTTCTTTATTATGGATGAATTTATTTTATGGTATATCTCTGAATTTGCATAATCCATTCAAATTTCCAATTACTTCCTTTGAAATGATGTAGGTTTTTTCCATAATCAAAGTGTTGTTATTCAATCTTGGTAAAACTAATTTGACAATTTATGCATTCTCGAAATAGGGAAACTCATTCCAAATGTCGAAATTCTTGTGTTTAGCTTCTCTCAACCATTTCAATTCATCAGGCGACAACAAATTTCCCACGCCCCTAATATTCTCAATGTTGTAATCATATAAACTGATTAACCCTTTGATAGGCTCCATTTTATCTTCCATACCTAGGTTTATCAACCACACACCAAATTATATGGAGATTCCAAAAACAACTGAAATATGCGATAGATTTCAAATTCGCCGTCAAATTAACTTCACTGCTTTGAAATTTTGATACCGAGTTCTCTCCTTCTCTTCTTTGATGCAAAGTGACAAATGGGAGTTTCAACTTTCCTTTTATAGCTCACACACATGTAATAAATTCCTTTAATCTAGGTTTTTTGGATACTCTATTTTCTCAGACAAATAGAGAAAAATTATTCCACAGACCTATGATTTCTTGAATTTTCTTATGAATACTTTCCAAAACCTCTATAGATAATTGATACACCTTTTTGATAATATATTGTGTACTAGTACTAGTTACAAATAGGGGAAAGGGCATTTTCTTGAAAAAATTCCTCTAGGCCAATGGCTTGAGATCAATTTTCGAAGGAATTATTGGAAGCCAATTCTGGTACAAAACCAATTCTATTATCAGACTCATTCTCCCTTACCCATTTATTCTTCATCTGATCTCTTATTTCATCCACAGTCACTTGTCCTTTTCCTTTATTATTTTTCTATGTATTTATGCATTTGTGTACCAGACCTTTTCTATCCACATTTTTGTTTCTGCAAAATCTTGCAATGTGATTCTATATGTTACGATTCTAGCACACAATATTTCCCTGTCCAAACCAATAATTCCATTTATTTCTTCTTGATTTGCATTGACTAGAAATATGCCCAAATTTTTCATAGGTATAACATTATAAATTTCCTTCTACTGACTGAGTAGTTTGACACATTTCTACATTCAATTGATTTATGACCAAAATTTTTGCAATTGAAACATTGACCAAAGAATGATGAATCTGTTTATTGCATTTTACTTCTACATTGAGCTTCCATATGACTAAATTTATTGCAAGAAAAACTATATCCATTAAACTTTTGAGCATTAGGTTGTCTTATAGGATACCTTCCACCTTTGTTCATTTGGTTACTTTGCATGAAATTGTTTTGTCCAGATCCAAGGCTTTCTCCATTTTCATATCCAAGAACTCACTTGTCATTTCCACTCTTATGTCCTTGAGTCAGCTCATCAAGCTTAACTGAGCTAATCTTAAACTTCTCCTTGTATTCATTTGCAGTAGTAAGTTCATTCTTGAGAATAACAATATGTTTTTCAAGTTCTCCTTCATTGTTTCTTGATTGTTGTAGTACTCTTTCCAACTAAATTAATTCTCTATTTACTCTTCTACATTCATCAGATTCCTCTTTTAAGGACTAAACAAGGTTTTCCTCATTCTTCTTCCTTTCTTCAATCTCTTTGTTCAGCTTCATCACCATAGATTCCATTTCATATTTTAGAGTAGCATTGTCTTTGGAAATCTTTTCATATTCTTTAGTTATTTCCTTCAAGGTTTGATTTAGGTGAACATCATCCATATTTTCTCTCTCTTTCTTCTTGATCTGATCACATAGATCCTTTCTATTCTTTGTAGTTTTAATAGTCTGATCCTTCAATATCTAAATGAATTTTTCAGCATCTTTAAGATTCACTATCAATTCCATGACTTCTCATTTAGACTGATCAAGATCATGAAGTGCCACCAAAAGCTACTGATGAAGACTATCAGAGTCCAATACATTCCAATATCTACCTCAAGCTACTAAACATCTTTTGAGGAACACTCCTCTGATACCAACTGTTGGACTTGTTGAGCAAGTTTTTGCACACACACCCCATTGAAAGTAGGTACCCTCTTTGTTTGGTCTTTTGGTTATTCTTTGTGGCCTTGTCATTGGTCTTTAGTGATTTGAGTCTATATTTCGATGTGTGGAGGGTATGTGATTTAATTAGGGATACTCCCTTGGTTTTGATAGAGTCTTAAAAATGCTTGACATTTTCAATCTTTTATGCTTGATTATTCATTTTTTTGATTTCTTTCCATCAATATGGTGCAAGGGTTTTACTTGTTTGGCCTTGTTTTCAATTGGTTTGTGTCTTATCCTTTGGGATTCTAATCATGCGTTGACTAGTTATCCCAATTTATAGACTTATTAGATGCCTTTTAAGCCATCGGTATACATTTGTTACCAACCCCTAACCCTATGATTGTTGGCCATTTTAATTTACCCTCACACTTGATTTTAATCTCTTATTTATGTATGAATTAAGTATAAGTCATTGACTTATGAGGTTGTATTATTGTCGGCCTAGTCAGGGCCCCCTTTTATGAATGACTTTGATTTATTTGTAGGTTAAGCGATTCCAAGATCATGGGGTTTCATCCAGACCATTCCTTGTTGGCCAATTCATTTGAACTGAGTACTTTAAATGTTTTGAGACCCATGAGATGTCGCCATGTGTAAAGAGGGCCCACCTGTTGTGTCCCATTTTAGCACCTAGAGCCTAAAGATCAATGGTGCAAACCAGATGAGAAAGTGATCACTACGGTTCCTTGATAGCTCGTGGAAATAATATAAGTGTTCTTCAAGGATGGTGAGACCCGTGAGAAGTCACCATGTACACTTTGCAGTGACAGGTGAGTGGAACCCACTCATACATAGGGAAGGTTTTGTCAATGAATGCTCATTGTCCATTCATCTAAGTTGGATGTGATGGGGAAAATTCAATTTTGTTTTACTCAATCAGAGTCATTCGAGATGTCGAACTTAGCTACCGATCAACGACCCATATTTAAAGCTACATAGTGCACCTGTTGCAATTATTTTCCTCCACACGAGTGAGAATTAATGGTGGAAATGACCCATAGCCTTATTCAGTTCGTATCAAATTTGTGTTGAGTCGATCGTTGATTGTTTGAGATTCCAAACCGACTTGGAAAGAAGTCTCAAGCATTTAATGCAATATCACGTTTTATTTTCGGAGTTTTCTTTTCTTTGGCCAACCTTCTCTGTAACCCTAATTGGGATGAAATTCTCTAAATTACGACATTTGGCCTCATTTGTAAGGGCTAGAAAAACTAGATTTTGGAGCAAGTCAAGCAATAGAGCAGAAAAGTTAGAATTAGGAGTTAGCTTTATTTTGAAGAAAGTGTTGTAACACAGAATATTGGGATTTTTTCTATTGGGTAAAAGCACAAAGTTGTGTCACACTTTTAGCCAACATATCAGCACAACTGAATTTAAGTATTTTTAACTAAAAATCAATTCTGGTCAAACATATGACCTAGTAAGATTCATTCTAGCTAAGTTAGATACTTCCAAAATTTATTCAACTAAAATTGTTGACTAAAAATATATGGAGCACCACTTTGAGTCCAATTTACCAAATTTTTTTTTTTTTTTGAAAAACTTGAAGTTTTAATAACTCCTCATGTAAATAACATTTTTTTTAAAATGTAAAAATACCCTTTTGTAGATCCATAAGTGTAGTTTTCAAAATAATATTTATTTTAATAGTTTAATTATTATTATTATTATTATTTTTATTTATACTAAAACTAGGTTATCAGCAAAAAATATTAGGCTGATTACCATGCCAAGGAAAAATACTAAAACTTATTAAAAAAAATTGAAAAAAATATGATGCACTAGATAAAAGAATCTATTTCAAGATGGTATAATTTTTTTTCCATTTTAGATAAATATTTAATATGAATGTTGACATCCAATGGAAACAGTTGTTTTTTATTCACGTACATTTTAATACTTATATACAAATATATAATTAACAAAATTGGAAAAACATTCAAAGAAAAAAAAAAATTACTATAAAATGTTTGACATCCCATGCAACTTCATTTTTCAGCATTTTATCAGCAACTAAATTATAGTGTTAATTTATGAAAAACCAGTTTAAAATAATTTTTTAATTTCTTATAAAAAATACATATTTTACTAGTTTACATCATTTAAAAATTCAAAACATATATGCTACTTTTTAGTGATTCAAGTTTAAAAGTTGGATCAGCATTGGCCGTTTCATTTATAAAGTGTGACACAACTTTGTGCTTTTACCCTATTATTGGTGATTCAATACAAGTGAAAACATTGTGCTTTGGTGGCCTCTCCTAGATTGATTTATCTTGCATGGTTCCTAGTCTATCTTTGAAATTTCTTGGAAATATCTGAAAGTATTTTAGATTTAGAATTTAGTGATTTAATGGTATTTGTGATTTGATACTTGGGGTGTTGTAGCAATCTCTGGTTCATACTTTGGGCAGCTTCTTGATTTTGGGTTGCTGTGAAAGGTCAACCTATACCTTATATTTGTGTGCTTAGTTCAATTGTGGGTATTCATCCATTCCAATTGTAGAAAAAGGGTTGGATTGAATGAATGTTCATGATCTGAAAATATTTAATTCCTTAGAAGATTGCACTATTTTTGTAAGATTGCAAGTTAAACCTAGGTTAAGCAAAAATTAGTTTTGAGGGATTGGTTCATTCCAAGTATTTTATCATCAGTATTGTTTGTTTTAGGAGTAATTTTAATCTTAGGATCTCTCTTAAACCCTTATCTTTTTCTATTTCTTTGAATTTGGGTTAGATTTAGGAATTTTAGGTATCAACATACTGTAAAATCTAATAAGTTTAGAGGTTCTAGGATTTGTTTTGTAAGGTCCCTTTGTGATTACCAATATTTCCATATTTAACACTGAGTTGTTTTGTTGCATTGTCAAGACCTAGAATTAGAGACCTTGGGGTTATCTCTTTTCCAATAGATATTCACCTTTCAAGAGATATTGGATATCATATTATTTCTGAGTTGTTGTTGTGTAGAAAACACCATGAATAGATTGGAGCTAGAAGGAGGGCATGAATAAAAAAAGTAGAGCATTTTCTAAATGCCATTTCTCCTAAGAGACTCAGAAGGAGAACCAAATCTACACTAGAAGAGGAAGAGTTTCATGAGCTATCACCTCCAACTAGGTCAAGAAGGACCAGAAGAAGGGAGGATTCATCATCTACCTCATCCTTTCCACCATCCTCACCATCAACCTCATCTTCATTTGATTTTGAGGCCAGTTACATTCAACAACCACCCATCATCAATCAACCTCTACCACCTCCACCTCTACCAATGGCTTTCTTCAAAAATAAACCATCACCTCTATCCTTCAATAACTACAATGTTATTCCCAAGAACCTGAGTATTTTTTCTCCAAGTTCCATACAGATTATCCCAATAGGACAACAGAGGAGCATATCAAGATTTTTCAGACTTGTCTAAGGGATAGAAGAATTAATCATGAAGATGTTGCATGCAATATTTTCCCATATTCTCTAGGAAAAGATGCTTTTTATCGGTACAATAATCTACCTTCCGCATCAATTGATAATTGGATTGAGCTAGAGGTCACATTTTTGCAGAATTTTAAAATCCCCATCAGTGCCAATGAGCTCTACTTGTAGTTTATAGGGATCAAGAGGGAAGTTAATGAGCCTATAGGGTCATTCAATAATAGGTTCCACCATGCATATACCAGATTGTAAGCTCCTTATGATGTGGATGATGCCACTACTTTCAAAGTTTACTTCGAAGCCCTTGATAGCCTTACTTAAACCTTCCTTAAGTGGAGAACTAATCCTCCAACCACTTTTCTCATTGCATATACAAAGGTTGTTAAGGTTAGAACTGACCTACGACAAAATTTGTCGAGACCTTTACCATCTCTAGGACCTACTACCCACCATGGACAATTCTAAGCTCTTAACTAGGCTCTGGCTAATCATACTCCCATTAGGAACCCCATTCCGTAGTTGCCTTTGATTCCTCACCTAGTTCATCCACCAAGTCAGTCTCACCCAGTACCCAGTTACCCACAACAAAGTGCCAATCAACCCCTTCATCCACATCAATAGGCCGGTTTTCCTACATATTTGCAAAACTTAGATGTTTTGAATCAGTCTATTGGTTTTTGATGAGTGTCAAGATACTCTCAAAACAATTTGAATTTAGTGCCTTACAATAGTCTTGATAAGGAAAGGTTAGATGACCTAACTAAGCAAGTGAAAAAACTAAATATGGAGGTAACCTACTTGATGAACCAGAACAACCAACTCCAAGATGCTCATAGAAACATGCAACAAAAGTATAATAGGGAGAATTGAGATGTTGCACGAGGGCATAACTTTGACAGAGGACAAAATTCTGACATAAATTAGAATTTTGAAAGAGGACAAAGTTCTGGCTAGAACTTTGATAAATGGCAACAAGGTGGACAAGGATTTGAAAGGAGATAGCTAGCCAGAAAAAATACACCATGGAACACTAGACATATAATGGGGGAGTCCCCACTCCACTGGATCAACCTCCTAATCAAGATTAACCTCCAAGTGGTGTATACCTAGGAAAGGCAACTTTGTCTGGATGGTGTAGGCTTCACAAGACAATTTGATACTCAGAGTTGGATTGTCCTGAGTTTTAGACTGTTGCCTCCATTTTTTAGTATGAAGTAGAGAATAACTCTACAAGTCAGGATTTGGTGCCTTCTACTCCTTATGATTCCCCATTTTTAGTGCTAAACCATGCTCCTTTCTCGATGGATGAAGAGAATGAACCAAAAGAGGAGTCAAGTAGCCAAAATGGAGAGGTTGAATAGGTACTCAATGAAGATGAATTTCTTACTTATTTAATGAGGGAAATGAGAATGATAATGACCCCTTTGATGAGGATGAAGTTGGTGTTAAAGAAGTCCAGATGTTTCAACAACCGAAAAGGAAATATGATTTGAGGAACACGCCTAACAGGAATCCACAAGCTGGAGGTCCATTTACAATGTCTATCCCTCCAAATGATTTTACCACTCCACCAGATCCACATGCCAGTAAAAATGCCTCCTATCCTCAACTACCAACACAATACTTTACAAAAGGGGGACAACTTGATACACTAAAAGGAGGTAATGCTGACAAGAAGATAGGTCATCCTAAGGAAACGTATGCTGATATGAACATGGAGAAATTGGGTGAATATATGATTGAAGAACTCAAGAAAGTAAAGGTGAGTATTTCTGATTTTGAATTATTAAGTGTTCCTACTATCAAGAATACTATTTTTCAGTCTATTTATTCACAAGGGAAGATAGTAAGTGAAGCATTTGGAAAGCCTCCTAGTCCACAAGTTCTCAAGGGCCAAGGTTAGGCATAGTCTAGTAAAAAGGGGAAAGAAAAGGATAAAGGTCAAGTTGCACAAGTTGACACTCAGTTGATTTTTTTCCAAGGCAAGATAGAAACCCATCCCTTCTTGATTTCTATTCATATCTTTGGGAAGAACCTACACAATTTTCTTCTAGATTCAAGAGCATTTAAAAATTTCATGCCTTTTTCTATTTCTACAGCACTAGGTATCTCCCCTTTTGCCTCTCAGAAGAAGGTCATTCATTTAGACAAGACAAAGGTAAATCTAGTAGGAGAACTAAACATGATTCCAATGCAGGGTGCATCAGATCCTAGGGTGCAACAAGTGATCAACATTCAGGTGTCAAATATTTCTGATACTTATGGTCTGATTTTAGGTTGAGATTTTACGAAGGCCGTAAATGGATACACATCTATAGATCATTCCCACATGTGGTTGCCATGGAAAAGGGGTCCCAAATCAAATTAGGATTGAAAGAGAACCCAGAATGAAGTATGTAATCAATGAATACCACAATACTTATAATGAGATATTGGTGTCAAAAGTTAGTATGGAAAAATATGTATTGGCTGCCCCTATTTTAGATGCAGGAGAGATATTCATGTTGCAAAGCTCTTCTGATGAATCCACACTGGAGTCTAATAATTTTGAGTCATTGAGTGAGAAAAAGGATGAAACTAATGATCAAGAAGATGGAAAAATCAGCTTGATGAGTAATTTCTAGGATTCTATCCATAAGTGTGTGGAGGATCAAATTTCGTTGGGAAAAAATATGAATTTTGAAGAATTTTTGCTCCCTAATTGGTGTCAAGTCCATAATGCTCCTCACCCACAGTTGGAGTGTTGCATATGCCAAACAATAGTGGAGTAGATACAAAGGTGCATTAATCCAAGCCCAACTATTAGACTGGATATATGTTGTATTCAAAATGATCCTAGAGGTAAAATCCTAGTGCCTCTTGAAGAACCCCTCTATAGGAGTAAGGCCAAGGGTAGCTCGAAAAGATCAAGGACAGATGGTTGTTGGACATTAGGGTGTTGGAGCAGGATTTGAGCTGATCAGCCCTAAAGGTAAGACCTATTTTTCTTCTCATAGGATTCAATTCTAGTGCACTAATAATGTAGTTGAGTATGAGGCTTTGGTCCATGGGTTATTAATGGCATTAAGAAATAAAGTTAAGATATTGAAAGTGTTTGGAGTTTTTGAGTAGGTGGTTAGAAAAGTAAGGAAATAATAGTCATGTGATGATAGACGGATGATCAATTATAGACATAGAGTATGGGATCTCATTTAAGGTTTTGATGCTTTCAACATCCAGTTGATCTCTTGAAATAAGAATCAAACTACAAATTCTCTGGCACAAGCAACTAGTACGTTGCAACCCTTATCACTTTTAGAGTTGAAAAAATTCACTGTGGAGCTCACTCCAGTACCCTCACTATCTGAAAATGTAACCAATTTCCAGGTGTTTGAGGATGATAAGCACATTTTTTATTTCATTACTAGTTGTGATATGTTTTCTTCTCAAGTTATTGATGAGGTAGAACCCCAAGAGGCAGAAATTGACTTAGAAGGGGTCATCAACCTAAATAATAATACCATACCAAGGGGTATGGTATAGTTAGAGATAATTTTTGATCTAGATAGGATAAAAGATCAGGAACAACAAGTTAAAAGGGAGTCTCTCAATAGTCAATGTGAAACATACAACGTGGGGACCCATGACGATGTCAAAAGTGGCTTAATTGGTAAGGTGTGCACTCCAGAGGAAAGAAAATGGATTATTGATGCCTTACACACCTATTAGGATGTGATAGCTTGGAGTTATGAGGACCTAAAGACATATTATACTTCAATCATTACACACACTATTCCCTTGAAGTCAAATTTTAAACCATTCAGGTAAAGACAAAGGCCAATTAATGCTCTACTACAACCCATCATTCAAAAAAGAGTTGTAGAAGCTTCTTTCAGCATGAATCATATTTCTAGTAAGACACTCAGCATGGGTTCAAAGAATAGTTCTAGTAAGGAAGAAAAATGGAGAAATTAGACTATGTGTTTATTTCAGGAGCCTTAACCGGGCATCAAAAAAGGATAATTATCTAGTTCCTTCACTAGATGAAGTACTTCAAATTTTCAATGGATCTCAAATGATGTCTTTTTCGGATGGGTATTCTAGATACAATTAGGTTATGGTACAATATGAGGATAGGCACAAAACTGCCTTTACTACAAAATGGGGAACTTTTTCTTATAGAAGAATGCCCTTTGGATGAATCAATGTTGGAGGTACATTCCAAAGAGCAATGGATATTGCTTTCAAAGACATTATTTGTAAGTGCATAATTATTTATATGGATGATTTAACAGCTTTCTCCAAAAAGCAAGGTGATCAGATAGAAAATTTATGCAAAGTATTGTAAAGGTGTAGAGAGTTTGGCATCTCACTTAATCCGAAGAAATGCATTTTTGGAGTCACTGAGGGAAAACTATTAGGGCATGTTATTTCTGAATAGGGTATTTCCATTGACCCTAAACGAATAGAGACCATTCTAAAGATTCAACCACCTACAAGAAGAAAGGAAATTAAGTCCTTCGTGAAAATAAACTTTGTCAAAAAGTTCATCATTGGGTTTACAGAGATAGTGAAACCCTTGAATTCCATGCTGAAAAAAGAAGAAATAGTTGAATGGAGTGTAGAGGCTAGAGGCATTTGCAAGAATCAAGAGAGTTATTGTTGAGGCTCCAATATTGGTGATTCTAGATTATGCCAAGCCTTTTTACATATATTCATTTTATTCTAATCACTCCTGTGCTGGAGAGTTAACTCAAAAGTCTAATCAAAGAGATGAAAATCCCATAGATTTTATGAGTGCTCCTTTAAACAATGGAGAACTGAGATATCCTAATGTGGAAAAGCAAGCCTATGCCCTGGTCCGAGCTATGAAGAAGCTAATGCACTATATACCATGAAATAAGGTCTTTGCCATAGTACCTGATCCTATGGTTAAGTTGTTATTGATGCATAATGAATTGGGAGAACACAAAGCTAAGTGGGTAACTATGTTGTATGGATATGATATTGAGATCCAACCCATGAAATTGGTGAGAGGGCAGGGATTGACCAAGACAAAGGCTAAAATGGATCCTGACCTCACAACTCCTCATTATCATCTCCAAGAAGTATCTCTAGGAGACTGGTATGATGAAACCGTCTACTATATTTTTAACCAACAATTTCCTAAACATCTTAACACAGTACAAAGGAGAGCTTTATTTCTAAAGAGTGACATTTTTATGATGAAGGGGGTCATCTTGTATAAGAAAAATCATGAAGGTTTTTACTTAAGATGCTTAGGGAAGGAAGACACTAGAAGACTGATGGTTGAATTTCATGAAAGCTATGGAACAAGCCATGGGTCAACTCCCTCCACTGCAAATCAAATCCTAAGAGCGGGCTATTATTGGGCTACCCTGTTCAAAGATACACATAATCATGTGAGGACTTTCCATGTATGTCAAACCAAAACAAGTAAGGAGAAACGTGCAACCCTTCCACTTCAGCCATTCATAGAGGTAAAAACATTTGTACAGTGGTGAATGGACTTTATAGGTCCAATCAATCCACTTCCCTCTGCAAGCCAAAGTTATATTCTAACCATAACTAATTATTTCACTAGATGGACTGAAGCTCTAAAATCTAAGCAATGTACTTCTGAAGCAGTAATCAATTTCATCGAGTCGAGTATTATTAATTGATTTGGGTGTCCATTGGCTCTAGTTTGTGATAATGGTCCTGCATTTGCATCATTGAAGTTTTCTAACTAGGTCTATGATCATGAAATCATTATAAATTTTACATCTAATTACTACCAGCAATGTAATGGTCTGGCCGAGTCTTTCAATAAGAATCTTTTAACGGTCATCCACAAGCTATTAGAGAAGAATCCCAAGGATTGGCACACCCAACTTAGATTTTCTCTTTGGGTAGACTACACTAGATAGAAGAAATCCCTAGGAACCTCTCCTTGTCCTCTAGTGTATGGTTTGGAACCTGTATTCCCCAACCAGCTAAAGATCCCTACCCTGCAAATCATTAATGAATATTATGATGGGGAGGATAAGCGAGAAGCCCACCTAGCTAAATTGTTGCGCCCATAAGAGAAAAGAGATGAAGCCCAAGGAAATTTAACTCAACATTAGGGTGTAGTGAAAAGATAGTGTGATAGTAGAGTCGAGGTGAAAGCCTTTAGAATCTCTGACTTGGTTCTCTACTGGGACAAAGCCCATCACTAAAAAGGGGAGCATGGAAATTTTGATAAACTCTGGCTCAACCCTTATCTTATTCCAAAGATCCTAGGAGATAATGCTTTCCACTTGAAAACCATCACTGGAGAGGATATCCCATTGCCTATCAATGGGAAATATTTGAAGCATTATTTCTAGTCCTAAGTTGTTTGTAGCTCCTGCCTTGTACATAGGTAGATTATGTTTCCTTTTTTTTGTAATGTTTCTACTTTGGTTAGGTTAGGGTTTTCTTTTGTTGTGACTTGTTTGTTTTCTACTTTTGGTTAGGCTAGGTTTGCTTTGGTTGGTTTGGCTTTCTGCTTTTCTCTTTCTTTGGGTTTTCTTACTACCTTTTGCGCTTGTAGCACCTGTATAACGACTGTCGTTTTACCTGGGGTTGAACTAGGATTTTTTTTACAAACTCTAATAATCTTTTCAGAGTCAATTGGTAGAATTCCTTTATCTGATGTTGCATATTCTTGGAATTGGAGGGTCACTTGGTTAAGTTAAATAAATAATGGAGTTTATTTGGATCTCATATTTTCACACAAATCTTAAAGATTCCAAGGTTTCATATAGTTCTTATGAAGTCTGACTAGGTAAAAAATATTATGTTCTACTCTAGCACCACTGTGGTTCTTGTCCTTGAGAGTAAGATTCATTTCTTATAGGGTGAAAGGGAAAATTTAAAATATCTCAAAGAGAATATTAAAAAGAAAGAGAGGAAAAGGAAAATATTGAAAATCAAAATAAATGTTCACCTTATCAGGGATATCCTAGTATCTCTACTGAGCCTATAGACGCTTGGCTGGTAGTAGAGCTATGCTTGGGAGGATCATAGTGATAACCTCATCGGGGCTATGGACACCTCACTAGCAGTGATCCTTTATCCAGGTTGATTTTAGAGTTGGAACCTTTATGTAGCCCTATCAGACCAAGTTTGGTGTCTATTGTAACTAAGGAAAGTAAATGAATGCATGAACACACTTTGGATCTAGTAGATGTAACAATTTCTTACTTTTGAATTCTTAAACCTTGTTCATAGGTGACTTATTGTAATGACTAAGACTATAGATTCTAGGTTTTTTATTCTACTTTTTCATTGAAAAGCTCTGGAGCATTCCCTAATAGAATCACCATTTGTTGTGCAAGTTTTTGCACACATGCACCACTAAAAGCAGTGACCCTCTTTGTTTGGTCTTTTAATTCTTCTTTGTGGCCTTGTCATTGGTCTTAGGTGCTTTGAGTTTGGATTTCGGTGTGTGGAGGGTATGAGATTTAATTAGGGATACTTCCCTGGTTCTGATAGAGCCCTTAATATGCTTGACATTTTCAATATTTTATGCTTGATTATCCATTTCTTGATTGCTTTCCATCAAAATGGTGCAAGGGTTTTACTTGCTTGGCCTTATTTTCAATTGGTTTGTGTCTTATCCTTCGAGATTCTAATCATGCATTGACTAGTTATCTCAGTTTCTATTCTTATTAGTTACCTTTTAAGCCATCGGTATACATTTGTTACCAACCCCTGACCCTATGATTTTCGATCATTTTAATTTACCCTCGCATTTGATTTTAATCTCTTATTTATGTATGACTTAAGTATAAGTCATTGAGTCATGAGTTTTTATTCTCGTTAGCCTAGTTAGGGCCCCCTTTTATGAATGACTTTGATTTATTTGCCAGTGAAGCAATTCCAGGATCGTGGGGTTTTATCTGGACCATTCCCCACTAGCCTGTTCATTTGAACTGACCATACTATAAATTTTGTGAGATCCACTTGTAAAGAGGGCCCACTTGTTGGTCCCATTTCAGCACATGGAGCATAAGTATCAATGCTAACATCTAGATGAGGAAGTGATCACTACCATTTCCCACTAGCTCACAAAAGTAAGATGTGTGTTCTTTAAGGATGGTGAAACCCATGAGAAGTCGCTATGTACACTTTACAACTACAAGCGAGTGGAACCAACTCATACATGGGGAAGGTTTTGTCAGTGAATGCTAATTGGAAATTCATCTGAGTTAGATGTGAAGAGGAAAATTCAAACAATTTTGACTCAATCAGAGTCATTCGAGATGTCCATCTTAGCTATCAATCAGTGACCCATATTCAATGCTACATAGTGTGCCCATTGTAATTATTTTTCTTTGCATGAGTGAGCATTAAGGGCTGAAATGACCCATAGCCTTATTCTATTTGTATCAAATTTGTGTTAAGTTGATTGTTGACTATTTGAGATTCTAGACCGACCTCGAAAGAAGCCTCAAGCATTTAATACAGTATCATGCTTTATTTTGGGAGTTTTATTTTCTTTGGCTAACCTTCTTTGTAACCCTAATTGGGATGACATTCTCTATAAGTACGAAATTTAGCCTCATTTGTAAGGGCTAGAAAAATTAGATTTTTGAGCAAGTCAAGTTATAGAGCAAAAAAGTTAGAATTAGGATTTAGTTGTACTTTGAAGCAAGTGTTGTAACATATAATATTGGGATTTTTTCTATTATTTGTGATTCAATACAAGTTAAGACATTGTGCTTTTGTGGCCTCTCTTGGATAGATTTATCTTGCATGGCTCCTGTAGACACCAAAAATTGGTCTAGGCCTGCGAACACCACTTTCAACATAATTTTCTATTATCCATGGTCATGATTAAATAATGTTTAATATTTAATTACCATTTCTAACACATATTTTTTCTATTAGTTCAATACCCTTTTTGATTAATTCATTAATTCATAAATTCCTTTATTCAACTTGATTAATTAAATAAATCATTTTGTTTAACTATGTCGCTAACTAATTAATTCTTCCTAATCAATTAAATAATTTATTATTTAACTACCCCCTTTTTCATACTTCAACTATAATTAAATATTTATTATTTAATTATTCAATTCCACTTTTACAAAAGTCAATTAAATAAATTATCTTTATTTATTTAATTAAGTCTTATTTTTGAATGCTGAATTAAATTAAAATTTAATTCATATTTCATTATTTATGTCACATTCTTTTGTCAATCAGTTATCTAATCATTCACTCACCTTCTTACTTGAGATCTATTTCTAGTTCTCCAGTTATCTCTCAGTTTAACATATGATTATCTCTGCAAGAGAACTCTCTGTCACAACTAGTTAGTTAACTAGTTCTAACTCATATACATGTATTTATTAATTAAATATCTTTATTTATTTAATTAATTCATGTTTGCATTCAAATGCATTATTCTCCAACTTCTAACTTTGGATTTTTCATACAAAGTCTATTTCTTCTATTTTTGGAGATTAAGATCCAGAACTCGTGTTCTAACTCACGTTTTAACTTAGTCTCTATTTCCAGTCTTTCCTAAACTCATGTTCTGACTCATGTTCTAACTCACATTATATCTAAGATAGAACTCACATCACATGGCATTCATCAATCTCGTCCATCGATCTCTTTTTCAATCTGAGTCGATCATTCAAAAACCCAAAATCTATAAAATGGCTTGTCATTATCATTATTCCTCCTCCCAAAATCATTACTGCCAAAATCATACACTCTTGAGAAGAGACTTATCTTCGATATTTTTATTAGACACTCGATAAAGTTATACTTGCATTCAAACATACAAATATGAGGGCAAGAATACTGAAAAGGAAAAATGGAGAAGAACAATCAAGATAATTTGAAGGGGTGAACGCATATTCGGTGAGAGATTTCCATTAATTTGTTTAGTTTGTTTAGTTTATTTCCTCATTCTTTGTTGTTTGATTTTAGATTATTATTTAGAATAGGATTAACTTTGTTATTCTAGTTGCAGATTATCAATCATCATCATCATTCAAAAGATACATCTATTTTAATCTACAGTTACATTTGGTGAACCCGATGTGAACATGCTTCAAAATCTGCACATATTTTTGTCTTTCCATTTTTCCGCTTTTCGTTCTTCTTTTTTATGCAAGTTTTTCATACGACGCACCACATCTATTCCGCAAAATGACACATCTATATCCATGAGCCACATTTATGAAAAAAAATGACACATCCACCATCCCAAAACACATCCATGAAGTCATGAACCGCATCCGCCTGTAAAAAAATTTGCGACCCGCATCTGTGGCTCAAAAAGCCGCATCTAGCTAGTAAATCTTTTTCACTTTTTTTATTGATTTTCGTGCATTCATATTTTTAGTTTTCGCTTTTTAGGTTGTTTGGATTTTTGCTAACGTTTGTTTCAGTTGTGTTAAGGAGTAATAACATAGTGTTTACAGGATGAAGCATAGAAGACAATTAAAACCTAGGACAATTTTCTACAAGACAAAAGCCGAAGAACAATGAACTATTGATAAATTTGCATGTAGGACCTAATGCCTTTGTGTTAATGTATTTATTTAAGAAAAGCTTTTGTTTGGTAGATAGATAATCATTGTGTGGGTTAAAAATAACTTTCTATTTGATAGATAGATGATTTTCGTTTGGATTAAAAAGAACCACTATCTTCTTTGTTTGGTGCTTTGCATGTATTTTTCACCCTTACGATTCAGTAATCGAAGTATCCTCTCCCTTTGCGTAGTCATGCGATCTTGGGTGTAAGAGAAATGGTTATTGACTCTAGAACTTGGGCCTATCTTGGAGGGAAAAAGTACTCACCCCAAGATGACTCAGACCGGTAGCACGCTAAAGCCAAGTGACTTCGAGCCGATATATAAAAGTGGATTCTTGGGGAAAGCCCAAGAATCACGCACACTATTCTGACGAGATGGATAGAAATGGACTCTTGCTGATGTTGGATAGTGTCCCACAAATGAAATGCCCTTATTAAACACCTTGTTGTAGAGTTACCAAAATCCTACCTACTTGTTGGCGTAGCAGGGCCGGCCCTGTGAAGCCATCTTACATTCGTCCGGTTTATGTGTGGAAATGAAATGTATGTCATTGGAGTTTCATGGGTATAGTAGCTTGGCTGCCCCATATAAGTGAGTGTCGTGTAGGGGAGCAATTGGGTTCAAGCTACTAGTCATTCGCCATAAATATGCGTAGCTGGAGAAATCCAAGTAAGAAATCAACAAGTATTGTCCTAAAAGCCTAGGTTGTAAATTTTTTTCGAGTCTTAAAAGTCCTTTCATCAAAAAAACTTAAAATACATTGATTTTTGTGTTTTTTCTCTACTGTATTCATCAAAATCTTGATCAACAAACAAAGTCAGTCAAATCAAATTTTGAGAAAATTTCAAATATCAAAAAATTAAGTAGCATTTGTCAGTTTAAATACCGCATCTGTATTAGCGAGTCACATCTTCTAGGGAAAAAACCACATATGTCTGTCAAAAAAAAAACCATCATTCACAGTCTACATGTTATGAGTCACAACTGTCACATCCTAAGTCGCATGTGTGCATGAAAACCGCATTTGTTAGTTTTAGAGCCATAAGTGTCTATTAGAAAAATCTAGGTTTACAGAGTCCAAAATTAGAACCACATTTGTCATAGGAAAAACTGCAACTATCAAAAACATTGCATGCACTATCGAAAACCACATTTTTCAACATTTGAACCGCATTTTCCTGTCAACAAAAAACATCAAAAACCATGAGATGAGTCTGAAACATCATCGTCACTATTTGCTTTAGATTCTTAAGATCAACCTTGGATCAGAAACTGGAAAAATTTTGCTCAAAAATCTTGCATCATTAGGTGTCATATACATCTTAGTCACAGTCAACATTGTAGTCATAGTCATCCTAAGTTACATGCATATAGATACTTCCTAGGAAATTGGATATCATAGAATAGGTAACTGTCCTCATCATTCGATACATTCATGTTTCTATTTGTCACAAGTCAGTGAACCTCACCACTTTAGTCCTATTTGTGAATATTTCCAGATCAACAGTCTAGTTTGGGAAATTCATCTTGTCACCTTCTTTGTCCTACATTCAGGTTCCTTGGTCAAATTCAAATCCTTGCATGCATTTATTCCATAAGTTGCAGGTTATACCCATTTTAGAATCATTTACTGCCATAGTCTACTCAAAATTTTGCATATTGTCCATCCTACCATATGTCATCTTAGTGTATGTATTTTTATTAATCATTTTAGCAACATTCGTTATTGTTAGAAAATCCAAAAACATAGAGATAATTCCATATCATTTGCATTACCATCCACCACCATGTCTTTTGTTCACCTTGATATGCTTTCTAGTCAAGTTGAATACCAATTACTCCGCAATGGGCCAATACCAACAAGTCATAGCCTTCAAAATAAAATTCATCCAATCCAAATCCCAATCAACTTCAACCCATGATCAACTAGCCACATATCCCTCTTATCAACAACCCATAAAATCTAGTCTTCCATCCATCTACCCTCATTATCAAGAGTCTCTTAGCACAATCCATGCCATTAATCCACAACAAACATCCATTAATCACCCTTACCTTTACCTTGACAAGGACAATCAACCTCTCACTAGTCTATTCCAAGCATCCACACTCTATCCTAGTACATCATCTCTCAACCCATTCCAAGCCTCCACATCCCATCCTAGTCCATCATCCACTAATCCATTCCTACTCACTCCATCCCAACCTACATTTAGTCATGAAAATACACTTATTCATGGTCTCCATAATCACATCACATTGCCTACACTTGAGGATACATGTCAAAAAGAAAGTCCAAAGCATGACATCATGGCTTCACCTTCATGTCAAGATCAACATAGTCCATCCCATGACCCTATCTTTAGGTCTATCCAAGAAGTCCTAGATAATCATGGCAGCCAAAATACATTTATCCTTGATCAATATTTCATTCCCAATCAAGTCATCCAGGAAAAACCTATCTTTGACCAAGACACTACCATTGATCAAGAAATCCAAAACGATCCATTCATCGACCTTTATGCCATTCATGATCAAAAATTTGAGGTTGATCCTACCCAAACTTTGAACATCATCATCTCCCAAAATGAGACACTTGCCTCCTTTGGAAACATAGATGATCTTCCTCCAGAACGAGAGTCTTCTACACTAGACATATTTTCAAATAATCAAGCTATAGCTAAATTCACTGGACTCCATGATAATGACCATAAGGACAGTTTCTACATCGACATGGAAGCACCGATATCTTTTAAAGAATAGTTAGAATCTAATGTTTCGCAAAATCAAACCAAAGATGTTAATCAAAATTACATCTAGCATGTTAACAAAGCTACAACATCTTATCAGATAGGATCATATATATTTTTCAGAGCAGGATTTCTTGTAGAAGAGAAGATTCCAAGTAACAGTGTCTACATACACAATGATGGGCTAACATCTTGTTTTTAAAACCAAAAATACCCCATTGCAAATAGAATCTATCAGAACATGTAGTGTCAAGGCAAAGGACTAGGTCTACACAAGCAACGAATTCGGGAACTAGTACAACTTCAAGAAAATCCTAGACATCAAGGTCTTGGTTATTCATTAGTCAGAGAATCTAATGATGTTACTGATACCTCCTCGATATTGGGGGAAAATTTATTTGATATAAACATCAAAATGGGGGCATGAGTAGTTCTTACCATAAGATTTCTTCCAAAACTCCTTCCATCCAAACCATAAACCATCATTCCAACATGAATAAACCTTCCATTTGGAACCAACAAAAATAAAATATTTATTACAAATCCAAAGTTCAAAATCAAATGTCAAAGACCATCAAAGCAGTCAAAAACCTAAGTGGACAAATGAAGTTAAAATGGATCCCAAAGACAACTAGATCAAGAAAAGAAAACATTTCAAATCCAAAATTCAATCAAAATGTGGAGCCACAAGAAAAGAAGACTCCCACATATAATAAATTTCCACCTCCTTCAAAATGGTCATCAAGCAAGGCATATAAAAGTGTTGGTTCCAAACGCTATGCCAATCAAAATTCTAAACTTCGTCATCCAACATCTCAAGTTTGGAAAATAAAAAGTGATTCATCTAGACTTCTGAACAATCCCCCCACATCTACCATCATCCATCATAATCCAACATCTCGTCTAAAGTCCAAAAATCCCATGTTACAAATCCATTGCATCTTGGAAACAACTCTTTATTGTAAGGACTCTCATGACACTCTATCACGATGTGCGCATTATGATAAGGCCAAATCTAGTATCAAAAAGGATCACAATGACATCGATCAATTGTATGCAAGTGCTATGAGCCTAACAAGACAACTAATTCACGAAGGTCATTATTGGCATATCATGGATCCAATCTCTACATCAGCACCATCAATGGATTCAACACAATCAGTGATCATCTAAAGTATTGAGACAATCTTGAAAAAATTGTTACCTTGATGAAAAATTGGCAAACAGGCATCATGGTGACACCCCAAAAATAAAAATAAAATGACAAAAAAATTAAAGAGAAAAAAATTCGTCCAACAATGAAAACCTGGCAAATAGGTGCTTTGGATAAGTACCATGATGAAAACCTAGCAAACAGGCATCCTATGTAAGATAAATTACCTATGTGGATCATTACAGTTGGGGGCAAGTCGTCTCATCTCCCATGCCCTTCACGTGAAACTTCCTATCACATTTCCATCTATCCATCTAAAGCCTATCACTTCCCATCCATTTTCCCACCGACTTTGATCTTGATAAGGACTACAATACAAAAAAAGGTCATGCTTTGGAAATTTTTTTGACATGTCTATCTTTTGGTCATACCTTATTCATTAAAAATCATGTCATTACCTTCATAGCCTCATTTTTACTATGCGACATCATCCTTGGAGACCATACGATAATTCTCTAGTCCAAGCCATCCATGTCTCCTATCTTTTACCGAAGCCATCCATTGTCCTTTTATACCTATCATCCATCTTGGTTTTCCTTGTCTATGCTCTAAAGATCCCTCATCATCCCATCTAGTCCTCATCAATTCATTCCAAATGCAACAATATGGCAACCTAACGCATCATCCAAAAATTCCTTGACTTTGACCCTGACCTTGCTATAGACTTTTATCCTCTTGTCATATCATTGGCATCTTCACGTTGTTTTGGGATGTGTCCTTCCCACATCAAACAACTTTTTTGTCATCATCACCTGTCAATTGGTATTTAGCTAGACTAGGGGAAAAGATCATGGTTGTCCTTGGATTCTTGTGTGTAGGCATCATTTACATGCATTTGTCACAACCCACCATCAAAAAATGTCCTAGAAAATCCAAAAACATTAGAAAACTTCAAAAACAAAATAAAAATAAAAATCAATACATGTCAGAAAATCCCCAAAAAATAGTCAATTTAATCATGTCAAGTCAATCATGTCAAGTCATCATGTTAGGTCATCATGTCAAGTCAATCATGTCAATTCAATCATGTTCATCCAATCATAGTCGAACTATGTTGCCTCTGCGACTGGGATGTAGGCAAGGCCATCAATTGATGTGCCCCCAAGGCATTAGGTCTATTAGATTAGGTTTGTCATGTATCACACACATTAAAATCATGACTCTTTGTATATTCAAAGTCATTGGTCATGTTGAACTACAAGGTCTCTGCATGTACAACATAGGCAAGGCTAATCAATTAATGAACTCTCACAACCACACTAGGTTAGTCCAATAGGGCTCATTCACAATCACTATCACACAAGTTGCATATCATAGTTTAGGGTATCATCTCATGTCATACACAGTCAACACACACACACACAATTTATCAGTCAAGGAATCAAAACAAGTCATGCATCAACAGGCAACATCTCAAATAGTCATCAAGTCAATATCAAACACATTTTCAAAGTGATCAACCTATGTCTTATGCAAGATATGTCTTTCTTTTCAATAGATGTCATCAAATTGTCATAGTCTCATGTGGCTTTTCACTTCAATATTATCAGACTCCAATGTCTTATAGGACACGTGTCTTTCTGAAACCAGGATTTGTCATGCCTTGTACAGAAGTCACCAAGTCAAAACCAAACTCAACGTCTTATGTGGTATGTGTCATCTCTCACATTACGCTATTTCAAAAATCAAACATCAAACAATCCCACAAGATCAAGTTTTGGCGAAGAAATTTATCTGGCTTTATGGCTTTATATCTTATTTTGTCTTATCTTTTTATTGATTTGTGCAAGATCTTGTTACTAGCTTTCTCAAGGATGTCCCTTGAAGGATTTAGAGAAGCAACGATGTCTCATGACTCTTTTTCTTTGGTTGTTGTCTATCAACTATCTTTTAAACATTGGTTTTTGAGTCATGTTACTAGTTTCCTCAAGGATGTCCTATCAAGGATTTAGAGGAGCGATGACGTCTCATGACTTGTCTTTTATTTGTCTGTTGTGTGTGGTTTGTTCAGATGAAATGACTGGGGCATCTTGTCCTTAGTCTGAGTTAAGACAATCCTTGTCTATGACTATCTGTTTTTCATAGATGGATGACTTTGTACACTATGATCTATCTCATATCATAGTGTGTATTATCCATTTGTGTCATGTCCTGCCCAATCATGATAACTAGAAAGCATAGAATAGTTGGTACAATATCGAAGATCATTTTTTTTCAATCAATGACCATTCTTTTTCAATACTAACTTTTTGAATTGTCCATGCTAACATTTCTTCTTTTTTGCATCTTCACCACCATTATCTATCCATTTTGAGAGCACACTCATGTTCTTCAAACCTGCCTATCCTCTCAAAGGGGCATACCACTACCTCCTCATCATTATACCTTTCACTGGGGCATACCCTGACCTATTTCATAGTGGGGCATATTTTTCTTTGACACAACATTGTATCAAAGAGGGGCAAACTGTAAACACCGAAAATTGGTCTAGGTCTGTGAACACCACTTTCAACATAATTTTCTATTATCCATGGTCATGTTTAAATAATGTTTATTATTTAATTACCCTTTCTAACACATATTTTCTCTATTAGTTAAATACCCTTTTTCATTAATTCATTAATTCAAAAATTCTTTTATTCAACTTGATTAATTAAATAAACCATACTTGTTTAATTATGTCGCTAACTAATTTATTATTTAGTTACCCCCTTTGTCATACTTCAACTATAATTAAATATTTATTATTTAGTTATTCATTTAACCCCCTTTATGTATAATTAAATATTTATTATTTAATTATTCAATTCCACCTTTACAAAAGTCAGTTAAACAAATTATCTTTATTTATTTAATTAAGTCTCTTAGTTTTGAATGTTGAATTAAATTAACATTTAATTCATATTTAATTATTTATGTCACATTCTTCTGTCAATCAATTATCTAATCATTGACTCACCTTCTTACTTGAGATCTATTTTTAGTTCTCCAGTTATCTTTGGGTTTAACATCTGATTATCTCTGCGAGAGAACTCTCTGTCACAACTAGTCAGTTCACTAGTTCTAAATCATATGCATGATGTGTTTATTAATTAAATATCTTTATTTAATTAATTAACTCATGTTTGCATTTGAATGCATTATTCTCCAACTTCTAACTTTGGCTTTTGCATACAAAGTCTATTTCTTCTATTTTTGGAGATTAAGATCCTCAACTTGTGTTATAACACACGTTCTAACTTAGTCTCTATTTGCAGTCTTTCCTAAACTCGTGTTCTGACTCATGTTCTAACTCATGTTCTATTTGAGACATAACTCACATCGCATGGCATTCATCAAGCTTGTTCGTTGATCTCTCTTTCAATCTAAGCCGATCATTCGAAAACCAAAAATCTATAAAATGGCCTATCATTATCGTTATTCCTCATCCTGAAATCATACACTCTTGAGAAGAGACTTATCTTCAATATTTTTCTTAGACACTCGACGAATTTATACTTGCATTCAAACACAAAAATCTGAGGGCAAGAATACTGAAAAGGAAAAATGGAGAAGAACAATCAAGATAATTTGAAGGGGTGAATGCATATTCGGTGAGAGCTTTCCATTAATTTGTTTAGTTTATTTCCTCATTCTTTGTTGTTTGATTTTATATTATTATTTAGAATAGGATTAACTTTCTTATTCTAGTTGCAGATTATCCATCATCATCATCATCATCCTTCGAAAGATACATCTATTTTAATCTAGTGTTACATTTTATACCACTACCTCCTAGCCATTCTCCCTTTCACTGGGGCATACCCTAACCTATTTCATGCTGAGGCACAATCGGGGCATATTTTTATTTGACACAACTCCGTAACAACATTGTATGAAAGAGGGGCAAATTGTAGACACCGAAAATTGGTCTAGGCCTATGAACACCACTTTTGACATAATTTTCTATTATCCATGGTCATGATTAAATAATGTTTATTATTTAATTACCCTTTCTAACACATATTTTCTCTATTAGTTAAATACCCTTTTTCATTAATGCATTAATTCATAAATTCCTTTATTCAACTTGATTAATTAAATAAATCATATTTGTTTAATTATGTTGCTAACTAATTAATTCTTCCTTATCAATTAAATAATTTATTATTTAATTACCCCCTTTGTCATACTTCAACTATAATTAAATATTTATTATTTAATTATTCAATTCCACCTTTACAAAAGTCAATTAAATAAATTATCTTTATTTATTTAATTAAGTCTCTTATTTTTTAATGTTGAATTAAATTAACATTTAATTCATATTTAATTAGTTATGTCACATTCTTCTATGAATCAATTATCTAGTCATTCACTCAACTTTTGGCTTTATGACTTTATATCTTATTTTGTCTTATCTTTTTATTGATTTGTGCAAGATCCTATTACTAGCTTTCTTGACGATGTCCCTTGAAGGATTTAGAGAAGCAACGATGTCTGAGGACTCTTTTTCTTTTGCTGCTGTCTATCAACTATCTTTTAAACATTGGTTTTTGATTCATGTTACTAGTTTCCTCAAGGATGTCATATCAAGGATTTAGAGGAGCGACGACGTCGAATGACCTGTCTTTTATTTGTCTGTTGTCTGGGGTTTGTTAAGATGAAACAACTGGGCAATCTTGTCCTTAGTCTGAGTTAAGACACTCCTTGTCTAGGACTATCTATTTTTCACAGGTGGATAAATTTGTACACTATGGTCAATCTCATATCATAGTGTGTACTATCCATCTATGTCATGTCTCGCCCAATGATGATAACAAGCAAGCATAGCATATTTGGAAATATATCAAAGATTATATGTTTTTCTCAATCGATCAACCTTCATTATATCATTTTATCAATCAATCAACCTTAATTATTTCTTACTAACATTTTGAATTCATTTTCATCCTAACATTTCTATTCTTTGACATTAAGATAAAGTCCTGTGACACAATAAAAACATTAGATCATTTGCATTCACATACATTCAATAAGCATTTCATATAGTTGCATTGCATTTCAATATATCGATAGTACCATTCATCTTGATTACATACATTCAAAATAATTACATAATAGACATTGTATCATTATAACATACATAATGTAAACATTGCATGTACATATCACCATAACATATAAATAAGCATCATATAGATCATTGCATCCATTATCATAAGTAAATTAAGACATCCATAACATCATTATTAAATGCATAATTCATGAACATATAGAAACATTCATTCATAACACATATATACATCATTTAGGAAACATAATCATCTAGAAATCATGCATCATCGATAATATGGAACTGCATATCATATAGAAGCTGCCAAAATCATATATATATCGCTCAAAAAATAGTGTGTCACAGTGCAATGTCGAAATATAGCCATAAATAAAACATAGGCTCTCTGATCAAAACAAATATCTACATATGTAACCCTATCATTGTGTCCTACTACCACTACTGTCACGTGGTGATGGTGGTGGGAAAAGACTCAAAGTTTCTCTCTGCGAGGTGGAAGGCCTCTCATATGGACCTGCCCTCAAAGGTCCTACCACCCCCTCAGTACTTTGTGTCCTCTGACTCCTAGTATGGCCCCTGCTTTGACTGTGCACCTCTAAAAATGTAGGATCTCGTCTCTCTCCTGGCACTGTGGCCTCATAAAGATCCTTGTAATAAGTGGCTCTCTCCACTGATCTGACCAACTCTCATACCATACCATCACATGAGAACCCATTGTAAAGGCATCTAACCTTTGTGAACTGCTGCTCTATCTCATGTCTCTGAGCTATCACCTGGTCTCTCTCCATAAGTGCACTATCCCTCTCTGAACACGCACTGCCCCTCTCTGCATATGCACTATCCCTCTCTATGTAGGCACTGTCTCTCTAGCCTCATCGCACCAAACTCTACCATCATAAGTCTGAGTCTCTCCTCCAAATCCTCCCTGTCACCATCCCTAGGAGCATCCTCATCCTATCTCCCCTCTACAATCTGATCTCAGAGATCTCTCTCTTGCTCCTCCATCGTTGCATCCTCCTCCACATCATCCTCTCTATATCCTGCCAAAACACCCAGAGGGTATATAGCCATACGCACATCTAAATCCTTTGCAACATCCTCTACTCCAACATCCACCTCTACACACTCCTCTACCACTACCTCTACTACAGCATGCTCACCCCCAGCCTATACATCCACTCCCCCTCCGATGTCCAACATTGGTACATGCTCAGCTACTGCCTCATGGATAGGTGATAGTGCACCTGCCCAACCCCCTCTCTATCCTCTCTGACCTCACCTGCCACCTCTATCATCACCATCTCTCCCACCAACTCTCCCCACTCTAGCACCTCCACCTCTCCACCGTCCTCTAGGCCCTGTGCCTCGTCTCTCTATAGGTGTCGGTTGATCTAGATCCATGTAAGGAACAAGTCAATGCTCTACCCACCATGTGTCATATGTCATTGTAGTACCTGGGTCGACTAATCCAACTCTCCATCCCCACTCCACTGGTTGTAGTTCCTATATCTTTGCCTCAACTGTAGCTATTGGTATCATAGGTCCCCAATACGGAACCTCTTTGGACAAACGAGAAAACTTTGCTCTACTCTGAGGCTCATCCTTAACCTCGCTGAACTATCTCAAAAAATTTATCTCAAAAATGTCACTCAATGATATGTATAGTAGAAATAGTCCTCCCAATAAGGTACTATGTCTGTCTATAGAATGAAAAATGTATATCCTCATCCACCCACTCCTCACAATCCATGTAAGGTCTCCATGTGAACTGATCAACTATATCCAATGCATGTCGCCAATACCCTATGTCTCCCACATTTTTTTGAGTAATGTGTCTTTTATATCAGAACACATAAGGGTGTCTCTCTGGTCTCTCTACAGTAACTGGAGGAAAAAAAATAGCTATCCTCTCCCAACCCCATACCATGAACAGTGTAGTCCCACAACTCAGTGACTATGCATCTCTGTAAGAAATGTCATGTAGGTGAAAATATAACATCCTGAGTAGAAATGGACCCCATGCATACCTCATCTCACTCTCTAGAATACCAACCAACATGGGTCCCCATCCCACTGGAAATCTGTGACCCCGTCTGTCTGGCAGAACTATCCCCCCCAATCAATGTACATAAGATACAATCAATTCGATAGTATCTATTTGCTAATACTAGCCATCTAATCTCATAGTGCTCGATCCTGAGCCTATTGATGTCATCTACCTAATAAAACCTCACCAACTCAGTCAATCCTCGTTGGGTATGATACATAACCCGCTCTCCTCTAATAGGTTGTCTCAAAATCTTGTACACATCCTCTAATGTGATAGTGGCCTCCCTAGTCGGTAAATGAAATGATGATGTCTCCAAATGCGATCGCTCACATAATGCTATCAACATACCCCTATTCACCAAAATAGTGGGCATCGACCAACAGTGGCGTAGATCTAGTCTCCATAATAGTCAAATCTCTGCACTCGTCAACCGATCTCTGAGATCGAATGTGTTTGGTCATGACTCCCGCGTATAAATAGGATCTAGAACCACCTGCATTTAAACTATGATGTCAAAAAATTTCATGCTTTCCTTAGAAAAAAAAATTCAAAAATTTTACCAGTCAAATGCGGCTCGCTTTAACAAATGTGGTACATTTTTTAAAATGCATTGCACGAAGCCTCACATGCAGTGCATATTACATATGCATTGCATATTTTCTAGACCCTTTTCCAACTACTGCACATGTGGTGCATTTTTAACAAATGCGTTGCAGTTTCATCAAAACACCCGACTACAACATATGTGTTTCACAAATGCATATGCAATTCAAAACCACACATGCGTCTATCCCTAATTCAAATGCATTGCATAACTATAGATGTGATGCATTATAATTCACATGTGATCATTCCCTAAATTTCCTACCTAGCCTAAATGTGTTTTCGCAAATGTGTCGTTTCACAATCAGATGCGGCGAATATGATGAAATATGCGTCATTTACGACGCACCACATTTGCGTAATTACTTTTCAAACGCCTAAAACTACGTGAAAAAATAACTTTGACAAGTTCCTTTTTGAGTACATATCGGTGGTCCTGTGTCAATTGGCCTCCTGAATGTCTGGATCCAATAACCACGATGTGTAGCATATGGAATGGGTGCCATTTTCGTTAGCTAGTCAAAGAAAATTTCCTCTTTTTTCTATCTCCTTTGGGTGCAAATGAATTGGGTTTAGACCTAATTCCTATTTATAGGTGGGTTTGAAATGGCATTTCTTCTGACCTAATCTATTGGCCGCGTAACCTTTCAACTTCAAATGACCCATATTCCTCTATATCAACTCCAAATTCATTTCCATCAACTCCATAGCAGTTCTGACTATCAAATTGACTTATTGGGAATATATCCTGATTTTTTTGAAACTTAAAAAAAAAAATCAATTTTCCCAAGGGGGCATACCTTAACCTATCTCATGCTAGGGCATGATGGGGGCATATTTTCTTTGACACGACACCGTACCAACATTGTATCAAAGAGGGGCAAACTGTAGATACCAAAAATTGGTCTTGGCCTGCGAATACACATTCAACATAATTTTATATTATCCATGGTCATGATTAAATAATGTTTATTATTTAATTACCCTTTCTAACACATATTTTATCTATTAGTTAAATTCCTTTATTCAACTTGATTAATTAAATAAATCATATTTGTTTAATTATGTCACTAACTAATTATTACCCCCTTTATCTATTAATTAAATAATTACACCCCCCCTTTTCTCATATTTCAACTATAATTAAATATTTATTATTTAATTATTCAATTCCACCTTTACAATAGTCAAATTAAATAAATGATCTTTATTTATTTAATTAAATCTCTCACTTTCGAATGCTGAATTAAATTAACATTTAATTCATATTTAATTTTTTATGTCACATTCTTTTGTCAATCAGTTATCTAATCATTCACTCACCTTCTGACTTGAGATCTATCATTAGTTCTCCAGTTATCTCCGAATTCAACACCTGATTGTTTCCACGAGAGGACTCTCTATCGCAACTAGTCAATTAACTAGTTCCAACTCATATGCATGATCTGTTTTATTAATTAAATATCTTTATTTAATTAATTAACTGATGTTTGCATTTGAATGCGTTATTCTCCAAATTCTAACTTTGGATTTTGCATACAAAGTCTATTTCTTCTATTTTTCAGGATTAAGATCTTGAACTCATGTTCTAACTCATGTTCTAACTTAGTCTCTATCTATAGTCTTTCTTGAACTCATGTTCTGACTCATGTTCTAACTCACCTTCTATTTGACACAAAACTCACATCGCATGGCATTCATCAATCTCATCCATTGATCTCTCTTTCAATTTTGAGCCGATTGTTCAAAAAGTCAAAATCTATAAAATGGCCTGTCATTATCATTATTCCTCCTCCAAAAATCATTACTCCCAAAATCATAGACTCTTGAGAAGAGACTTATCTTCGATATTTTTCTTAGACACTCGATGAAGTTATACTTGCATTCAAACATAGAAATCTGAGGGCAAGAATACTGAAAAGGGAAAATGGAGAAGAACAATCAAGATAATTCGAACGGGTGAATGCATATTCGGTGAGAACTTTCCATTAAATTGTTTAGTTTGTTTAGTTTATTTCCTCGTTCTTTGTTGTTTGATTTTAGATTAATATTATTTAGATTTAGGATTAACATTGTTATTCTAGTTGTAGATTATCCATCATCGTCATCATTTGAAAAATATCGTCTATTTTAATTTACTATTACAGTTCCTATTCTATCTTAGAAACTGCTTGGAAATATTTGAATGCATTTTAGATTTACAATTAAGTGATTTAATGGTGTTTGTGATTTGATACTTGGGGTATTGTAGCAATCTTTGGTTCATACTTTGGGCAGCTTCTTGATTTTGGGTTGTTGTGCAAAGCCAACCTATACCTTATATTTGTGTGCTTAGTTCAATTGTGGGTATTTATCCATTCTAGTTGTAGAATAAGGGTTGGCTTAAATGAATAATCATGATTTTAAAATATTTAATTCCTTAGAAGATTGCACTGTTTCTATAAGATTACATGTTATACTTGGGTTAGGCAGAAATTAGTTTTGAGGGATTGGTCTATTCCAAGTATTTTATCATCTGTATTGTTGGTTTTAGGATTAATTTTAATCTTAGTATCTCTCTTAAACCCTTATATTTTTCTATTAATTTGAATCTAGGCTAGATTTAGGAATTTTAAGTATCAACATATTGAAAAATCTGATAAGTTTAGAGGTTCTAGATTTTTTTTGTAAGGTCCCTTTGTGATTACAAAAAATTTCACATTTAACACTGAGTTGTTTTGTTGCATTATAAATCTGATACTTGGGGTATTGTAGCAATCTTTGGTTCATACTTTGGGTAGCTTCTTGATTTTTGGTTATTGTGCAAGGCCAACCTATACCTTATATTTGTGTGCTTAGTTCAATTGTGGGTATTTATCCATTCCGGTTGTAGAATAAGGGTTGGCTTAAATGAATAATCATGATTTGAAAATATTTAATTCCTTAGAAGATTGCACTATTTCTATAAGATTACATGTTATACTTGGGTTAGGCAGAAATTAGTTTTGAGGGATTGGTCTGTTCCAGGTATTTTATCATCAGTATTGTTGGTTTTAGGATTAATTTTAATCTTAGTATCTCTCTTAAACCCTTACATTTTTCTATTAATTTGAATCTAGGCTAGATTTAAGAATTTTAAGTATCAACATATTGAAAAATCTGATAAGTTTAGAGGTTCTAGATTTTTTTTGTAAGGTCCCTTTGTGATTACAAAAAATTTCACATTTAACACAGATGTTTTGTTGCATTATCAAGACTTGAAATTAGAGAACTTGGGGTTATCTCTTGTCTAATAGAGATTAAAATTTCAAGAGAGATAGGATATCATATTCTATCTAATTTGTTGTTGTGCAAAAAACACCATCAATAGGACTCAAGGGAACACTGAGAGGGAGGGGGTGAGTCTTTTTTCTATAAACCTAAAATTTATTAACATGATAGTTAAACAATTTAAACATTAAACAAAATAAAATATGCAATAAGTCAAAGAAATCATCCACAACACCATAAAAAAAGGATTCTTATGTGGAAACCTTGTTAGGGGAAAAATCATGATGGAGGTCAATCCATAATTTGAGTATTCAAAAATATTTTTTACAAAAAGGGAATGCACTTGAATTCAGGGTCACTGCCTAGAGCTTACTACCTTACAAAATTTTCAGATTAAAACCATTTAAATGTTTGAACTAAAGAAATAGAATTTAACTATGCTAGGTTATAGTTTTGGTTAGTCTCATAGATCAAATTCTGGACTTGCTGTCTAATTCTACTCTTCGCTATACTTTGCTCTTCTCTTCTTTGTAATTCACATCGATACATAGGAAAATTCACATTACTAATCTTCTGATTTTTGCACCATAGACTAAAATACTTCGCATCATACACATTTTCACACTCAAAATGATAAAACCAATTTCGTATATATATATCCGCTATCAAGGGTTTGATCATTCATATGTTGGCTTTCATAAAACATAAAGTGATTTCCAACTGTCAACTAGATCCTCAACTAAATATTTATGTGCAACATCCATAGTTGGCCATATCATATTGGGGACCCTAAACAAACATATTCAAACATGAAAAATTTAATCAATTACTCTTTAGATATCTACAATGGCTATATTCAACAAGTCAGCCTTCTTAGCACAGTTAATAGAAAGATCAATGTACCAAATCTCCAATATCATACACCAATAAATACACCACCATATAACTTGACAATAAGGTACTATAGGTATCCAATTGACCTTCCCTGAGATGTGCAATATGAACTGATAAACTGATAATGCATATTGATCGACAGACTTGGCTGTAATAGGATACCATGTTCTTCACTTTGTTCTACTGGTATGAACCAATACTAGGCTGTGGACCGAATGAATGACTTAGGTTTCCATGAATGACAACACTAGAAGCCATATGCCAAAAATATCCTCCTTTGGTATTGATGACAACACTTAGTGAAAAATGACTAAGTGTCGCAATCAATATGAGTATGCTACCAAACTTCAAAACTTCAAAACATAGCTCCCCCTAAGATTGATGAGGTATTTTTCATTGCTCTCTCTTAACCTTTGAAATTAATGAAAAAACATAGAAACCATATGCCAATAATTCAATGAAAAAACATGTGTTCAATCTACCCTTGGGAATATGTCCAAAACTTCAGAACTACTTCAAAGTTTAGAAAAAGAATGACTACTACTTGAGTTATAATATTATCTTGTGATTTTCCTCCATCTCCGAAAGAAATTTCTTCCAAGCATCTATTACAATCCCAATAATTATTATCATGATGTTATTCTTAGATGTCTTTTTGACAATCTCGGTGAGGGATTCTAGAATTGTAATTGCATCTTCTAGATTTTTACCTTTCCTCAGTATCTCAACCGGGTGCTGGCAAGAAGTTGAGTCCACCTTTTGGCCAAAAAGTGGAAGTGTTTTCCCTGATTTTCAAAGTTTGACACATTTGACCTTAAAATTTGAAGCACTTAGAGATGAAATATTCAAACAAGTCACTAATCATAAAATGTATTACTCAGAGTCTAGTTTCCAAATATGTAATTTATTTCAATACGCACATTGCACAAATTGAGTTTCAATAGGCCTTTGTAAAAACCACTATTAAAAGTCTTTTTTTTTACCATACCATGCACATGTACGACATCCATATTTTGACTTAAATTATCATATTTTTCTAAATCCTTTTGGGAAAAAAATTGTGACTCACTGAAGAATGCCCCAGATATTTTTATGTAATTTTTTATTGAATATTTTTTTTTAAAATTTTTTATCAGACATATTTGTCGTTTAGAAAAATCGTCGTGTACAACATGCATAAGATGACCTAAAGTTGTCATTTTTTGCATTTATTTTTTAAAATTGAAAAGAATTGTCTAAAGTTTGCCCTTGTACAATCTGTTCGTCAAAATGTTATGTTGATCAAAAGTTATTAAAATAGTAAAAAACACTGATATTTAAACTTTATGGACCAATTTCATCATAAATTAATTAAAAATAGATAAAATATGCCAATTCTAAAAAAAATTACATATTTGGAATCTACATTGTCTCATCTAAAATGGGTTTTAATTTCATCAAAAAATTCTGCAAGATAGGGCATCAGCCATATGCCCAATCTTAGTATTTTTTTGTGACATTGCTAGGACCTTCAACTTGCAGGTCAAACCAGGTCCAAAGCTTAGGTTTAGGTCCCCAAGCCTTTTCCCGAACTGAAAAACAAAGCAAAAACCTAACCAAAAATTAAAATTTAAAAAAACAGGATCTCGTTTCATAAAAAAATATATTTTTTTATGAATTTAAGAAATGGGATCCCGTTTCAAAACGGGATCCCATATTTTAAAAAGCAGGATCCCGTTTTGAAATGGGATCCCATTTTCAAAGCGGGATCCCGCTTTTTAAAATACGGGATCCTGTTTCTTAATTTTTATGAATTTAAGAAATGGGATCCCATTTCAAAACGGGATCCCGCTTTTTAAAATACGGGATCTCGTTTCTTAAATTCATAAAAAAAATCTTATGAAATGGGATCCCGTTTTTTGCAAGCGGGTTTCATTTTTTTGCCTAAGGCAAAAACTTCCACATTTTGTGGACTCTTCTTTGTGCTTCTACCCAACCATCTGTTCTAGTTCGCATTCAATTATTTCCTTCACTTTCCAAAAAGTGTCCACAAGTGTGTTTTTAGTGAATTGAAATTTTGTGTGTTCAGACTATAGCTCATGAATCCTTTTCCTGATTGTACCATATTGATCATGATACATATCAAAAATTTTCCCAATTTGATTTAATTCTATTTCAATATGCTCTAATTTCTCTTTGTATTTCCCAACTGCATGAGGCCAACGAATGCAATAGTTGTAGATGTGATTTTCTACACTTATGCATTTCCTCAATTCATTCATCTTCTTTTCAATTTCTTTTGACATTTCCTTTTCCTATTTTGGTTTAGCTGATTCTAGATCTTTTCCCTATGTGTCATCAGTTTCTTTGTCAGATTTCTCATCTAGCATATCCATAATTTCTTGTTCTTTCCCTTTTCCTTCAATTTTCGGAATCTTACATTCTAGAGGACTATATTCAATAGTTTTTTTTTTTTTCTCTTTTCTTCTTTCTCTCCAAATTATCACTCATGGGATGGAGAGAAAACATATAGTTTGTTTCAATTTATCAACCACACACCAAATTATATGGAGATTCTGAAAACAACTGAAATACTTGATAGATTTCAAGATTTGTTGTGGAATTAACTTCACTGCTTCGAAATTCTACTACCGAGTGCTCTCCTTTTATTTTTCGATGCAAAGTGATAAATGGGAGTTTCAACTTTCCTTTTATAGCTCACACAATTCTAATAAATGCCTTTGCCCTAGGTTTTTCGGATACCTTTTTTTCTTAGACAAAGAGAGAAAAATTATTCTGCAAACCTATGATTTCTTGAATTCTATTGTGAATACTTTCCAAAACCTTAGTAGATCATTGATACACCTTTTTGAGAATATTTCACATTCCGATAGGAGCTACAGATAGTGGAAAGAGGATTTTCTTGAAAAAATTGCCCTAGGCCAATGGCCTGAGATCAATTTCTGGAGGAATTACTCGAAGCCGATTCTGATATAGAACCATTTCCAGTATCAAACTCGTTCTTCCTTACCCATGTATTCTTTATCTAATATATTATTTCATCCAAAGTCACTTTTCCTTTTCCTTTATCATTTTTTTATGTATTTCAACCTTTATGTACCAGACCTTTTCTATCCACATTTTTATTTCTACAAAATCTTGCAATGTGACCGTATCTATTACAATTATATCACATAGAGTTTTCTTGTCCAGACCAATCATTCCATTTATTTCTTTTTGATCTGCATTGATGAGAAATATTCAACAAAATTCCATACATATAATATTCAACATTCCTTCTATCGAAAAAGTAGTTTGACACATTTCTGCATTCAATTGATTTATGAGAAAACATTTTGCAATTGAAACATAGACCAAAAATGGATGAATCTCTTGATTGCATTTTACTTCTACATTGAGCTACCATATAACTGAATTAATTGCAAGAAAAACAATATCCATTAAAATTTGAGCATTAGGTTTTCTTATGGGATACCTTCCACCTTTGTTAATCTAGTTACTTCAAATGAAATTCTTTTGTCCAAATCTAAAGCAATATCTTTTTTCATATCCAAGACCTCACTTGTCATTTCTACTCTTTTGTCCTTGAGTCAGCTCATCAAGCTTAATTGAGCTAATCTTAAACTTCTCCTTGTATTCATATGTCGTAGTAAGCTCATTCCTGAGAATAATAATCTATTTTTCAAGTTCTCCTTCATTGTTTATGGATTTTTGCAATTCACTTTCCAACTAAATGAATTCTCCATTTACTCTTCTAAATTCACTAGATTTCTCTTTTAAGGACTGAACAAGGTTATCCTCATTCTTCTTCCTTTCTTCAATCTCTTTGGTCAGCTTCATCACCATAGATTCTATTTCATGTTTTAGAGTATCATTGTCTCTAGAAATATTTTCACATTCTTTAGCTATTTCCTTGAAAGTTTGATTTATGTGAGCATCATTCATATTTTCGCTCTCTTTTTTCTTGATCTGATCACAAAGATCCTTTCTCTTATCCCTGGATTTAACAATCTAATCCTTCAATGTCTAAATGAATTTTTGAACATCTTTAAGATTTGTTCTCAATTCCATGACTTTTTCTTTAAACTGATCAAGATCATAAAGTGACACCAAAATCTTCTACTAAACACTATCTAAGTCCATTACATTCCAAGATCTACCTCAAGCTACTAAACTTCTTATGAGGAACACTGCTCTGATACAAACTATTGGACTCAAGGGAACACTAAGAGGAGGAGGGTCAATTAATGTTATGCAAACCTGAACTTTATTAACATGATAGTTAAACCATTTCAACATGAAACCAAAGAAAGATGCAAGAATTCAAAGAAATAATCCACAACACCATAACACAAGGAATTTTATGTGGAAACCCTGTTAGGGGAAAAATCACAGTGGAGGTCAATCCACAATTTGAGTACTCAAAAATAAATTTTACAAAAGGGAATGCACTTGCATTCAGGCTCACTACCTAGAGCTTACTGCCTTACAAAATTTTCAAATTAAAACCATATAAATGTTTGAACTAAAGAAATAGCATCTACTTATGCTAGGTTACAGTTATGGTTAGGATCATAGATCATATTCTGGACCTATTACCTGATTCTTCTCTTCGCTATGCTCCGCTCTGCTCTTCTCTTTAATTCACATCCATACATAGGTAAATTCACATTACTACTCTTCTGATTTTCATACCACACACCGAAATTCTTCACATCACACACATTTTCACACTCGAAATGATAAAAATTATCTCATATATACATATTCTATCAAGGGTTTCATCATTCATATGTCGGCTTTCATAAAAAATAAAGTGATTTCCAACTGTTGGCTAGATGCTCAACTAAATATTTATGTGCACCATCCATAGTTAGCCATAGCATAGTAGGGACCCTAAACAAGCATATTCAAACATGAAAACATTTAATCAATTACTCTTTAGATATCTACAATGGCTATATTTGATAAGTCGACCTTCTTAGAATAGTTAATAGAAAGATCAAAGTATTAGATCTCTTAGATCATAAACCAATAAATGAGCCACCACAAAAATTGACAATAATTTATTTCAGGTATCCAATCGACCTTTCTTGAGATGCACAACATGAACTAATAAACTGATAATACATATTGATCAAAATACTCGATTGTAACTGAATACCCTGTTCTTCACTCTATTCTATCGGTATGAACCAATACTAGGTTATGGACTAGATGAATGACTTAGGTTGCCATAAATGAAAAAACTAGAAGCCATATGCCAACAATATCCCCCTTTGGCATTGATGTCAACACTTATTTAAAAAGGAATGTGTTAGAATCAATGAGTATGTTTCCAAACTTCAAAACTTCAAAACATAGTTCCCCCTAAGATTGATGAGGCATTTTTCACTACTCTCTTTCCCCCTTTGACATCAATGAAAAAATATAGAAACCATATGCCAATAATTCAATGAAAAAACACGTGTTCAATCTCCCCTTTGGGAATATTACCAAAACTTCAAAACTGATTAAAAATTAAAAATAAGAACAATTGCTACTTGAGTTAGAATATTATCTTGTGATTTTCCTTCATCTCCGAAATAAATTTCTTCCAAGCATCTATTGCAGTACCAGTGATTATTATCATGCTATTATTCTTAGATGTCTTGTTGAAAATCTCGATAAGGGATTCTAGAATTGTAATTGCATCTTCTAGTTTTTCTCCTTTCCTCAGTATCTCAACCATCTGTTCCATTCTTCATTCAGTTAGGTCCTTCACTTTCCAAAAATTCTCCACAAGCGTTTTCTTAGTGAATTGAACTTTTGTGTGTTCAGACTGTAGCTCATGAATACTTTTCCTAATTGTACCATCCTAATCCTAAAACATATCAAAATGTTTCCAAGTCCTATTTAATTTTATTTCAATCTGCTCCAGTTTCTCTTTGTATTTCCCAACTGCATGAGGCCAACATATGCAATAGTTTTAGATGTTATTTTTTGCACTTATGCATTGCCTCAACTCATTCATCTTTTTTTCAATTTCTTCTAACATTTCCTTTTCTTGTTCTAGTTCAACTGATTCCATATCTTTTCCTTGTGTGTCATGAATTTCTTTTTCAGATTTCTCATCTAGTATATCCACAATTTCCTGTTCCTTCCCTTTTCCTTCAATTTTTAGAATCTTACATTCTAGAGGACTATATTCAATAGTTTATTTTTCTCTTTTATGATTTCTGTCCATCCCACTAAAAGAGGAACCAACTTCAAGTGTTCTCACTAGAAGAGAAATACCAACTGACCCATACTTTCATAGAAAACTCTTAAAGAAATTTCCAAATTCTTGATCCCAGTTAGCCAAGCTCTTAGAGTGAGTGTAGATTTGTTTGCACACTAGTTCATTTAATTTCCTCACCACATTGTTGTTCATCGGTAAACAATTGAAAAAATGCATTATTAGACATATGACCAGAGTACCAAACTTGAAAGGGTAATCTATCTCCTTTGCAAGTTGCACATTCTCCATTAGTTGATCCTTTAGCATTCTGCATAGGGCATAGTCCTGACTTTCAATTATCATTTTGTGAGAGATGTAAAATGCACCAACCAAGGTTGCTCCTTCTTTGTTTCTAAAAAATATTTTGTTTGATACTCCATGCATAATGTACCTTATCACAGGGTTTTTGATTTTCGATATTATTAGTGCCCTTTGATCTCTAATCACATTGGTTAGAGATTCAACTTCTTTATTCCAAATGGATTTCATTTTTGGTATATCTTTGAATTTGCATATTCCAGTCAAATTTCCAATTACTTCCTTCGAAAGGATATAGGTTTTGTCCATAATCAAAGTGTTATTATTCAATCCACTTAAAATGAATTTGATGATTTCTACATTCTCAAAATAGGGAAACTCATTCCAAATGTCAAAATTCTTGTGTTTGGATTCTCTCAAGCATTTCAATTCAGCGGGTGACAACAAATTTCTCACACCCCTAATATTTTCATTGTTGTATTCATCTAAATTTATCAACCCTTTGATTTGTTCCATTTTATCTTCCAAACCTAGGTTTATCAACCACACACCAAATTATATGGAGATTCTGAAAACAACTGAAATACCTGATAGATTTCGAGATTCACTGTCGAATTAATTTCACTACTTCAATTTTTTTCTACCGAGTTCTCTCCTTCTTCTATTCTTTGATGCAAAGTGAAAAATGGGAGTTTGAACTTGAATTTTATAGCTCACACACTTGTAATAAATTCCTTTGGCCTTGGGTTTTTGGATACTTTTTTTTCTCAAAGAAAGAGAGAAACATTCTTCCACTGACCTATGATTTCTTGAGTTTTCTTGTGAATAATTTCCAAAAGCTTTGTAGTTCATTGAAACAGCTTTTTGAGAATATTTTGTGTTTGGATACTAGCTACAGATAGGGGAAAGAGCATTTTCTTGAAAAACTTCCCCTAGGCAAATGGCTTGAGATTAATTTTCGGAGGAATTATCAAAAGTCGATTCTGGTAGAGAACCATTTATAGTATCAGAATCGTTCTTCCTTACCCATTTCTTCTTCATTTGATCTTTTATTTCATTCACAGTCACTTTTCCTTCTCCTTTATCATCTTTCTATGTATTTCTACCTTTGTGTACCAAACCTTTTCTATCCACATTTTTGTTTCTATAGAATCTTGCAATGTGACCATATCTATTGCAATTGTAGCACACAATATTTCCTTGTCCAGACCAATCATTCCATTTATTTCTTCTTGATCTGCATTGATTAACAATACACCCAAATTTTCCACAGGCATAACATTCAATATTCCTTCTACTAACATAGTAGTTTGACACATTTCTGCATTCAAATTATATATGACCAAAAATTTTATAATTGAAATATTGACCAAAACATGATGAATCTCTTGATTGCATTTTAATTCTACATTGAGCTGCCATATGACCAAATTTATTTCAAGAAAAATAATATCCATTAAAGTTTTGAGAATTAGGTTGTCTTACGGGATACCTTCCATGTTTCTTCATTTGGTTACTTTGCTTGAAATTATTTTTTTCAGATCTGAAGCTTTCTCCTTTTTCATATCCAAGACCTTGCTTGTCATTTCCAATATTTTTTCCTTGATTCATCTCACCAAGCTTAATTGAGGTAATCTTAAACTTCTCCTTGTATTCATTTGTAGTAGTAAGCACATTCATGAGAATAAAAATCTGTTTTTCAAGTTCTCCTTTATTGTTTCTGTATTGTTGTCATTCACTTTCCAACTAAATGAATTCTCCATTTACTCTTATTCATTCATCATATTTCTCTTTTAAGGGCTATGAAAGGTTCTCCTCATTCTTCTTCCTTTCTTCAATCCCTTTGGTCAGCTTCATCACCATAGATTCTATTTCATGTTTTAGAGTAGCATTGTCTTTGGAAGGCATTTCACAATCTTCATTTATTTCCTTCAAGGTTTGATTTAGGTGAGCATCATCCATATTTTCGCTCTCTTTTTGCTTGATCTGATCAGAACGATCATTTCTCTTCTCCATGGATTTAAAAATCTAATCCTTTAATGTTTGAATAATTTTTTAGCATTTTTAAGATTTTCTCTCAATTCCTTGACCTATTCTTTAGATTGATCAAGATCATTAAGTGCCACAAAAATGTATTTATGAAAACTATTAGAGTCCATTACATTCCAAGATCTACCTCAAGCTACTAAATTTCTTCTCAGGAACACTGCTTTGATACCAACTATTGGAATCAAGGGAACACTGAAAGGGGGGGTGAATCAGTGTTCTACAAACCCGAACTTTATTAGCATGATAGTTAAACCATTTCACCATTAAACCAAAGAAAAGATGCAAGCATTCAAAGAAATAATCCACAACACCATAACACGAGGATTTTTATGTGGAAAACTTGTTAATGGAAAAACCACGGTGGAGGTCAATCCACAATTTGAGTACTCAAATATAAGTCTTACAAAATGGAATGCACTTTCATTTAGGCTTATTTCCTAGAGCTCATTTCTCAAAAGGAAAGTCTCACTACCTTACAAAATGTTCAGATTAAAACCATTTGAATGTTTGAACTGAAGAAATAGCATCTACTTATGCTAGGTTACAGTTCTGATTAGGCTCATAGATTAGATTTTGGACTTGCTATCTGATTCTTCTCTTTTCTTAGCTTAGCTCAACTCTACTCTATAATTCACATCCATACATAGGTAAATTCACATTACTACTCTTCTAATTTTCACACCACACATTGAAATACTTTGCATCACACACATACGCACACTCAAAATGATAAAATCAATATCATATATATATCCTCTATCAAGGGTTTGATCATTTATGTCGGCTTTCATAAAACATAAAGTGCTTTCCCACTGTCAGCTAGATCCTCAACTAAATCTTTATGTGCATCATCCATAGTTGTCCATAGCATAGTAGGGACCCTAATCAAACATATTCGAACATGAAATTTTTTAATCAATTACTCTTTAGATATCTGTAACAACTATATTTGACAAGTCGACCTTCTTAGCACACTTAACAAAATGATCAATGTATTGGATCTCCTAGATCGTACACTAGTAAATGCGCCACCACAAAACTCAACAATAAGGTATTATAGGTATCCAACCAACCTTCCCTGAAATGTGCAATATGAACTGATAAATTGATAATGCATATTGATTGAAAGAATTTACTATAATCAGATACCTTGTTCTTCACTTTGTTTTGTTGGTATGAACCAACACTAGGTTGTGGACTGAATTAATGACTTTGGTTGTCATCAATGACAACACTCAAATCCATATTCCAACTGATGATGCTATCATGAATTTTTTTGTAAGGACATTAGAAGATATTGCTAAAATTTGGTTTTCCTGTTTACCAATGCATTCCATAGATTTGTGGCATGAGCTCAGAATTCATTTCATTGATTATTTAGAAGAAGAATCAATAGATAATGAATTCCTATTTAAGGATATAAATTTTCATACCCAAGAAGAATTTGTAGAGAAATCTAGAAAAAAAGTTGAATTCATATCATTTAGTAATGATAGATATAGGTGGTGGCAAGAAGTTGAGTCCACTTTTTGGCCAAAAAGTGGAAGTGTTTTCCCTGATTTTCAAAGTTTGACACATTTGACCTTAAAATTTGAAGCACTTAGAGATGGAATCTTTGAAAAAGTCACTGATCATAAAATGTAGTACTTGAAGTCTAGTTTCGAAATATGTAACTTATTTCAATACCTAGACTGTACAAATTGAGTTTCAATAGGCTTTTATAAAAACCACTATTTAAAAGTCATTTATTTTACCATACCATGCACGTGTGCGAAATCCATATTTTGAACTAAATTATCATATTTTTCTAAATCCTTTTGGGAAAAGACTTATGACTCACTGAAGCTTCTTTTGGATATTTTTTTGTAATTTTTTATTGAATATTTTTCTTTTGTTAATTTTTTATCAAGCATATTTATCATTTTGAAAAATCATCATGTACGACATGCATAAGATGACCTAAAGTTATCATTTTTTGCAAAAATAAAAATAAAAATTGAAAAGAATTGTCTGAATTTTTCTCTTGTGCAATTTGTTTGTCAAAATGTTATGTTGATCAAAAGTTATTAAAATAGTAAAAAACCTTGATGTTTAAAGTTTATGGACCAGTTTCATCAGAAAATAATTGAAAATTTAAAAAAAAAATCCAATTGTAAAAAAAATTACATATCTGGAAACTGCATTGTCTCATCTAAAATGAGATTTTATTTTGTCAAAAAAAGTCATCAGCCATATGTCCAAACTCGATATTTTTCTCCAAAATTGTTAGAACCTTCAACGTGCAAGTCAAACCAGGTTGAAAGCCTAGGTTTGGACTCCCAATGCTTTTCCCAAACCAAAATCCGAGGCAAACATCTGACCACAAAGAAAAACTAATTTGAAATTTTAAAAAATGGGATCCCGTGCTATAATCGAGATCCCATTCCCAATATTTAATACGGTGACTCTTGGCAGGGAAACGGGATACAGTTTATGAAACGAGATCTCATTCCTTTGCTAATGGTTCCCATGATAAATATTGGGAATGAGATCCCGATTATAGAATGGGATCCTGTTCTATAATCAGGATCACGTTTATTTTTAACCATGTTATTTAAATTTACTATCAAATTTTATTGTGAAGTTTGCAACTTCACATGTATGACCGAGAGCAGTAAAATTGGACTATTTTTCATCAAGCATTGTTTTTATAGGTGGTGACTTGCATGTTTGATTAATTTTTTCAAATGAGAGAACCCGTTTTTTTAGAGGAGGACCAAAAGGTCTTCAAATTTCAATATGAACTGATTTTTTCAAAGGAGGCATGAAGAAATCAGTTTTAAAGTGGAAATGTGCTAGTTTTCTACTTGTTTTGAGGAACACAAGAGAAATAATTTAGTCCTTATAGGTCTTGAACTTCCAATTTGGATTGAATTTTTTGAATAATTTCACTATTGACATTCATTTGTGCTTGAGAATTTAATAATCATGGGAGATAAAACTCGTAATAAGAGGAGGAAGACATTTACTCCTAAAGAAATTGAAGAAAACAAACAAAAGGAGAGACAAAGACAAAGAGAAATAAGAATGAGAATTAAATCAATGAATGATGGGGGAACATCCAATTCCACAACTATTGAAGATGAAAAAATAGAGGAGACCATGGTTGTAGATGAAGCTAATTTGCAAGAAGTCAATTTGGAGAAGAATATGATTATACAAGAAATTCCTACTATGTCTTCAAAACCCTCTTTCAATGCTATGGAGAATGTTTCAATATGCACAAATCCAAGTACGGCTTCAAATCCACATGTTAGTGAAATGGTAAATTTGTATGTAGAAGTTTTACAAGATGCTACACTTAATGATGTTGACATTGATAGTATTCAAAGACATGAAAATTTTATAGAATTTGTTTAAAATGAAAATGAGAATGATCCTTTTGTTGAAAATGAAAACAAAAACCATTTTGTTGATGTAAATGAAAATGAAGATGAAAATATAAATCATTTTGAAGTTGAAAATGAAAATGAAGATGAAGATGAAGATGAAAATCTAGAGTGTAATGTTGAATTTAATAAAAATACTTTTTAAAAAATTGAAAGTGGTGTTTTTGATAATCTTCTTGGTTAAAGTTTTTGGAGGAAAATAAGAACGCATGCGAATAAAATATACAATGTGTAATACCCCTTCGTTTTGCTTCTTGTTTGGTTTGCTTTATGCTATGTGTGGTTGCAGTTACTTTGATACTGAATACATTTTGTTATGATGTTTTGATTGCTACTATTGAGCGACAACTATTATTGTGGGATGTAGTTATCTGATTATTGTTTCACATACATTATGGATTAATGATGTTGTAGAATTAACATGAGATGTTATTATGAGATTACTGGATTATGATGAAAGTGTCAGTTTCAATGAGTGTATTGGTGAAGAGGATGGTTTCGCATCACTCGCTTGCGAGCGCCCTACTAATCCGTAATTCTTTCTTCACGGTGTGTATTATATACTCGATATATTGTATGATGTTGTTTACTTGGTTGCAGGATTGCAGGTACATGACATCGACTCCACCTAGTTTCACAGGTTTGAGCATGTCGATCCAATAGTTAAGTTGAATGGGAGATAGTAGCTAGGTAACATGTGTCAAGTTTACACCCTAGCCTTAGTGTGTCGTCAGTTGTGTGTGTCAAGTCATTGTCTGCCTTGCTTTGATGTTATTTAATTCTAAAGCATTCTTGATTTGGAAATAGATATTTAGAATAGTTGCATTTAAAACATGTTGATGGTTATTTAATTTAAATAATGCAATGTGGACAAAAGTTTATATTTAAATTAATTAATTATATTTAATTTATTTAATTAATTAAATTTAATCCAAGGGGGTTGAATTTAGTTATTAAATAATTAAATTAATTAATTAAACGTGATGCAAGAGAATGAAAGGAAATAAAAGAAATTAGAATTAATTTTGGAATTTAATTCCAACATGTGGGAATTAAATTAGAAATTGTAATTAAATGTTTATTTGGGAAATTGGTTGCAACTTTGGAAATTAATTTATTATTTGAAATTGAAATTGAAATTTGAAAATGAAATTGATATTGAAATTGAAATATCTAATTTGCATGTAATGTGAATTAGGGTTGTAAATATTGAAATTGAAATTGAAATTGAAATATCTAATTTGTATGTAATGTGAATTAGGGTTGAATTAGGTATTTTTTATTTATAAGAATATATGTTTTAATTTTAGGGCAGAAAAGTCTTTAGGAAAATTCATTTTTTACAACAGGAAAGAAATTTTGGAAAATTTGCACAAGGGTTTGAAAAAAGTTTGATTGTAGAATTGATTGAAGGAAAGATTGTTTGCATTTGTTAAGTTTTGGATTGGATTCATTGGAGGATTGAAGAAAATTCAGGAAATCTTTAAAGGAGGCTTGCATCAAAAATTCATCTCTTCCTGTAGCTTCTTGTACCAGGTGTTCCTCTTTGTGTTTTAATTGTTCTTGATTGTTTTCTTTAAAATAGTAATGATTAAAGATTTGTTTGTTAAATCTATTTTAGAAAAATAAATTTGATATTAGAAGAAAAGAACTAAACAAATTTACAGCCTTTGCTTGTGAAAATTCTTGAGGAAAAATTGTGAAAACCTTAGTTGAATTTGAATTATTTGGGGAAATTGATTTTGTTGTTATTGAAATCAAACATAGAGATTGAACAATGCATTTAGAATGTTTTTAGAAAATGAAACTGTAATGCCCCACCTTGCAACCCTAAAGGAAGTTGCAATTAACATCATAAGCGAACCAATTTTTTTTTTATAAAGTGCATTTAACATACACATTCACTTACCAGTTAACAAAAACCTCTAAGGCTACAAGGTTAGGATTACTTAAACCCACTCATACATATTACATATAACCATAGCCTTATGAACTTTATGAAATAAATATCATACATCATAAGAATACCACATAACATAATAAGATAATCAAACAAGATACAATCTCATAAACATTATCTTAATCCAATAGATACATCACTCATTCCCAGAATGAGGCAATAATACAAAAGATTACAATTACAAAATTCCACCTCATAAACATAAGAAGGATAAAATAACTTATACAAGTTAAAATATTACAATGCAAGATAATACAACAAGAACCGCGAGCTGTCCATCTGGATGTCTCGCCACTAAGTACTGAAGATAGATGGGGACCCAACGATTTTGGTGCATGTTCCACCCAACCAATGTGGTACCCGAAGGCCCACCCCCCATGCTAGGAAATAGTAACAAAGTAACATGGACAAAGATTCTACTACCTCTAACCAAAGGCAGACTCATACTGTCTCATACTGTTATAACCAACCAAATGAATTAACAAGTACAACTCATTCACCATACAAGTACGAATCAAGTACAACTCAAGCACAATACAAGTACAAATCAAATACAATACATGTACAAATCAAGTACAATATGAGTACAACTCCAACATCACTGACATAGGTCACATTGCTTCCAGACATAAAGTAGATCAAGTATGTTCACAGAACCATACATATAAAATAATTAACAACAGTTGTCATAGATAGAGTGTCATCGCAAGGTTTGTCATGAGATCTCCTCTGAGCATTCTTCATAGGCTCCGGCACAAGTAATCCTGGTGGCCTTAACCGAATCCCGGCACTCATACTCACTCATGCGGAATCAGCTACCTCTCGCAAGAATTAGATAGTTGATTTTGCCATTCCAAGCCTTCTCACTCATCCCAAGTCTAAACAAGCCCTTGTGTCTATGAGTGAGGATTAAATTATCTTGATTAGTGAGAAGTTAGTCCTAATCTTCTAAGTACATTATTTTAATTATCACTTGTTTAAATCACTCCTGAAGGTTATCCAGTTTACCTCTTTGGGCTCTGGTGCCTAATAGAAGCCACTCTTCTATTCGACAACACACACCCAAACAATCCACCAAGGGAACCACAAATGCATACCAACTAGGCATCATAATCCACTCCAACACAAGGAGGATACAAAAAATAAAAAGTCACTCCAAACATCTTGGAGGCAACAACACATAGTCCACTCCTTTCACAGGAAGCAACAAGATGAAACCACATAACAAGGTCACTCCATACAAGGAGACACGGATCCCATAATCCGCTCCTAAATCAAGGAGGTGCAAACATCCCCGTTTATGAAAACCGGGTAAAACTGAAAAGACGCCATGCACTACCCAAGGAAAAACAACAGGATGGCATAAAGATTCAACAATCCTTATCCTCTAAGTTCTTCTGGAAGACTTATAATTTAGGACTAACACTAAATCCCAAAACCAACAATGTAACTTGACGACATAACAATAAAAACATTCAAGTCATCAATCAAATCTAATATTTGGATTTCCTAAATCCATACTCATTCAATAGGTAGTGTTGACAAATTCAAAGACATGATAAGTAGATCATCTAAAATAATCATAACCCCTATTTCCCTTTTCATTATTGGAAATCTAAAATAATTAAACTTACTTCCCTTTACTGAATACAAAGAATTAAATCCTTTAAGATAAGCATGAGGAATATACTACTTTTGGATATACTAAATCCATAGCTCTTTCATAATTCAATCACAATGATTCAATTAATCTAAATAGAAATTAATAAATAACATAATTGATTGCTTCATCAATAAAACAACTTCTTAATTTACTTTTAAATTGACCCAAATCCATGCAAGTAAACTCCTTCCATTTCCTAACCAAATCTTACATCTCATTCAATTTTCTATTTAAAACATTCAATCACTTTAATATAATAACATATTGTTTCTCTATCCATTTTCCATATACACTAATCAATCCATTTTTAAATCTCTATTCAATAATACATTGCATGCATCTCATAAAAGTAAAATACAATAATGAATTTTACACTGAATATATATATGTGCTTCATATTATATAAACATCATTAATATTTCATTCACAATGACTAGATTACTCTATGGAACTAAATAAAACATAATAACTATTTGCCTTTTTCAATATAGTTAGTTCCTAAATTTACTTCTAATGCAACCTAACACTATTGTAAACAACCTTTTTCAATTTTCTATCCAATTTCTATATCTCATCAACTATCCATTTAAAAACATGCAATTTCATTAATGTATAAAAATATCTTTTGGCTTGTCTATTTGGTCACGCATTCATATTGTTTCTAATTAATTCTCATAATTAAAACAACCATTTAAATATAAATATTTCTATAATTCTTCAATATATTTAAATATCCTTTTCCTTATCAATTTTGACCATACATTCAAAACTTATCATTTAAATTCTTCATGCAAAACTAAATTACACGCACTCAAATAAAACAAGGTAAATACTGATTGAAAATACTCATGGATATATATATACATTTCAATATATTTTCTTCAATCATATTAACAAAATAAATATTTTCTTTTAAATCAAGTAATTACTTCTATTAAAAAATATCTTTCTCTATACATTTTCTACACATACTAATCATTTCTTTTAAAACACTAATAATACCCAATTTGCAAACAACAGAATAAAATAAGATAAAATATTATTTATTCTCTCAAATGGATATATATCTTCACTATATATATACTAAATATAAATTAATATATTTAAATACATTTAATCATTAACATATCTTCTATCCTTTGCATAATATTAAACTGATTAATTCAAAATAAAATATCCTTTATCATCAATATTTCAAAATATAAATATATTTTTCCAATTAAATCAAATTAATAATTGGACCTTTTACATATGGATTTAAATTCCACAATTCAATTTTAAATTATGCATTCTTTAAATCAAATATTTAACTCCTTCAATTAAACTTTAACATGCCATTTTAAAATAAACAATAATTTCCCCATACGTTTATAATATTAATTCCACTAATCAAATATACAAATTTTATTTAAAATAATATAAATAAATATAATATTTTAGTATTATAAATTATAATATAAAATATTATTAAATAATATTTTAATATTATAATAACAATACCGAAAATATTAATATTTATAAATATCAATTTATTATTATTTTATTTTCAGAACAGCCATGAGAAATAATTTAATAGCAGTCTCATGTTTCAAGCACAATTCAAAAACTACGATCTGGGTATTTACGATTTTTGGACAGGTGTAAGAAAATTGCAAAATGCAAAAACTCTTTAAATTTCTTGAAAACCCAGTTTGTGAAAGTAAAGTTATAGGTGACGCAATCAGACCATTTTACCATGAAAAAAATAATTATACTGTAGATTTTAAAATCCGTTTATTTAATAACAAACAGAGGGTTTCATTTTCTACAAACATTCAAAATGCATTGTTCAATCTCTATATTTGATTTCAATAACAACAAAATTGATTTTCCCAAATAATTTTAAATTCAACTAAAGTTTTCACAATTTTCACTCAAGAATTTTCACAAGGAAAGGTTGTAACTTTGTTTAATTCTTTTCTTCTAATATCAAATTTATTTTCTAAAACAAATTTAACAAATAAATCTTTAATCACTACTATTTTAAAAAAAACAATCAAGAACAATAAAATACAAAGAGGAAAACCTGGTATAAGAAGCTACAGGAAGAGATGAATTTTTTATGCAAGCCTCCTCCAAAGATTTCCTGAATTTTCCTCAATACTCTAATGAATCCAATCCAAAATCCAACAAATGCAAACAATCTTTCCTTCAATCAATTCTACAATCAAACTTTCTTCAAACCCTTGTGCAAATTTTCCAAAATTTCTTTCCTACTGTAAAAATGAATTTTCCTAAAGACTTCCTGCCCTAAAATTAAAACATATATTATTATAAATCAAAAATACCTAATACAACCCTAATTCACATTACATGCAAATTAGATATTTTAATTTCAATTTCAATTTCAATATTTACAACCCTAATTCACATTATATGCAAATTAGATATTTCAATTTCAATTTCAATTTCACTTTTCAAAAACCCACTTTCAATTTAAAATGCAATTTCAAATAATAAATTAATTTCCAAAGTTGCAACCAATTTTCCAAATAAACATTTAATTACAATTTCTAATTTAATTTACCACATGTTGGAATTAAATTCCAAAATTAATTCTAATTTTTTTATTTCCTTTCATTCTCTTGCATCACGTTTAATTAATTAATTTAATTATTTGATAACTAAACTCAACCCCCTTGGATTAAATTTAATTAATTAAATAATTTAAATATAATTAATTAATTTAAATATAAACTTTTATCCACATTGCATTATTTAAATTAAATAACCATCAACATGATTTAAATGCAATTATTCTAAATATCTATTTCCAAATCAAGAATTCTTCAGGATTAAATAACATCAAAGCAAGACAAACAAAGACTCGACACACACAACTGATGACACACTAAGGCTAGGGTGTAATCTTGACACATGTTACCTAGCTACTATCTCCCGTTCAACTTAACCGTTGGATCGACACGCTCAAACTTGTGAAACCAGGTGGAGTCGATGTCATGTACCTGCAATCCTGCAACCAAGTAAACAACATCATATAATATATCCAGCATATAATACACACCATGAAGAAGGAATTACAAATTTGTAGGGCGCTCGCAAGCGAGTGATACGAACCCGTCTTCTTCGTCAATACACTAATCGAAACTAACACTTCCATCATAATTCCAATAATCTCATAATAACATCTCATGTTAACTCTACAACATCATTAATCCATAATGCATGTGAAATAAAATCAGATAACTACATCCCAAAATAATAGTTGTCACTCAATAGTAACAATCAAAACATCATAACAAAATGTATCCAGTATCAAAGTAATTGCAACCAAACATAGCATAAAGTAACTTGAACAAGAAACAAAATGGAGGGGTATTACAAAAACCTTTTGTTTACTATTAAAAAACAGATTTTAAAATCTGCAGTATAGTTATATTTTTCATGGTAAAATGGTCTGGTTGTGTCGCCTGTAACTCCATTTACACAAACTGGGTTGTCAGGAAATTTAAAGGGTTTTTGCATTTTAAAATTTTCTTATCCCTGTCAAAAAATCACAAATACCTAGATCGTAGTTTTTGAGTTATGCTTGAAACATGAGACTACTATTAAGTTATTTTCCCATGGCTGCTTTAAAAATAAAATAATAATAAATTGATATTTATAAATATTAATATTTTATGTATTGTTATTATAATATTAAAATATTATTTAATAATATTTTATATTATAATATATAATATTAAAGTATTATATTTATTTATATTATTTTAAATAAAATTTGTATATTAGATTAGTGGAATTAAAATTATAAACGTATGAGAGATTATTGTTTATTTTAAAATGGCATGTTAAAATTTAATTGAAGGAGTTAAATATTTGATTTAAAGAATGCATAATTTTAAATTTAATTGTGAGAAACAATATGTTATTATATTAAAGTGACTGAATGTTTTAAATAGAAAATTGAATGAGACGTAAGATTTGGTTAGGAAATGGAAAGAGTTTACTTACATGGATTTGTGTCGATTTAAAAGTAAATTAAGAAGTTGTTTTATTGATAAGGCAATCAATTATGTTATTTATTAATTTCTATTTAGAATAATTGAATCATTGTGATTGGATTATGAAAGAGATATGGATTTAGTATATCCAAAAGTAGTATCTTCCTCATGATAAAAGGATTTAATTCTCTCTATTCACTAAAGGGAAGTAAGTTTAATTGTTTTAGATTTCCAATAATGAAAAGGGCAATAGGGGTTATGATTATTTTAGATGATTTAGTTATCGTGTCTTTGACTTTGTCAACACTACCTATTGAATGAGTATGGATTTAGGAAATCCAAATATTAGATTTGATTGATAACTTGAATGCTTTTGTTGCTATGACGTCAAGTTGCATTGTTGGTTTTGGGATTTAGTGTTAGTCCTAAATTATAAGTCTTCCAGAAGAACTTAGAGGATAAGGGTTGTTGAATCTTATGCCATCCAGTTGTTTTCCATTGGGTAGTGCATGGCATCTTTTTAGTTTTACCTGGTTTTCACGAACAGGGATGTTTGCACCTCCTTGGTTTAGGAGCGGATTATGGGATCCGTGTCTCCTTGTATGGAGTGATCTTGTTATGTGGTTTCATTTTGTTTCCTCCTGTAAAAGCAGTGGACTATGTGTTGTTGCCTCCAAGATGTTTGGAGTGAGATCTTTTGTACCTCCTATGAAAGGAGTGGACTATGTGTTTGTTGCCTCCAAGATGTATGGAGTGAGTTCTATTATTTGTATCCTCCTTGTGTTGGAGTGGATTATGATGCCTAGTTGGTATGCACTTGTGATTTCCTTGGTGGATTGTTTGGGTGTGTGTTGTCGAATAGAAAAGTGGCTTCTGTTAGGCGCCAGAGCCTAAAGAGGTAAACTGGATAACCTTCAGGAGTGATTTAAGCAAGTGATAATTAAAATAATGTACTTAGAAGATTAGGACTAACTTCTGACTAATCAAGATAATTTAATCCTCACTCATAGACACAAGGGCTTGTTTAGACTTGGGATGAGTGAGAAGGCTTGGAATGGCAAGATCAACTATCTTGTTCTTACGAGAGGTAGTTGATTCCGCATGAGTGAGTATGAGTGCCGGGATTTAGTTGAGGCCACCAGGATTACTTGTGTCGGAGCCTATGAAGAATGCCCAGAGGAGATCTCATGACAAACCTTGCGATGACACTCTATCTAGGACAATTGTTGTTAATTGTTTTATATGTATGATTCTGTGAACATACTTGATCTACTTTATGTTTGGAAGCAATGTGACCTATGTCAGTGATGTTGGAGTTATACCTATTTTATACTTGTATTGTACTTGATTTGTACTTGTGTTGTACTTGAGTTGAACTGGATTTGTACTTATTAATGACATTTATTTAGTTATGTCAGTTTGAGTCAGTATGAGTCTACCTTTGGTTAGAGGTAGTAGAATCTTTGTCCATGTTACTTTGTTACTATCTTCTAGCATGGGGGGTGAGCCTTCGGGTATCACATTGGTAGGGTGGAACATGCACCAAAACTGTTGGGTCCCCATCAATCTTCAATACTTGGTGGCGAGACATCTAGATGGACAGCTCACGGTTCTTGTTGTTATTCTTGCATTGTAATATTTTAACTTATATAAGTTACTTTATCCCTTTTTTGGTTATGAGGTGGAGTTATGTAATTGTAATACATTTGTAATTGTTTCTCATTCTGGGAATGAGTGATGTAACTATTGGTTTAAAATAATGTTTATGAGATTGTATCTTGGTTGATTATCTTATTATGTTATGTGGTATTCTTATGATGTATGATGGTTATATGGTTATATGGCTATATGTAATATGTATGTGTGGGTTTAAGTAATCCTAACCTTGTAGCCTTAGAGGTTATTGTTAATTAGTAAGTGAATGTGTATATTAACTACACTTTATAAAAAAAATTGGTTCCCTTAATTTGTTAATTACAACTTCCTTTAAGGTTACTTGGCGGGTCATTACACAATGAATTATTTTATCATAAAAAAATTTCAATTCAGTGTGAACTAATGATGCAATTGATGAGAATTCAAAAAATGAGAAAAATAATAAAAAGGTTAGGCTTTTTTATTAAACCAAAAAGAAAAGATCAATCATTAAAAAATGCTATGTGTATTGTTGCTAGTGCCATTCAATCTACTGAGAAAAATAGTTGTTCTAAAGATAAAAATGCAAGAAGAAGAGCTATAACAACTACTATAGTTAATAAAGAAACTTTGAATAAAAGAAAGGTAACAAATATTAGTGAAGTTTTAAAAATACATCCTAAAAAATTTCCAAGAGTGGAAAAAAAAAGAAAAAGTATAGATATTGATCCTATCAACCAATGTTGGAGTTTCAGTGGTCAACTCTCGAGGTCTTATATGAAATTTAATGTTGAAATTAAATCTTTGATTGAAAAATATTGGCATGATAATACTAGGGTTTCATCTAATGCTAGAGATGTTTTAAAATTAAGGGTGGGGTCCAAAATTCACGATCCTCACCCAAAACACCTATTAGATACAACACAAACTGAATTTTATAGAAATTTGTGGTTTTTTAGTATTACCCACTAATATTAAAATAAGTCAAAGGTCTTTCAAAAAATTTAAGCCGTGGTATGTAAAAATTAATAAGCAACAAATATCTTGTTGTTGTAAAACGCATGTTCAATTTCATTATTTTTATGATGTTTTTTGATATATATGTTGTACCTTGCATACTAACATGATTATATAGGAATGTGGTATTAATATACCACCTGAAGCAATAAGGGAGTTTATTTCGAGTTTTTTTTGTGAAAGATATAATGGTAAATTGTTTTATTTAAGTTCTTGTATTTTGAGACAATGCATTGAGTGTGGAAATATTTCATTCTTAGGAATTTGTATGCATGGAAGTGTTGATAATGATTTTGTATAGTATTTAGTAGAAGTTACAAGATTTAAGAATGTTCACTATTCTTTAAAAGATGGAAAAATAGGAAAGCATTATGATCTAGTTACAAAAAAAGTTAGTGTGCATGCATTCATGAGTGAATTTAAGAATAAGATAGTACCAAAATATATCATGCACTCTCAACATGCTCGATGGCTTGATGGCCAATTTCGTGCATGTAGAAACACATTTCCAATTGGTACTACACTTTTAGTGGTTGATTTTGTGGAAAATTATACTCTAGCTCTGCAAGAGGAAATTCAATCACACTATTATAATTCAGTGCAAGTAGCTATGTTTTTCCATATTTTTTATAGACATGCAAATGATAGCATTGAGGATGATAGAATTTTTTTGAGGGAGTATCATTTTTATTTGACTGACAACTGATTACACTCATCAAAGTTTGTTCAATACTATTTTAGTATATTTTATAGAAATTTAAGAGAAAGAGGAATCCACATGAAAGAAAACCTCATACGGTCAAATAACTGTATGGGGTAGTTCAAGAATGCTCAAATGTTCTATTGGTTAATTAGGATTTACAAAAACCTTAATGTCCAACATATATAAAAAAAAATTGAAGCTGGGCATGGTAAAGAAGAACATGATGGAGCTAGTGCATGTGTCAAAAGAATTCTTGCTAGAGAATAATTAAAATTTGAAGATGCAGTAAAATATAAAGATGCAGGTAGGATTGTGGATGGGTGCAATACAAGATTATCTACACCTAGTTTGAGTGAGTACTCTAGAGTTCAAAGATTATTTTTTTTGGTTGAAGAAGATAACATTGTACCTAGAGTTGACTATGAAACAATCAGTGGATCTACTAAATGGAATTCATTTAGGAGTTTGACAACAAGCAAATGGACTATCTAGATAAGGAATCTTTCCTTTTTTTTCCAGTTTTGTATCTCAGGAGATTGGGAAGCATGTGAAAATACAGAATCGGTTGAATAGTGGGAGCAAAGATCGTTGACACCTACACAAGCAAATGATCAATATGAAAGAACTATTGAATAAAATGATCAAGTGTTTGCATTTGATGACTATGATCATGTTTTAGACCTTGTACAAGAAGGTAATTTAATTCAATTTATTTCATTTTATTAAGTTATTTTGTAATACTAATTTATTTATACTGATATGCGCAAGTTATTTAATCAATTTTTGGACATGTGTATGTTGTTGTTGCACCTGAGGGGAATGAAGAGAAAACAAAATATTGGTTGGATCATTGTGTGGAGAGTAAACATAAGTTAATATAACCTCAAGAAGATGATGATGGCTATCATTATCCAACAAGTACCGTGATCCCCTTGAGCAAATCTTGATAACAAGTTTTTGGATCCCCTTAAGCAATTTTTTAGAACAAGTCTTTGATCCCATTAAGAAAATTTTGAGAGCTTATATGATGATTGTTTTCATGTTTTCCAATAGGATTGGTTGTGGTTGTTGGAACTTGGCTACAAAAATATCTAGCAAGGCAAAATGGTCTACCTACATTTGAAGATTATGAAACACATAAAAAAAGTATACATTATTCACATTTGGTGGTGGCAACAAATATAAAACCAAATCGGTATCACAGAAAACCTACAAATAAAGTGCTATGGATAATTTCTATGGAAGAGCATGAGAAAATAATAAATGCATTACAAAAAAGAGAGGATGCAGATGGGACAATGGAATAAGTAAATATAGGTAAATATAGTTTAAGTTTTATATTGTCCTTTTAAATAGAGGTAATTATTAGTTAAAATATATTTAAATACATGTTTTGATTACATATTGATATTTCTTGTACATTAATAGTTAAAATTGATTTATTATCATTTTTTGTATCCTTAAGCCATCATTGCATTGATCTCATACTTTGAAACAAAAAGGACAGGATGTTTGGATTCAACCTACACACATGTGGAATACTTTTAAATTCAGGTACTTGAGTTGTGTACATATGGATAGTTTTATATAAATTAAAATATGTTTGTTTTGATGATTTCATTGATACTTCTTCTAGCTTTTTGATATCAGGTGATGTGAAGACCTAGTACATTGTGGGAATGAGTTTGAGATGTTCTTGAGATGGCATATCTAAATTTTGTAAACATTGTTTTGAGATGACATATATGTACATATATGTCCTAATATGTCTTCAAATCACTAAATATCATGAATAAATTATTGCTAAATCAATTATATCCTTAAGATGTTGTATTATGACCCCTTAATACATTGTATTATGACCTCTTAATACATCCCCTTAAAACAGTGTATTATGACCCCTTAAGGAATCCCCTTGATACATTGTATTATGAACCCTTAAGACATCCCCTTAAGACATAATATGACCCCTTAAGACATCCCCTTAAGAAATTGTATTATGACCCCTTAAGACATCCCTTTAAGAAGTAATATGACCCCTTAAGACATCCCCTTAAGATGTTGTATTATGACCCCTTAAGACATCCCCTTAAGACATCGTATTATGACCCCTTAAGATGTCCCCTTAAGATGTTCTATTATGACCCCTTAATATGTCCCATTATTTATTTTCAATGTACCTCTTTTTTTTGACAAGTTATAAATTAGTATTAGATGCCATTATTTGTTTATACAACTTATAAATTAGTATTGGATGCCATTATTTGTTTTGACAACTTATAAATTAGTATTGGATGCCATTATTTGTGTTGACAACTTATAAAATAGTATTGGATGCCATTATTTGTTTTAAAACCTTATAAATTAGTGTTGAATTTTCTTATTTATAGAATTTATTAATGCTTTTGTTCTCTAATCTTGTATGGTTTTGTTTATTTCTTAAAGTTTTATCTTTTATAGTATATAAACAAATTTATTTTGTTTGTAAAATATGATTTATTGACTAATTATTGATTGACATGAATTGAGTAAGTTCATTGACTAATTATCATTAATTATTGAATGTACATATCATGTATATCATGTATGAGATCACTAAATTTGTAAACTATAAATACTAAAATGTCCTATTAATTTCAACTTTAATTTCATATTTATATTTAATATCACATTAATGTCCTATATTAATATATTGACTATGAACATAAAATGTATATGTGTAAATTAAAATTTAAAACAATAATAACGTCCATAATTTATGTAAATATATTAAAGGCATGAATTCAATATATTAAGCACATGAAAAAAAGTCCATTAGAGTACGACCCATGAACTAAAGTCCAACTAAGTACTCAAGAACCATGAAATATAGTCCACAAAAGAAACAAATATAACCCACAAAATCATGTTTCTACGTCATGCATTGTCTCTATAATCAAGAGACCTATTCACGCCATGCAAACTATGCAGATGACCTGAAAGACTTTGTACAAGAGAAAGATGAAATCATATGGAAGACAATGAAAAAATATTTAATGACAATTTAATTTATAATTCATCTTAAAATTAAATTACCATCATATTTGGGTTTGGATGCTCTACTGCACTTGAAGAAACCTCTACATTCTCTGAATCAATCTACATAAACAAGATAAAGAAATTTGAACACAAGTCTACAATTAAAAATGATTTAATTGGAATTAATTTATAATTTATCATATTTGAATTGTACCATATCCATAGGTTGTGCACCCTCTTCTGCAGGACATGTTTGCACATTCTCATCTACCTGATGTGTCTCATGCTATAAAAGAAAAATAATTTAAAACATGTATTAGCTCAAATTATATATATTCAATTTGAAATTTAAAAATAAATTTATATTCACAATATATAATTTATAATTTAATTTAAATATAATAAAAAATTTAAATTACCATTTGATCTGGAGCTTGCTCCACATGTGCTCTTGGAGGTCTAACTATGTCTGGGTCAGGGCTGAAATTTGCACTAAAAAAGTCCTACAATATCAAAATTAAAGCATGTACATACTTGAATTAGGTATATATATATATATTCAAGTTTGCACCATTTGTGTAGAAATGTTTTTAAACAACCTGAAAATCAGAGGCCTCACAAGTAGCCGCAACATCTAATGTTTCCTTGATACTCATTCTCATTGTGGTATCAACCTAGAGATACATGTAGACATGTAACACAAGATTATAATATTTGCAATCGTACATGCACATTTCATATATAGTGAATTAAAAATTCATAATTGTAACTATACTAATGTAAGTTAAACAGTTTACAGTATAAATGTACCTGCCCCTAGCCTACGATGGCTGATAGTGGAGGAGTGCTCAAAAAACCCTTGGGTGGAATCGACGTGGAAGCCATTTGACTCGCCTAAACCAACTTAAATTTTTCAAACATATATTTTATTCAATTATAAATTTAAAACTCAAGTTAAAAATCATTTCACTTATAATTTAAAAAATTGAAATCAAAATACCCCATAAGGGTTGTCAATTAGGATCGGTGTTAATGTATGTACTCATGGAACAAATGATTTCCCCATCATTACTATCATTTGTACACCAAACAGTTTGATTGTTAAAATGTATTGCAAACTTTACTTTTATATATACATTCATCAAAATTCTTATAAAATGAACATGTAGATGCATATTTATACCTATGTAGCAGTATCCTCAGGATGTTGGCCTGTTGTAAGAAACTCTACAAATGAACTGTTGTGACCAAATGAACCACCAAAATCTCCACATCCACTCGAACTAGGTGTGGCCTGATCAGGTCCATAGCATACTTGATGGAAACTAGTACATACATGTGGGAGAGGCCTCGACACTCTTGGAGTGGTACTCGGACCAACTCCATAAAAACCTCCTCCATCATCACCATCTCTATGCTCCCCACCAACTATATCAGAAGCATGCTGATAAAGGTCTCATGCAAATGTCCTAAGGGAACCTAATGTGAAGACCATAGCTTGATGATGCATAGGTGTAGGAATGGGAGAACCAGGAGCAAAAACAAGGGGTTGTGCATGCACGAGGCATTGGGGATCAACCCTTGCCCCTAAGCTTTGTTGTGCCATGTTGCCACCAACACCCTAAAATGATTTAAAATAAAAATAATTAAGCTTTTTCCCCATAAAAAACTCTACATACAATCTCCTTAATAATTTAAAATGGGCACTCCCAATTAGCATGTAAGTACTATCAAAAACCATATACCATCGATCCAAAAAATGTGCACTCATCTATGGATGTATGCACCACCTCATGGATATTCTAGATTTTTTCGCAAGAATGGGTTGTCATGTAACGGGGTCGAGAAAGTAGGGGGCTAGGTGGGATTTTGTTATTTTAAGGTCTAATATTTGTTTATAAGAGATTATGTCAGTATAGAATTGTCTCATCTATGCCTATCTAGATCAGAATCAATGGTCTTGATGGCATCCACAATGTTTTACATTGCAGATGCAAAATGTCTAACATGCGGTGGAATCAATGCTTGACTTTTCATAGCATTGACTTGATTTTTATGGATACAACCTGATCATTTATGTGTGCTCACAAGTGAGCGTCATCAGATGTAACATGTTTTGGAGATGGCATATTAGGTGGAGGGGAAGGTGGAAGTGGCTGAGGTGGTGGATTGATGATATCATCAATGTTAAAATCATCCATGATATGAGATATAATTGTGCACCTACATTAAATTATACTAAATTAACATACAAACTTAAAAGATTACAAGAAATAGTTAAATTTGAAATGTACATGAAAATTTGTTTAAATAGGATGTGCATACATATATTAAGATCATATAAAATTGACACACACATATACATTGATTGAACTCGAGCATGTGCATACAAAATAAAAAATTTAATATGTACATACATTTAAAATAAAAAATTCCATGCATAATTTGCATGCATACATCATTAAATTAAACTATGTAAACACATACAAATTTCAAAATTTAACAACTATATGCAATTTTAATACATGTGTACACACTACACAATAAACTTGAAACATTCACAAAAAGCTCATTTTATGTTTAATGCATATATATTACAATTTTCCATCATGATCTAGTAGATAGTCATAAAATATATACTATTATAAATTCATCATTATAAGTTCATAAATTCCACCAAATTCATAAATTCATGTTACTAAAAATATCCATCTAGAACCAAAATAATAAATTAAAGTCACTAAAAATAACCATCTAGAACTAAAATCATAAATTCATGTCACTAAAAATATCCATCCAACCAAATTTATAAATTTATCACACAAAATATCCATCGTTCACCAAATTCATAAATTCATAACTATTTAAGATCATTGTCTTAATTTAAAAACTATTGTGGCTCTCTATTGCATCTCTTCATCTATTTTTGTTTTCCTTTTCAAAATAAGAAGTTCTCCTCTCCTCTAGCCATTTTCAATGCTCATCTAAGATCTCATCCATAGCCCTGACAACATCAAAAATGGTTTGCATCCTAGATTCAATCATCCTCATAGGTGGTGCGACAAATTATTTATTTTGAATAATGTTGATTTGATCTTGGATGGTTCTAACATTGGAATTGATTTGTGCTTGCAAACGAGCACCATCGATTTCAAGTGGTGGAGGTGCGGGGTTATGAGGTGGAATGGGTGGAGGTGGTGGTGAATTTGGTGGAGATGGATGGCACAGAGGTGGATTGCGAATATTATTGAATTGATCCATGTGATCTCTAAGAGATGAGTGAATTTGCATCAGATTTGTAATTTCAAAATGTAAGATACATGTTTTGGAAATACCCATAAACCATTCAATATAAATGGCCTAATTGAATACATATGATAAAATAAGTAAGCCTCATTTATGTCTAAGGCATGTTACTTGAATGAAAATATAATTAAGTATTAATATAGGACAATTTATGAATGTTATAGGGTTTATAGTTTAGAGTTTAAGATTTAGGTTTTACGGTGATAGGATGGCTTAAGGGGATCTATGTAGTAAGGTCCTAGCACAAAATGACATGGATTTTAAGTGAATAAAATTTGGTGAAGATGCCCAAGGCAACCAATTTCATTAAGGTTCGAGGCAACTTCACCAAATTTTATTCACTTAAGCCATGTCATTTTGTCCTAGGAACTTACTAGACATAGATCCCCTTAATCCATCCTATCACCCTAAACCATAAATTAATCAGCCTAGATCATGATTTATCTCATTCATATTATAATCTTGCATGATCTTATTATTTTTAATTTGGTTTACGGAAATTAGGGTGAAGATGGTGTCCCTTGGAATATAATGAACTTGCAAGTGAGTGAAGAACATTTTCTTGTGGAACAGTTGATTGACATATGTCTTGTTTCAACTGGCCAACCTAGATCATGAAATATCATTCATATCATAATCTTGCACAATCTTATTATTGTTAAATTTGGTTGCCTTGGGAAGCTTCACCAAATATTAAGAACTTATTTGATCCCATAAAGAAATGTCATATTAGGACCCCTTAAGACATTGATTTATGATTTATGGTGATAGGGTGGCTTAAGGGGATCTATGTCTAGTGAGTTCTTAGGAAAAAATGACATGGCTCAAGTGAATACAATTTTGTGGCATTTCCCAAGGCAACCAAATTTCATTAAGGGCCTAGGAAAAAATGATTTCTTTAGCCCATTTAGGGTTTACAATAATAAGATGGCTTAAGGGGATCTTTGTAGTAAGGTTCTATGAAAAAATGACATGGCTTAAGTAAATCAAATTTGGTGGAGTTTCCTAAGGAAACCAAATTTGATTGTAAGGTCCTAAGAGAAAATGAATGCTTTAGTGAAGAAATTTTTCTTGTGGAACAGTTGATTGAGATAGGTCTTGTTTCAACTGACCAACCTAGCTCATGAAATATCATTGATATTATAATCTTGCACAATCTTATTATTGTTAAATTTGGTTTCCTTGGGCAACTTCACCAAATTTTAAGAACTTCTTTGATCCCATTAAGAAATGTGATTTTAGGACCCCTTAAGACATTGATTTATGATTTAGGGTGATAGGATGGCTTAAGGAGATCTATGTCTAGTGAGGTCCTAGGACAAAATGGCATGGCTTAAAGGAATCAAATTTTTCTTAAGGGGATCTTTGTAGTAAGGTTCTACGACAAAATGACATGGCTTAAGGGAATCAAATTTGGTGGAGTTGCCTAAGGCAACCAAATTTGATTTTAAGGTCCTAATAAAAAATGAATGCTTTAGTGTTTAGGGTTTAGATTTTAGAGTTCAGGGCTTAGAGTTTAGAGAACTTAGGGTGAAGTTTGGGTGGTCCTTGGAATAATGGACTTGCAAGTTAGTGCCTAGTTTATGCATATTTTTTACTTTATGAATAGATTAACTACTTTTGTAATAGAAAAACATAATTATGTATGATTAAGATTCAATTTGATGTATATTTTAACTGGATTCTTTTTTAATTGAATATAAGATTATTTTATTTAACATTTTTTTCATTAATATTAAACTCACTTAAATGAATTTTATGATATAAAATGTATAGTATAAAATCAGTTAATGTTTAATCAAGTATTTTATTTTAGATTGTTTGCTATTGAAAGAACCTAAAATAACTTAGAAAAGAGAAATATTTAAATTATTTAGTGTCTAGGTAACTAGTGCAAAAATTTAAATCCTAGACCAATCCTCTAAGTTTATATGGTAAATCCTAAACCATGGATTTAATCTTAAAATTTTAAAATTTAAATTCAAAATTTTCCATCCCCTACACATTTAATAATATATTATGAGCCAACTAAACTTGATTAGTATTCAAAGGAATTCAATTTTCTTTATTTCATCATTTTATTACACTTGATCATTATTCATAAATCATTTAAATTTTTGAAAGTACTATTTTAGGAACACTTCAATAGGACCTAAATTTAATCTAATTATGCATCACTATTTCCAAGTTTGAGTACTATTGTCCTCAATAATTCCCATAATCATGAACTTGATCTTATCATGAGGGCTAACCTATGAGAACATGACAATTGAGATCCAACACTCACCCCTAGGTGTTTTTAAATTCCACTACTTAATAACTTAAATCTTAATTTCTAATAGTTAATTTCTATGTGTCAAGTAACCCTCTCATTTAATTTCATAAAAAATCAATATTATGCATATGCCCTAAGCTCTATTATTTAAATTAATTTATATATTTCTTACCATTATGTTTCTAAAAAATGTATTTAAAAACTATATTTTACTTCAAAATAGATACTAACTTAACTCCTAATCTCTAATAGTTAATTGTTCAAACTCCTCATTTTTTCTCTAATAGAATAGACATCTATATTTTTTTAAAGAGAGTTGATTTATTTACGATCCTTAATAATTTACATTTCACAAAAATACCCCATTTCTTCTTAAGTAGTTCAACTTCAATTAAAGAACCCTAGACGAAGCTAGATGAAGCTAGATTTTGAATTTAATCCTCACTTAAGGTTTCATAGACCCTAGATGAAGCTAGATTTTGAATTTAGAGTGTATTTTTATTTTTCTTTTATTTTTATTTCATCTTTTTAATAGAACTAATTATTTGACCTATAATTAATTATAAAAATTCATATAAAAGACAGTTCTAAATGAAAATTCATATAGCAATATTGTACTCATTTCACAAAAAATGGAAAGTTTTTCTAATATAATTATAATTAAACACTGAAACTAAAGTTTAACATATCATTTTCTCCATATAATGCAAATGAATTTTCTTGAGCTCGAATATTAGGGTTTTCAAAATCAAAATGATTTGTTTGATTTCAATTTAGGGTTTTAGAAAAAAAAATTGTTTCAATTCAATTGAGGGTTTCAATTTCTAAGCAATTAGTGTTTTTAATACAATTTTTTAGTTTCATTTCAAACTAGAGTTTTGAAATTCATTTTTTTTGCTTTCATTTGAATTCGAGATTTCAAAAGGCTTGATTAGGGTTTCCAAATGAAAATTTTTAATTCATTTCAATTTCTAGGGATTTGAAATGCAATTTTTTGTTTCGTTTCAATTAGGGTTTTCAAATATAATTTTTTTTCGTTTCATCAAACAATTCAGGTTTCAAAAGTTAATTTTTGATTCTAAAATACAATTCAAGGTTTCTTTTTTTGTTTCTATTCAAAATCTTCACAATTTGACGTATTTTTTAATCTATTTGTACAATTTATCATTTCTACAATAACATGAAAAAAATTACTTAAAATGTAAAAAAATATTTCAAATAAACATGCTAAAAATAATTAATTTATTAACAATTTCAATTTCGAATGAAAAATACCAAAAATGGGGGAGATTATGGTACTTGGGAGGTCTTCTGGCGCGCTATTGCTCTGAAATCAGGATCCTGTGAGCATTGGTAAAAATGAACATTTCTTCATTTAAAAAAAATATATATTGTTACTAAACAAGATCTCGATTTGTAAAAAATGAGATCCCGATTTTTACAAATCGGGATCATGTTTTTTACAAATTGGGATCTTGTTGCCTCTCTATCAGTTTGGGACCCTCTAGAAAATGGGATCCCATTTTTTAAAAAGTGGGATCTCGTTTGTGATTTAAGCTCGGGATCCCGAACCGAAATGACATCCCAATTTTTAAAAATCGGAATCCCATTTTTTCTTAGCCAATTTCAGTTTTTCGGCTAAGGAAAAAACTTCCACATTTCGTGGACCCAATTTTGTGCATTTAACCATATATTTTTTGAACGAACCATGGAAAAAATGTATGTAGAAGAAAATTGTAGTCGTAATGGTGTAAGACGTGATGAGTTGAATGAAACATGTTTAGTCACGCCTTCTCTTGATTTTGAAGACATGGAAGTGGAGATTCAATTATTTGTATCAATTGAAGAATGCAATGATGTAGATGATACTGGAAGTATTTTCTCATCTATGGATTGTGGAAATATAGTAGAAGGGTATGCTAATTCTGAAGTTTCATCTCTTTATGATGATAACAGTGGTATTGTTGATGTGAGTATGCAATCAACTAAGGATTATTATTATCCTCTTGATCAAGATGATTGTGAGTCTATTTGCAGCCCTTATGAAAGTGGTTCCTCTCACAAGGAGGAGGTATAATTGATCTCCTTAAGTAAAGAGTATTCCAATGAAGGTGATGACAATACTTTTGCACCTACTCACAAGAGCATGATGAGGTATATGGATTGAATATCTTATTTGAAGAAGAAATTTGTAGTCATTATTTTTATGATGCACTTGGTCATAAAATTTATACAAGTGAGTGTAACATGGATGAAATTTTTCATAATGATGAGATAAAGGAGCCTACTGATTTGAGGAATTCTTTTTAGAATGTTAGTGTATCAGATACAAATGATAAAGTATGCAATTATTTCTAGTCAAAAAAATCATGTGTGAGAAGTTGAAATAAAGAAACCATTGATGGTTTTTAGTTTGACAATGAGGAATGTAGCCTTGCTGATTATTTCAGGGTTGATCCCGCAATATTGGTTTAAAATTTTGGGGCAAACTGGAAACTGAACTGATTTTTTTTTAACTAAATCTTCACTTTCGGGCTCCTATAGCGGCTAAAACATGACAAATTTGAAGATGATGCAAACTAGTGATTTTTTATGTTTTGTCTATTTATTCTAAAAATAGTTTTTTCAAATTTTTTGGAATCAGATTGCACTTATTTTTCCATCTCCTTCAAAAACTATCTTTTTTTAAAAAGCAACATTTTAAGGAGTGATGCTCACTATATACAACATTACTTTTTTTGTATGAAGGATAAAATTCTAATTTTTTAGAATTTATATTTTTAGCTATGATATCTATCACTTTCATTTGGTTTCATAGTTTTTTGTTAAATAGTTTTTCCTTAATAAATTTTCAAAGTCAAACCAATTACAATTGAAACATAGGTGAACTATAAACAACATAATTTTTTTTCTATGTATCAAAATTCAATTTTACTTTTTAATGAATCAAGGACATCAATACCTAGCCTAAAAATATTTTTTTAATTTTATTTTGATAATATGCTATTTTTCCACATGTGTAAAACAAAGAGTTTGATTTTTAGTGAAAAAACTATGTTTAATAAAACTAAAAAAATACATACATAATAAAACTAAAACATATCAAAATTATATTCATTGGATAGCTCGTTCTATGGACTACCATGATCATTTGAAATCAATTTTAAATGAATTAATTTGAACCCCCAAAAGGTAAATCAAAAGTGATTTTTTATCAAAATTTTGATAGGTGTAAAGGAGACTCTATTGTAGGTATGGTTTAAAACTAGCGGGGCTCTATCCAAGGGGGTTTGATCAAACCGTCTTCAATTGAAATCCTTAAAATGGAACTTTTAAAGGCTTAAATCATTATATTTTCTAAAAATATGTGATTTCAGCAAAAATTGGAATCTCCCAAAAATTGTAAACCAGCTTTGTGGGGTCACCCTGCAGCAGTATGAACAAAGAAAGATATATGTATGTAAGAGGTTCATTGAATGAATCATCTCATGTAGTTTATTATGAGGAGAATGCATATGTTGATAATGATACACATGGAACTCCTGTTTTGTTTGATGCTTTATCTTCTTCTACTTATTTTTCGAATTATGAAGTTATCATTGAATTCTTGCATAATGATAGCATAGATGTAGTTGTACTTGAAATTGGAAATGAGCAAAAAAATATTAGTACAGATAATGATACTATTTATGTTGAGTTTGCACTTGAATAATGTGATTGTGTCAATCACCTGGATGCATATGAGGATCCTTTTTTTGGATTTGTAACTCATAGTCTTCCTCATGAGCAGTATATGATAATTTTTGCAATAGTGAATGTGTTTTAAACACTCACTATGGTGTTATTTGTAAACAAAGATTCTGAGTCATATGAATCTGAACTTGATGCTTCTTTTTGTGATAACATAATTATTTTTGACAACCTTGTCTTTGAGCTTGAAGTAGGAAACATTGTTTGGGATCCTGACATTTCTTTTGAATGCCATGATTAGAATGTGGACAAAGGTATTGTGGGTGTTGATGAATCTAGTTCTTAGAACCTTGAGGCATGTAATAATGTGACTAAGTTGTGTTTTTGGGATGATGTAAGATTTCATGTCATGCAATTCAGTTGAAGGAGTTTCAAATGTGTGGACATTCTTTGCTTGACACATAGGAGGATTGCACACTATTTATGAGGGGTGATATCTTTCCTGAACCTAATCATTATGAGGGATTTAGTAAATGTGGTAAGGCTATGTATTCATATGGTATTGATCATTTTCCTCATATTTTATCACTTTCCACAAATTTAGAAGATGAAATGAGTGGCAGTGATGTGTCCCATTTTATTTGGTTGCCATGTGACAACAAAGCTAAATACAAAGGCATCTCGACACTTGTGTTTGCAGGAATGTAGTCACTCATGTTATTGTGATGTGATAGGGGTAAGTATGGATTAAACACGATCAACTCATTTAATAGATTGGTGTTTGACATGGGTAAGAATTGACTCCCCTTTTTCATTTGGTGGCCTAGGGCTAGCAAGTGAGATTAGAAAGTTAAAACTATAATGACCTCGTTGCCCAATGTTTTTGGCACTCATTCTTCTCTTCTAGAAGGTTCTGAATTCATACTCACTCTATTCACTGGCAAGCAAACCTCCCTAGAAAGAGCCACTAATGGAACCTTAAAACTTTCGAAAAAATTGCTTTGCACACTTAGAAAGTTGCACCTGAAAAATTTGCCCCAGTGACCTACTTTAGAGGGTCATAAATTGAAGGCCATTTTATTTCATGAGAAATCCCTTGGTGATGTATTCATTTGACATATGTGAACATGCCTGCTCAGTTTCATCCTCTAGTGATGATTTTTGATAGAGTTTTGAAGAGAAAAGATGGAGGGTTCTCAAATTATTTTGTTGTTTCTAAATTCTCAGGCCTATGAAGTGGCCTCCTATTCAAACTGATATTTCATAGCTAGATGATCATCATAAAAAATGGATTGGTTCTCTACATTCTCCTCATATTTATATGATCTAGAGTCCAATTTCAAAGCCACAAGATCAATTTGATATTTTTACCAGGTCAAAAGAAAATGTAGTTTATTTTGTTTTACATCTACATTTCAAGAAAGCTTCAAGGAGGTCAAGTTTGACCCTTAATATCTTGTGATGAATATTGATTGAAGGAAAAATATCTTTCACACATACTCAATGGACATAAATGATTTATTGTTTTCAGTAGAAATTTCCTAGGAGGTAATTTGATAATTTTTCAAAGAGGTGACATGGTGTGCTCAATTTGGTTTTTGATAGGTGTAGTTGCAAAAAAGTCTAACTGGGCCACTTTGTATATTAGTATCTTGCACCTCAAGATTAATTTTTTCAAGCTGTTTGTTGTAATTAATTTTGGTTTAAATTTATATATGATTTTTTAGCTTTGCAGCTCCTTGAAGAGTAATGAGGGGTTAATTATTGTGTTGTTGATTGTGACATGACCAAAATTGGTTTTTTAAAAAGATTCAAATTTTCAAATTCTAAGGGAACCCCATTTATTTTTTTTGCTAAAATAATCTCTAGCTCCATCTTCGTAAAAAATGGAGATCATATGATACATTATTCTAATGTATTTTGAGTGCAACGAACACATCTCGAGGGCCAGTTTACAAAGGAGGTAGCTGATTTTTGATGGCTGGGAGAAGTTTTATTTTAAACCCCTATTTTAAATTATCTATCGTGTCTGCACACAAAAATTCTCAACTCTAGGGGTCATCATTTGTGCATAGTGAATTTTCTTTGTTTGGCCTACAAGTGTAATTAAAATTTGCATTTTTTCTAAAGTTTCAAATGCTTATGTTTAAAATATTTTTGAATATTTTAAACATTATGCAAATGTAAAAAAAGCATTTAGGGAAAATATAAAATGTATTTCAAATGTTTTTTATCAAAGGAAATTTAATTCTTGCTTCTAATTTGGTGAAATACGGCTTTCACGGTGTTCACAACTTCACGACAAAAATAATCACCCATGGTTGCTTTGCAGTATCTTTTCCTCATAAAATCAGAAATGGAGCAATATTGTGTTCTCTCATCACCCATTGCTATTGAATGCCATAATTTCCACATTCAATTGATGATGGAGCAATGTTTCATCGCCCATCACTAATTTCAAATTATTTTATATCCTCACATTAGAGATATGTGATGGCAGCCTTATGGTGTTGGTGTAAATGATGGTGGGACCATAAAAGCATCCATGACAATTTTTAAAGATTTATTAAACAGTAGGAAGGTAAATGCAAAGGTACAGGCATAGGTAAAGATTTTCTATGCCCGATAAAATGAAATTTAATCCTTCACGATAAAACAAAAACTTTGGTTGCATTTTTTCTATCATGCATCACCATTAGATATCTCCTTTTCCATATTGAATCAATGATATGTGATGGAAAAATTGAGTAAATAATGGTGATAAAGTAAATTAAGATGGACAAGAATGAGTAGATTTTTTCCCAAGCCTAATTAAAAAATTAATATAGGTGCTTGAATATGGTTGTAAATTTGTATTAAACCAAGTGCTAGGATGCTAGTAAGAAGTAAAGGTTAAGACACGATGCTGAAATGTTATAATGCAACATTTCAGAGCTTCATATAATGTCATGTGTAATTTTTTTTATCATATTATGTACATGTTTGAGTTGATTTCATTTCATGGATGAGGCATTATTCTAAATGTGTTATTCATGTTACATTTTTTTGTTAATTCAACAACTAATCACAACTTATAATCAATTTACTAATCAATCTTGTTGTGGGCACGTGTCGAATTTAATGAATCATATCTCTCATGTTTAATGTTTACACTACCATGAAGGTAATCCACAACTTTAGGGTATTGTATATGTTAAGCATATAAAGGAGAATTATTTGTTCATTGTGTGTTTGATACTGTGTCACACAAGAATCTGAAAGCACATTGTTGGGATTACCCTCCTAGGTTTAACAAAGCCTAAAGTGAAGGGGAGGAAAGGTTGTATATCAAGCTCTCATTCATTAGCCACTGACCTTGAAGATTCTTGAGCATAAGGGTTGGCTACCTTTTAGAGCATTTTAAGGTTCTCCTAAAAAAACGAAGACTATCCTTCCAACATTGGTATACTCAGACCCCTCTTGATGTGAATTCATCTACTTTAGTGTTATTTTGAAGCAAGTTCCTCCTCTCATTAAAGTGGGGGCTAAATTTAGTGTCGAAAAATATCATCGATGACATTTTCACACTTGTTTGGGCCATCCTTGTTAAATTTATCTTAATGATTCATTTTCTTAGTGGTGTAATGTTTTTACCACACTCACATTAGGTATTGTGTCCTTGTAAATTGAATAAAACTAATAATACCTTATCTAAAGTGTTGTAACACATTTTCACAATATTCTAGGGTTGTCATTAACAATTGGGCTTCTTTATGATTTAATTGGTTCTATTTTGCATCCACAAGCCCCATTTAATTCATCTTTCCAATGACAATCCTGATATAAATCAACATCCAAACATAATTAAGATGTTTTTAGATTAGGTGGCCCAAATTTAGTGACCTGGAACTCATATGCCATGTTCGCTGTATGGGTCCCACTTAGGTTTTTGGGTCCTGATCTGGATTTCACACCTTTCTAATAATTTTTGAAAATGGTCCCTTAATTAATGCCTAATGGGACTCATACGCAAGAAGGTGTGGCCCAAAATTAAATTTCATTCAAATTCTTGGTGGAATTTTATTCTCCCAAATCTAATGTTGGTTTGTATTGTTGTAATTTAGGGAAATTTGGCATAAACAACTATAAATACAAGTTTCCTTCACTCATTTTACACCTAGCAAGTTGATTGAGCAATATTATAGAAAATTTGAGTCCACAACAAAATTCAAGTGTTTACAAGAGAATTCAAGAGAAATCAAGGTCAGATTATCAAGTGTTTTAGAGCATAATTCAAGTATCAAGCATCATGTCAAAGTCATCATGCATCATGTTTTTTTCTGAGCTAAAAATTGTGATGTAGGGTTTCATGATTCAAGCTAGAATTCAAGTAAAGATCTATCATATTCAAGAAAGAGTCAAGATCTACATCCATTGAATTCATCTAATACATGTTTACATCACCTTATTTCTAGGGTTTGCTAAGTTATAGCATTGCATGTTCTTCATTCATCATTACTTCATCTTATTTTATTTCATTTCAAGGTTTGATTACCAAAATGGGGTTTGATCAAGGTAAACCTCTTTGCACTAAACAAAAATGTTTCCCTCTCTTTAGTGTGTGATTTATAGGCCTAGGTTGAAGACACATTGAACAACAAGTTTAGACAAACTCAAGTCTGTATACACCTAAAATTGGTCTGGAGAATCTAATTAATTAAATATGAATTATATAATTAATTATTCTAAATTCCTTTACTATTTAAATAAATAGAAATATTTATTTATATAGTTCACATTTAGTTCTTCTAAATTCTTCCAAATATCATCTTAATTAAATAAACAAAATTAAATACTTTGTTTGATTTAATTATCAAATCCCTATTTTATTCTATCACATTGATCTTAAATTAATTCAATAAAGATTAAATGCTTTATTGACTAATTGCCATATTCCTCTGTTTAATTTAATAAACAACTTCTATAGTTTGTTTTATTAAATTATTTATCCCTCTTTTACTAATTTAAATAAATAAAAAATATTTGAATAAATGCATAAAGAATATTCTGTCTATATTTCCTCAAAATTGAATTAGATATCCTATGTCTAATTTATGTCTAAATCATGTCAAAATTAATTGATTGAAACTTCACGGGAAGAATTGGAGACAAATTAAAAATTTATCTCTCAATCCTCCTCCATCAATCTTTCCTCTTCTCTTTCCTGGTGTTTTCATGGGTAGAGACAACCTCCAAATTTCTCTCAATATCATCCATCTCTCACCATTCAATCCTCCAAATTGAATCCAAGCCTCTCTTTGCCATCCCTGTACATTTCTACAGCCAGGAAATCTATAAATACAACCTCTTTCAACCAAAAAAAGGATCCAGATAATCTAACTTATGCACTCTTACTCTGCAGGAATTCAAGCATCAAGCATCCAACATTCAAGCTTTCACAATCATGGCTGCCTCTGGTAGCTTTGTTTATTAGTTTCCATGTCAATTCATGCTAATTTAGTTTATTTATCATCTAGTATTATCAGATTAAGCTTCACATCATTGTATTAGCATCCTTCTAATTCTTGAGATAGTCATTTTAACAGTAACATTGCTTACACGATCTAAGAGCCATAGTGATTTAATAAATCTTTGGAGATAGAGAGCAATATGATGCTTTCAATAGATTATTGTTTTGAATTAGTTCAATTTTCTTTGTCTTTGATATAATTTTGTATTAAGAAGTATTTTAGTGCTTTACACCTTATTCACACTTACAATTTGGCACCCACCATGGGGCATTAACCCTAATTTTATCAATTTTTTTGAAAAGTGTCGTGTAGGTTTCTGGCGTGTTCTGTTTCAGCGCTTTCGTCAAATACTATAGTGCATCTATGGAAAACTATGGAACTTCCATGCTCTGTTTCAACACTTCTATGATACTATAACACATCTGTCAAAACTTTCAGTGCTTTCATGACCTGTTTCGGTGCATCGGTGACCCATTTCCAAAAAAGCTGGTTTAGCGCATCCATGGCAAATTCTGGTGCTTCGGTGTTCTATTTCGACAATTTTGATTTTAGCACATCAAGTAAAAGTTAGAGTGCTTTGGTGGACTATTTTGATGCTTTTGTAAATTCAATTTGTATCCTATGCGAGCGCGGTCAGAATTTAATTTTTTTCACAGTTAGACTAAAATTTATCAATTCTAGGGTAACCAATTCTGGTTTTCTATAATTTATCAATCATAGGGTAGCCACTTCTGGTTTTTAAAATGTATCAATCCTAGGGTAGCCACTTTTAGTTTTTCTTAAAATTTTTTTTATCAATCTTAGGGTAGTCATCGCACTTTTTACAGTATCGGTTAAAAAGAACAAACATGATTTTTGTGAAGAAAAATCTTCACATAGATTAGAAAATTGTCTTTTGGGGCTGAAAACAAAACAAACTTATATGTTGTGCTTGTTGTGGTGATTAGGCTTATGCTTTTTCCTTAATTGGGTGATCAAAGTGCCAGATTCATCTTTATTTCATGTTATTTACGCTTTATTGAATCATTTAGAAGGCCTTCTATTGTGGGAAAAAGTACTCACCCTATGAGAATGACCTAAGTGGGAATGCCTAAAGCCAAGGATTCCAACCCACTATAATGAAAATGCAAGTTGTTGATGAAATTCCAACTTAATAGTAGTGAGCAAGATAACCATCCCCAAAATCTTTGTTCTAAAGATTGGGAGGATTCCTGAGGGATTTTATCAATTGCCGCACCGCATGGAAGCCCTATCTACAAACCATAGAGTAGTATTCCGTTGACTCAGTAACCAAACATTGTCATACTCACAGTGCAAGGGGAGGGAAGAATCTGCCCCCAAGACACTCACCATATAATTGCCAAGGACCGTTTTCTCACAAGATGAGAAATCTAACTCTGAGTACACGCCTGGAAATGACAAAAACATGGGCGCCCTCTAGGGGGTGACACAGCTGTGTGCATCAACGCAATTTCAAGATGTGGGTTGTGAGTATAACAATGACCATTTGTCCTTAAGTGTGAGTCTGTCTGATTTGTGTACATTTGTCAAAGCAACTCGTGAAAATCAATAATGACCATTTGTGGTTCTTGAACATACACAATCTATTCAGTTTGAAAATAATTATCTCACAAATGCTTGCTGTGTTTTCACAAAATTCATTAAAATCAAATTAAAGATCATCCTAAAAACAACAAGTCAAGTTAGGTCACGAAATTCATGATTCAAAATTTGAAGTCCACCACATTTGTCAAGAGAAAAATAAAAATCACCAAACCCAAGAAACCTTTTGGTTATTGGGATAATTTAAGAAGAAGGCATTTTCTATATCAAAATCGAAAAATATTTTTACAAAATAGAACCTTCATCCATAGATACCATGATTTTTCTAGGCGTCACACTTTAGATTACGCAGTAGAACCACTCTATTCATGAGCCTTATTCCAAAGGAGGAATCTCACACAATATCACAACCGTAGTCAATGCATACGTCATTCTTATTTTCCACAACCCATGATAGAGTATGCCACAAGGCTAGATCAAATTTTACAATAGAGAGTCTTAAACATCCTATTTTTAGTAGTCTGGAAACTTGTTTCAGCACTTCGGGTCACTGTTTTAGTGCTTTCATAAAAAAACATTTTTGAGCACTATTTTAGAGCTTACAGTCTTTATTTTAGTGCTTTCATCAAACAACGCTTTCATCATCTTTTTCAGCACTTTCATAACTTTATTCTAGCACTTCTATCAAGATAGCACTTTCATCACTTTTTCCAGTGCTTTCGGGCACTATTTTAGCACTTTTATCAATATAGTGCTTTTGTCGCTTGTTTTAGCACTTCAGAACTCTGTTCTAGCACTTATGTGAAATAGTGCCTTTGTACTCTATTTTAGCGCTTTCAAAATAGAGAGTTTAAAAATCATACCAGTCAGTTTGTTTGTCATTTATCCACCGTTTTTACCAGAACATAAGTTTCTTTTTATCATAATCAATGTCTAGAAACTAAAATTGGACAAGTTTATACAAATTTCCAAACTTATCAACTGAAAAAAAGATCTTGCAAATCAAAAGTGTCAAATCAAATACACAATCGATTACTACACTGAAGTTTCATCATCAAGATACTATCATCCTTTATCACAAAACCAAGTATAGTAATCAAATTTTTGACTTAGTATTATCAATAAGATCAGTCATCTTATTCATCTTTGTTAAAAGTTCAATTGACATTTTTTTTAGCATAGAAGATCAACATTTCGGCAGAAAGGGAAAAAATCTATATGCCAATCTTCACTAGGTCCCAAAAACAAAGACTCTTAGAACAAGAACTTAAAACATCAGAAAACATGGCAGAAGAAAATCCTTGGAACAGTCTACACTAAAATGGTAAGAATGAAATAACTCCAGAGGATATTCAAATAGCTCAACAGGATCCCAAATTCCATAAATTTATGGAAAATATCTTACAACAAGACATGGAGAAATATCTCTTGATGTTGGTTGAATCAGGGGCTAAACTTCCTAAGGACTTTGATGTAAACCGCCTGAAGGAAGCACCTGGAACAAGTGAGATTGAAATACTGCAACCCACACAAGCAATAGATCCAGTTGTTGCTTTAACATCCCAAATGCAAATCTTACAACAATAGATACAAGATATGACAAAAGGGAGTACCAAAAGGTATGCGATACAGTACATTTGTCCTTATCCTTTCAACGCAATAGTTAACCTGATACCTTTTCCTAGACATTGTGAGTTTCCAAAGTATGATAAATACAATGGAAGAACGGATCCAATATATCATATCCGGGAATTCAAAAAAATGAGCCTTGAGGTTGCCCGAGAGGAAACTTTATTAATGAGATTATTCCCAAGAAGCTTGGGAGGATCATGTATGGAGTGGTTTTCAAAATTACAACTGGGTATCAGAACTAGAGGAACTTGTCAACAGGTTCATTTCCCAGTATTCTTTTAACATCCCACATGATGTTGCAATAAAGGATCTTTATAACCTAAAACAAAACAAAGGGGAAACGTTCTTGTCTTTTCTACAAAGATGGTGATGACTGTTTACTAGATATCCTCGATCCATTCCTGAGGAAGAGAAGATGGAATTGTTCATTGACAACTTGATGGAGGAAATGAGTTATAGAATTGAATTGCAATGTCCTCCCACATTCAAAAAAGTAATAGAAAACAGTCTTAAAATTGAGGGAGCACTAGTCAAAAGAGGAGTTATGAAGCATTTTAATGACAAAACGAATAGCACAAATAACTCCTCCAATCAATACTCAAGCAGCAATAAGCCAAAATTTTGGCAAAAGAACCAAAACGCGATTACCAACGAAACAACGAATGATTCATAAAATGTCAAACCAGTTTTTAACTTGATGACATCTACTTCAAATAATCAAAACAATGATCAAATTTTCAAGTCGAATGTCATACAAAGCAACGAGATTGCAAAAACACAATCATATCAAAAACCATCAAATCAGTGTAGGTTCACACCTTTGGGCCAAACGATGGAATCGACAATGAAAGAATTATTCACCAGTGGCCTCATCACTACACGAGAAGCAAGGTTTTGGGATCTAAAGGTCAAACCACCATGGTGGAATGACACGGATTACTGCAACTTCCATAACAGCAAAGGTCACAAAACTAATGATTGTATGGATTTGAAACACGCAGTACAAGATCTGATCGACAACAACAAAATATAACTGGAGGGACCTCAAAATAATAATGATCATTCAACCTTCAAGGACCCTTTACCAAACTATTACAAAGGAGCATCATCCTCAGCAAACAACAAAGGCAAGAACATCAATCATGTTTATGAAAAAGCAATCCTTTGTCTTTTCAAGGTAGAAAGTGATCAAACAATTGGTCATTACATTAGCGAACCCAAAACCAGGAACACTACCCCTTTGGATTTTCTCCCAAGCGTACAAAACTCTGAAAATTAAATCAAAGTCTTAAAATTAGAGAACATGAATAATATCAACTAGAAAATGTAATGACTAGGGGGAAATCCAAGGTAGTGTTAAAGGGAGTTGGGTCCAAAAATGCATATTCACCTCCATCTCATTATAACATTGTCGATCAACTACAAAAAACTCCTGTACAAATATCGATGCTAAAACTCCTTAAACTATCACCATCACATAAGGAGGTTCTAGAACGAGCATTAGTTCCCACTACGGTACCAAAGAATCTAGATTTTTGCCATTTCCAAGCTATGGTGGGGCACTTAACTACCCCACATTGTCTATCATTCTCTGAACAAGATGATTTCTCACTAAACCATCCCCATAATACTACACTCCATATCGAATTTTTGATCCACAATCATCATGTCCAAAGAGTCTTAATAGATGGGGGAGCTGGTCTGAACATTTGCACTCTCAAGTTAATCTGTGCACTAGGTTATTTCGATGATGCTATTGATGCCCGAAGGAAAATGACTATAAAATCATATGATGAGGAAGAAAGATCTTCTAAGGGATTAATTGTGTTACCCATACAAGTGGGACCAATGATGAGACATATAGCAAGTCAATTATTGGAAAAAGAGTTAATGTACAGCATAATCTTAGGATGACCATGGATCCATGAAATGAAAGTTGTGCCTTCAACATATCATCAATATTTAAAGTTCCCAATAAATGGAAACGAGGTGACTATATTTGCTGATTATAATCATCCTCAACATTGTGAGACACTTAGAATCTCTCAAGATATCTTTGTGCCTCACAACAGGGAAGCATCTAGCTCAAAATCATCAAACAAGCAAAAATGTCAAACTATCACCACTAAGTGGGTGGAGAAGAAGGATAAAGCAAAAGAGACAAGTCCTCTTGACACTCAATCAATAGAAAATCCAGATCCCCAAACTTCTCTATCATAAAACTTTCAAGAGCAAGTCCAACTGACAGACAAGGGAATGGGGAAATATTCTATGGAGCAATCACTTAACCTTTCATAGTTAATGCCATCTCCTAAGACATATGGTCAACCATCTATGATAAAACTTCAAACATCATTACCTTTCACAGTTCTTGAAGAAAGGTTTGAAAAATATGGTAGCATAGAGGATGAATCAGACAACAAAGAAATCCTAGATTGGCTATACAAGGATGAGGAACCCTCGACATCAAACATTAGTATCAAAAATGTCAATATCAACACCACAAAGTATGGTAAAGGGAAAGCTATCCTAGAAAAAATGGGTTATGAGGGACAAGGACCTATTGGATTAAGGAAGGATGGAATCATAGAGCCTATTCAACCCCTCACTCTCCATTCAAAAGAGAAGCCAGGCCTAGGATACTCTGAGGAACAAAAATAGGAAATGACAAAGAAAGTTGTAGAAAGGATCCTTCAACTTAGAGATGGCTCTAAAATGGATTCAAATGAATATGAGGGGGATCCGGGTTCTGATGTATATTTCATCGATATTCAAGTTGATGTAATCCAAAAATATGAACCTATGCATGAGGAGGGACAAGGCTCTGGCTCTAGATCATTTGTAGCAAGATCACCAAATATTGATGACTCAAGTGGGGATGAACAAAATTTGAGTGAACTAAATGATCTTGAAGAGGGTACCATCATTGATCTCGATATCCGAAATGATAACTATGATGATATTATTTTCCTAACCCTCACCTCCATCGACCTAAGTCAATCTGATGACTTCATGGCTTTAATCCATCCTGAACTTATTGACTGGGAACCTATTGAACCTTTGACTATACCAATATTTGCAAACGATGATGCCATCATGAATTTCCTATGTCATGATGAAACAGGTACAAGTTCTATCCATAATAATCATAACAACACAACTCGGCAGGAGGGTGTCAAATATTCTAGTTGAAAATGTGACAATTGGGAAAATATATCTAATGGTGAAAACCATTCTATGGCAGCATTAGATCTGGAAAAAGAAAAAATAAAGAATGCAGCTAACAGTGAAAACCTTTCTAAGGCACCAAAAGATGGAAGATTTGACACTCTTCTAGAACATTATCATGAGCGATCATCAGTTCTAGTAGAACCAACATAGACTATGAACATCGACACTGAAGAGAAAGAAAAAATCCTACATCTAGCAGAATCCATGGCAGATCAAGAGAGACTAAAATTCATCAACTTCTTTAAGGAAAGAAGCATCAACTTCGCTTGGTCATATTTCGATATGCCAGGCTTAGATCCAAATCTACTCATGCATCATTTGTCTTTGCCCACAAGAATCAAGCCTATCAAGCCAAAATTGAGAAAATGCATCCCCATATCGCATTGATGGTAAAGACAGAGCTAAATAAATTGCTAGATGCTGGATTCATAAGGTCTATAGACTACATCGAGTGGATATCACACATTGTACCTATTTCAAAGCCAGACAACAACATCAGGATATGTATAGATTTCAGGGACCTGAATAAAGCATGTCAAAGGATGATTTTCCATTACCAAATATAGACATCATTGTGGACTTGATGACAGGGCATGCCATGTTGTCAATCATGGACAGTTTCTCTAGGTACAATTAAATAAAAATAGCTCCAGAAGATCAGGAAAAGATAGCTTTTACATGTCCATGGGGAACCTTCTGCTGGAATGTCATGCCATTTGGTCTGAAAAATGTGGGAGCCACCTATCAAAGAGCAATGACAACAATCTTTCATGATATGATGCACACCTTCATGGAGGATTACGTAGATGACATCTTGGAAAAATATGGTACTAGGGAAGGACATCTGCATATTCTAGGCAAAATCTTCACATGACTAGAAAAATTCAATGTCAGGCTAAATCCCAAGAAGTGTGTCTTTGGGGTCACATCAGTGAAATTTTTGGGATACATTGTCTTAGAAAAGGGCATTGAGGTAGATCCAGTGAAATTCAAGGCAATAATGGAGATGTCGCATCCTAAGAATATCAGTCAACTCAGATCACTACAAGGAAGGCTCCAATCAATCAGGAGATTTATCTCCTAGCTGGCGGACAAAAGTCATCCTTTCAATCATTTGTTGCATAAAAATTTGGTTTTCAAAGGGGATAATGGGTGTGAAACAAAATTCAATCAAATAAAATACAATTAGGCTAATAGCAAAGATTGATCCATTAAAATATCTACTCAGTAAAGCTGCCTTAACAGGTAGACTAGCAAAGTCAGTCATGTTATTAAATAAATTTGACATTCAATATGTGGAGAGAAAAGCAATCAAGGTTCAAGAAATCATTGAAAAATTGGTTGAAGCTCCTCTACCAAATGATTGACCAATGACAATGGAGTTTTTGGATGTGGACATTTTGACAGTGATGCCCCAACAATGGGTATTATATTTTGATGGATCATACAAACAATGATGATCAGGATCAGGGATTTTGTTCATCAATCACTAAGGAGACACCATTCTGAAATCATATAGGCTGATGTTTCAATGTACAAATAATGTGGTAGAATATGAAGCATTGATAATTGGGGTCAAAATAGAAATTCAATGGAAAATCTTGGACTTATAGGTATATGAAGACTCTCAATTAGTAATTTATCAGGTGAATGACGAGTATCAAACAAAGGATGAAAATTTGATCCCTACAAGCAACAAATAGATGATCTGAAATAGTTCTTCGTCAATATCAAATTTGATCAAATTCCAAGGGTGGAGAACAAAGCTATGGATGCTATCACCACAATTGCTTAATTATTACAATTGCCAAAGAAATGTGTTTGTTATGAGTTTATGGTAGAACAAGTATCATTTCCTTCCCATAATAATTCAAAATACACTACCATATGCCATCTAGAAACCATTGAAACCTCCATCTATGAAAAAACCTATGCTTTCTTGAAAGACAATATCCTCCCTCCTGATCTTTCCAAGAACCAAAAACGAAGCTTCATCCGCCAATCCACCTAACATACTTTAATCACAAACATCCTTTATTGTCAAGGTCTTGATGGTACCTTACTCTGATGTCTAGAACATGACAAATTTGAAATAGCCTTATGAGAGGTTCATGAGGGTATTTGTGGCACTCACTTAAGTGGGATAACTCTGTTAGTGTAGGTTTTTTATTTTCCTTATGTTAGGGGTATTTATTTTTTCCTACACATATTATTTAAGCTTGCTTAGGTTTATTAGGTGTGGTTAATATGAGGACACGTGGCGAAATACATCAGCTACATATGTCACTCTCTCCCCACACATGGGTAGTTGAGTTACACATCCTCTTTTGGCTTGTTGTGCCACCTCTCATAACCACTATTTTGTTTTTACCTAGGTAGGTTATGGGGTAGTTGGGTTTCTCACCCTCTTTTGGCTTTATGTGCCACCTCCTCTTTGTCTTCACCTAAGGAGGTTATGCCACATGTTTTGTCATTTACCAAGTAGGTGATAACCTCCCACCTTTTATGGGTGTAGGAGTTAATGCACCTCTTGGATGTATTTGCCCTTATATTTCTATATATTGAGCACTCTCCTCTCACCTTCACTAGTCCAGCTAGTTCGGTGATTGTTCGTGGGAGTATTGAGAAGTATTATGCAAATTCTCTTATCTTGTCTATATTTTTCTCTCATTTCAGATTTCTCTTCATTCTGCTATTTTGATCTTCGATCATCTGTTCGGTGAAGTTGCATGTGATCTACGACCGACATCAGATCTTGGCTCAGTTCTCGCTTCTCGCAGAATCTAACATGGCATCAGAGCAGTGTTGTCTGGTATAGTTCATTTTATCTATTTTATTGAGAGATTTGAGACTAATATAGAGCTTATATTTTCCAAAAAAACCCAGTATGATTTTCTCTTGCATCTTTGAATGATCTGGAGAATCATAATAGTTTATGAGGAAAATAAATGTATATATTTAATCTGGTTTACATATATTTGTTCTTGTGAGATCTGGGTGATTTGTAGCTTTTTGGTAATATTGGAGGCTTTTTCAGCATTTCCAGAGAGTCCAGAAGGTTTCAAAAAGTCAAAATTGACTTTTATTTCACCAAAATCAGAGCTTGGAGGAAACAAAAAAAAAATCAGAATTTAAAAATTCGAATTTCTCATTGGAGCCGTTTTCATTTTGGCTTCGAAAGTATTGCTTCCACTTCTTTTCAAGAAAAAAAAAAAATTTGGGTTTTGTTGCCAGCATCGAAAAACTATCTGGGTAGTCATTACATTTTGTAGAAAGTTGACAAATTTTGTAGAAACTGTGTTAGAAAATGGCATAAGTCGTTTTTTCACAGGCAGATTCTGCAGTTTTTTAAAATTGCATAACTTTTGCTTCAAGTGTCAGATTTTTGCAAATGAGTACTTGACGGAAAGCTGAATTCGAGATCTCTCCATCCACGAAGATTTGAGTAAAAAATTCTGCCTTTTTCAATCAGATATTGCAGGTTGAATCTGCTGCAAAAATTTTTTCTTCAGTATTGTATTTCTTTCACTTTTGTAATCCATTCTTTCAAAAAAAGAGGAAAAAAGTGTTGGAAAGAAATTGAAGAGAAAAACACAGCTACCAAGTCTTTTTTCTAGATTTTATTTGAAGATTAAGTTGTAATTTTGGCTACTAAGAGCCTTTAAAGCTTTGTAATCTGGAAAATCCTTGTAAAAGCACTAATCATAAAGTGCCAACATTGTAATATCTGGAGGGGGGTGATTTTTGAAATTAGTGGAAAGGGGGGGTGTCTCGTGTGTCTTCTTTCTTTGCACCTTTCCTTCTTCCTTGCAATCTTCTTTTCTTCTCTCATGGATGCATCTACAGTTCCAGTTTTAACTCCATATAATTACTTTGAATGGAAATCGAAGATGGTAATATATCTAAAAAGACATGGATATCATCGTGTAACAATGGGACTTGAAACTGAACCACAGGATGATGCAGAAAAGATTAAATGGTTTAACAAATGTGATGAAGCCTTTGGTACCTTATGTATGTCAGTATCTCTAGACCTACTTTTTCATATTGAGTCTGCTACAACACCAAATGATGTGTGGACTAAAATGGAAAACCTCTTTGGTAAGCAGGATGAGTTAAGAGGTCATTAATTGGAGAATGAACTCATAGGGTTAAGTCCTTCAAATTTTGACACCATACAAGATTTCTTCACAAAACTCAAAGCTATTAGATTGCAATTGGAACAATGTGGAATCAAGAAGGATGATAAGCAACTGATTTTGAGTATTCTTTCTAAGCTTGGTCCTAATTATTCAGTATTTGTTTCTACATTCTATGCCACAAAATGTGCCCTAGGTTCTACATATAAAATGCCTTCTTTAGATGAGTTTGCTGCAGAACTCACCAGGGAGCAGGACAAATTAGTTCTAATGGGTACAATTAAACCCTCTAAGTCACATGCTTTGGTTGTTAATCAGGGCACAAAAGAACATAAAGGGTCTAATAAACAAGATAAGAAACAAAAGAACCAAGGAGAGAAGAAGAAAGATCAGAAATCCACTACAAAACCAGATAATCAGACCTCTTCATCAAAAGGTGAACAACCTAAAAAGGAGAAGGTCAAGTGTTCTTACTGTAAGAGACCTGGCCATGATGAACATAAATTTTTAAAGAAACAAATTGATCACCTTTCACATCTTCTAGAAAAGAACAATATCAAGGTGCCTGATTCAGTCAAACAAGGTTCATCAGAAGGTTCTCCTAAGGACATAGACAAAAGTAAGGGGAAAGGAAAGGGAAAGGCCCTAGTTGCTATTGCTTCACAACCAGATTCTTGGATCATTGACTCAGGTGCATCGCACCACATGGCCTCATCAGAGGATAATTTTACCTCTTTGGAGCCATGTTCTATGCCTACCATACTTATGGGTGATGATACTCCTGTTGAAGTGCATGGGAGAGGGACTGTTGATGTGGGTGAAGGGACATTTGAGGATGTTCTTTGTGTCCCATCTTTGTCAACTAATCTCCTATCTGTTTATCAGATCACTCACACTGGTTCAGGAAAGCAAGTTAAGTTCACTCCAGATACAGTGGTAATTAGTGAAATGCATAATGGGTCTACAGTTGCAGTGGGAAAAGTAGATCATCAATCCAGACTATATCAGTTTTCTCACTTTGTTCCTGATTCTCTCTCGATAGTCTTACTCACTCATGCAGATGAGGTGAGTTGTTTGTGGCATCAACGGTTTGGCCACTTGAACTACCGTTACTTGCAACAACTCAGTCAACAGGATATGGTTTCAGGGTTGCCTTCTATTCGATTTTCTGATGGAGTTTGCCAAGGATGCATTCTTGGTAAGCATCCTGAGGAGAAATATGATAAAGGAAAATCTTGGAGAGCTACAAATCTATTGGAGTTGGTACATAGTGACTTGGCAGGACCATTTCCACAACCATCTTTCAGTAGGGCTAGATATGTCTTGACATTTATTGATGACTTTTCTAGATACACTTGGGTTTATTTTCTCAAACAGAAGTCTGAGGCCTTTGATCATTTTCTAGACTTCAAAGCTTTTGCAGAGAAACAATCTGGGAATTTCATCAAGATTTTGCGTACAGATAATGGGGGAGAATATGTTAACAATCAATTTGAACAATTTTGTGCTTCCGAAGGAATCAACATGCAGCACATAGTTCCATATAGCCCTCAGCAGAATGGTGTTGTAAAATGCAAGAATAGATCCTTGAAGGAGATGGAAAATTGTATGATACACTCCAAATCTTTGGCACCTCAGTATTGGGCAGAGGCCATCAATTGTGCGTGTTACATCCAGAATCGGGTTCCTCACAAAGCTGTAAAGGGGGTAACTCCTTTTCAAGCTTGGACAGGTCAAAAACCCACAGTTAAACACTTTCGTGTGTTTGGCTCTCTTGCATGGGCCCACATTCCAATAGAGAAATGCAAGGCTATGGATCCACAAAGAAAGCCTTGCATATTTGTTGGGTATCCAGATGATGTCAAAGGTTATAGACTTCTCCATCCCACCACCCATGAGTTGTTCATGGAGAGGAGTGTTCATTTTGAGGAGAGTTCTTCTAGTTCTTCTCCTACCACTTCTCCATCCACTATCACATTGGAGACTTTGCATCATGATGACAGTTCTTCTGAAGATCTTAATCTTCCTAATATTGATGAAGAGTCTTCTTCCTCTACTTCAAATGGTGATATTGATGATGAAGATTCACATTCCTCTTCTAGTCATCATTCAAAGGTTGATGATTCTCCTCCAGCTTCTCCAACCTCAACAGCTCTTTGGGCTCGACAAACATTGGAGTCAGCAGGAGATTGGGTTGGTGATCCATCAGACACAAGAAGAACACGGTCACAGTATCAGCATGCTCCACATCTCTTCATTGCTTCAGCTTTTGATCCACAGTCTTTTCGAGAAGCTTCCGGTGTTCCTGAGTGGGATGCTGCAATGCAAGAAGAGTTCAATTCCTTAGAGAGGAATCACACATGGGATTTAGTCCCTCTTCCTAAGGGAAGAAAAATTGTTCGATGCAAGTGGATCTATCAGACTAAATTTCCAGTAGATGGGTCAGTTGATAAGCATAAGGCTCGGTTGGTAGCAAAAGGATTCTCCCAAGTTCCTGGGATTGACTATTCTGAAACTTTTGCTCCAGTTGCTAAGATGAATTCTATTCGACTTGTCCTTGCTATAGCTGCAACACATCATTGGGAAGTTCATCAGATGGATGTAAAGAGTGCCTTTCTTCATGGTGACCTTCAGGAGGAAATCTACATGGAGCAGCCACAAGGGTTTGTACAGGATCCTTCACTTGTGTGTCGACTTTGGAAGTCTCTCTATGGCCTCAAATAGGCTCCTCGAGCTTGGTATGCCAAGATGGACTCCTTCCTTCTGATAGTTGGGTTCAAACGATGCCATTCTGATCCGAACGTATACATTCTGCAGCAAGATGACACTCTCACATTCTTGGTTCTCTATGTTGATGACCTATTGACCACAGGGAGTCACTCATCCACCATCAAGGCAGTGAAAACTACTCTACATGATAGATTTTTGATGTCTGACTTGGGTCTTTTGCATTACTTCTTGGGGATTGAGATCATTCAATCATCTTCAGGGATCTTCCTTGGACAACCCAAGTATGCACTTGATATGCTCTCCATATTTCGCATGGCTGACTGTAAGCCTGCACCGACTCCATTTTTGTCAAGGGTCAAACTTGAGGCTAAGTGTTCCTCACCTTTGGTTGATGGCACTTTATACCGACAACTTGTTGGGAGTCTCATCTACTTGACTCATACGAGACCCGATATTTCATATGCTATGGGCATGGTCTCTCGATTCATGCAGGAGCCACATGAGTTGCATTGGAAAGCAGCTAAGCGGATCCTTCACTACATTCAGGGTACTCATAATTATGGGATTCAATATGCAGCGGGCATGGATATTGACTTAATGGGATACACAGATTCAGATTGGGCAGGTGATTCTCAAGATCGTAAGTCTACCTCAGGGTATTGCTTCTCACTTGGTTACGGTCCAGTTTGTTGGTCGAGCAAGAAGCAGTCTGCAATTGCTCTTTCATCTACAGAGGCTGAGTATCGAGGGGCAGTTAATGCCACCACTGAGGCTATTTGGCTTCAGAATATTCTCACTGAGTTTGGCGTTACATTCAGAAAGCCTACAGTCATCTTTTGTGATAATCAAAGTGTAATATAGATCTCTCGAAATCCAATTCATCATCAGAGGACGAAACACATTGAGATTCATATGCACTACATTCGGGAGCTGATTCAGGAAGGCATCATTGATCTTAAGTATTCTTCTACATCAGAGTAGATTGTAGACATCTTCACCAAACCCTTCACAGAGAGCAAGTTCCTTCATCTGCGAGCTTTGCTTGGGGTGCAACAGGTGTCTACTTTAAGAAGGGCTTCTTAGTTCTTCATTCTACTCTCTCTATCTATTGGGGGGGGGCTCCACTTTTGGGGGGGCTTCTTCTTCTTATGGGGGGGGATATTCTCTATGTACATGGGTACCTAACATGGCTTCACTTGCCAGGACCCATCTTTTCACCCACCTAAGCTACGCTTAAGGGGGGGTGTTAGTGTAGGTTTTTTATTTTCCTTATGTTAGGGGTATTTATTTTTTCCTACACATATTATTTAAGCTTGCTTAGGTTTATTAGGTGTGGTTAATATGAGGACACGTGGCGAAATACATCAGCTACATATGTCACTCTCTCCCCACACATGGGTAGTTGAGTTACACATCCTCTTTTGGCTTGTTGTGCCACCTCTCATAACCACTATTTTGTTTTTACCTAGGTAGGTTATGGGGTAGTTGGGTTTCTCACCCTCTTTTGGCTTTATGTGCCACCTCCTCTTTGTCTTCACCTAAGGAGGTTATGCCACATGTTTTGTCATTTACCAAGTAGGTGATAACCTCCCACCTTTTATGGGTGTAGGAGTTAATGCACCTCTTGGATGTATTTGCCCTTATATTTCTATATATTGAGCACTCTCCTCTCACCTTCACTAGTTCAGCTAGTTCGGTGATTGTTCGTGGGAGTATTGAGAAGTATTATGCAAATTCTCTTATCTTGTCTATATTTTTCTCTCATTTCAGATTTCTCTTCATTTTGCTATTTTGATCTTCGATCATTTGTTCGGTGAAGTTGCATGTGATCTACGACCGACATCAGATCTTGGCTCGGTTCTCGCTTCTCGCAGAATCTAACAAACTCTAGCTAAAAAAATCCTCTGTTTGGGGTATTGTTGGCTGTGCATGGAGAAAGAATCCTATTAGTTTATCAAGAAATGTCAAAAGTGGCAGATTCATAGCAATATGATTCACTCACTGGCTCAAGAACTGCATCCATTTACAACAACGTGGCCCTTTTTTCAATGGGGACTAGATCTAGTAGGAAAGATACATCCCTCTTCATCCAATGGAGACAAGTTCATTATCACAACTACATAATATTTCACAAAATGGATAGAAGCAGTACCTCCTACAACCATCACTGGGAAGCAGATTTCGTCTTTCATCTTAAATTACATAATCTATCGATATGACATCTCTCAATCCATTATCACTAATAATGGATTACCATTCAAGAACAAAGATGCCTAAGAACTATATGAAAAGTTTCATATCCAACATCATTTTTCAACACCATACTATCCTCAAGGAAATGGCCAAGCAGAGGCCTCAAACAAAACAATTCTAAAAATTATAAAGAAGATGGTTAACGATGTTGGATGTGATTGGCATGTTCAACTCAATCCTGCACTATGGGCCTACAGAACAAGTATCAAAACAACAACGTGAGCTACACCATATGCCTTGGTATATGGATTAGAAGCCATATTACCCATCAAAATAGAGATTCCATCCCTCTGTGTATCACTCAGAGGAATAATTTTAGATGAAGACTATAGGGTATCTAGGCTGTAGGAACTGGAGTTGTTGGATGAGCGTCATCAATAGAGAATGTGAAAGAGTTACAACTACAGAGTAAAACTGAGGGTCTTTCAAGTTGGTGATTTGGTTCTAAAAGAGAACCCTAGGAATCAGCAGGATAGGGAGAAGAAAGGGAAATTTGAGCCTAACTAGCTAGGTCCTTTTGATGTCATATCAGTGTATGGATCAGGGGCATATCAACTATCAACGTCATAAGGGGATTTTTTTGATGAACCTATCAATAGTACCCATCTAAGAAAATTTTATACCTAAAATATCCTAGTGCACACGTCAAACTTTTGAAAAATGGTTTCCTTGATGAAAACCTAGAAAAGAGGCATCTTGGCAACAAAAAATAGAAAAATATAGAAAATACAAAAAGAAAGAAAAAGAGAAAAAAATGATGAGAAAAATATACAAAAACAAAGAGTGTAATCAAAACATATTGGTGAAAACATGGAAATAGGCATCATATGTGATTCTAAATCATCTTTCCCATCTATTTTGATACATATCAGGATCATTAGTCTAACAGTCAGTACCAGTCCATATCATGTCATTACTCTTGCCATCATTGCATCCATAATCCAATCATTTCACATGGTCAAGTCTCACTCCAAAGCTTGGGGGAAACATCTGGATATCACTAAGGAGCAACATAAACATCGATTTTACCAAAATGGGAGAACAATAGTATGAGAAGAAAACAAAAACAATGATCAAAACACAACATCAATCACCATTAGGAGGACATCAAACATCTGTATCAAATTGAAAATCCGAAAACATGTCAAAAAGTCAGTCTAGAAAAGAAAAATCCAAAAACATAGGTCTATGTTAGTCAAACTATGTGATCTCTATGTCTGTAACGTAGGCAAGGCTAATCTTTGATCAACCCCTGAGACCCCTAGGATAAGTTAGTCAGTTAGGTCTTTGGTCAAAATCTCGAAAATCACAAAAACATCACAAAATTAGGATGGATGATCTAGAATCTAAATAATGATTGAAACACTCTAAGTAAAATATGGATAAATTATGTTTTTGATTAATTATTACCATTTCTTTGGAGTAACTTGATGATGTATTGCAGTAGAGAAACAAGGAGGAAGAATGACATTTTTTTGTTCTGCTATCTATAAGTTAATCATATAAATGTGTGAATTGTCGGGGGATGTGCTATGCAAATGTATCACCAATGAAATTCAGAATTCACACACTGAAATGATTAATCTCTACCTATTTACGCAATGAATTCTCAAGTCATCTCAGTTCAATTATATCTAGGTGCTTGTGTTCTCTTGCAATATCAAAAATCATGAAAGAAGTACTTAGGTCGTCATTGGTCTAACACATACCATTTACGCTTGTACTCACTTTCAACATCCAATAAAAGCTCTATGATGATACCAAGCACAAAATATTGTTAAAATGACAATGGTTGCAAATAGTTGCATGATAAAATTAGATTTCATTCATAATAAATTCATTATCTACAGAGTATTTGTTTCATAAGGGATTCCAATTAATAATTATCTTTTCCACAAATATGACTGAGTATACTTGACATAAATCCAAAATCATCACAAACATATAGAAGTCATCATTTCATAATTCAGTGTTCATTATTCATCATTCATGCATTTTAACATCAAATATTTATGCATTTATCATCATTATTATCATTTGTTAGTAAATACATCATTTGCCATCCATATCATTACATTACATTATTATCATTTGATCAAATACATCATTATGCATCCATCATATTGCAATAAATATCAAATGAATTACATCATCACATTCATTATACTATTATCAGGTACATTTGATCAAATATTACATCATCCATCCATTAGAACATCCGAACATAATCATTACATCCATACATTATATCATAAAATAAATAAAAATGCAAGACACATTCATTATACATCATCATTTTTATCATCATCACATTTAAATTCATACATCATTATACATCCATTATCATCATTCATAATCGTGTCATATCACTTACTATATATACATAAAGATTATTATCATCATTAGAATTTCATACATTACATCATACATCCATACATCACATATTCTACACATCATGTCTCAAAAATAATATCTCAAAATCACAATAGCCTCTATGATATGCTCCTACCAGACTGTGTGGGCCCAACAAGACTAGTACCACTACCCCCGAAAGGACCAGGATCTCTGAGATCTTTTCGAGGAGGTTGTGTCACACCCTCACTAGTTGTCCGGGTGTGAGTCCGATCGGATCTAGACGGGACATAGTTGACTCTGCGATCAATAGAAACTGCATCATGATATCTCCCCCTATAGAATTCCGCCTCTTGGAAAACCCGCATAACCTCTCTCATATAATTGGCCACTGAGGTACCATCGGCCACTCTCTATAAATTATTAGCTATGTCCTAAGCCCTCTCGACAATCTTGTTAGAGTAATTGGACATTTACTTTATTAATTAAACAATATTTGTTTAATTACGTAAAGTTTCCTTTTAACTCTTTTTCACTTAAGCTAACATTAGGTACATAATAATTAATTACTTTATTAACTATTATTGTGCAAGCCTAGGCTTTTCCTTTTTTAGGGTTTTCATCTATATGTAGTTGAAAACTATCTTTTGTATCATTATTCATTTTACATTTTCAGGTGAATACATTGCTCCACATTCTTGAGCATTTATTTTGTTGCTTCTTTTTGTTTCTCCTTGTAACAGGTTATTTGTTTGCAAAGATCTTTCGGACTTCTGTGGTGTTGTATCTTCTCAACTCCAACATGGTATCAAAGCTTCAGATTTGCAGCTGCTTGTTCTTGTTTTGAGATTTTGCATTGGAAGCAAATCTAGGGTTCTAAGTTTTTTTTGGGTGGAGTCAGCATACTCCATTTTTTGGGTTCACTTTGGGCTCAAATGGATAGTGTCATTGGATTCGTAGAGTGCAAAAACCCCTAAATTGACTGTCAAATTGTCGATTTTGGTTACAGTCAATTTGGAAGGCAAAAATTTTTTTCCCTAGGGCCATATGGAGCAAAAAAATGCACAAAAATTAAAAAAAAAAAATTTAAAAATTATTTTTCATTGGTTATTTTGCATGGCTAGTATTAAACCACCACGCCACTAGATCTTCGTTCGATGGCCACTACTCGGCCACTGCCACAGGCGACTACCACCGGCCACGGCCAAGCAGCCACCACCGCCTCTACCGGCCCACCACCCGGTCTGCTCCACCTGAGCGTCGCCTGCGCGCCACTGGCCGTGCCGTCCACCACCAGCCGTGCCACCCATGCACCGCCACCTCCTATGTACCTGCCCCTGGTCTGCCATGTGCCCTGGGGCCGCTGAATTTTAAGCCCTTGAGGGCTATTTTTTTTCTCTCCAACCCCCTATTATGTCATTTTTGTTCAAATGGGAATAACTTGGGCATCCTAGCTCTGTTTTTCGAATAGGAAGATGTGTTGGAAAGCTGAGAATGGCACCAATCTGATGGTATAGAAATATTTTTAATTTTTTTAACCAGTTTGAATATTTTTTACTAGTTAAAATGAGGTATTCTTTCTTCACTTTCGGGGTCATAGAAGACGCAAACAAACTCCATTTTTCAAAATTGAATAGGTGTTGGAAAGCTCTCAACATGCTCTATTCAGTGATGTGATCTATTTCATCAGAATTTTCACTAGGTACATGAGAATTTGTCTTGAAGTATTTTTTGCTTATGCATTGCTTCCTTCTTCTCAGTTTGTACTAGGGTTTGGGTTTATCTTTTGTGGGGGGTGTTTTTTCTCTTGCTTTCTATCATTTATATCAAAAAATAAGAACACAAAAACTCTCAAAAATACAAACTCTTTTGCATCTTCTATCTATTCTGAAAGATCACATAATAATAAAAAACACAAGCAGGTACAAGTGCAGGGTTTCATGGCAGACTCTTCAGTTAAGCTACTCACATCACATAACTATCACACTTGGAAGTCTCGTATGATGAGGCTACTCCGGTCATGAGGGTTATGGTCTTGTTTAGATGAGGTTCAGCCTCAGTTGCAGCGTCCTTTTGAGATTATGCAGCACAAGAACAAGATGGATGAGGCTATGGGTTTGTTATGCATGCATGTTTCAGATAGTTTTGTTTCACCTTGATGCTTTGCTCACTCCTTGAGCCATGAGGCTAAAGTTTGAAACACTTTTTGGGGCCGTTAATGAGTTTCGTGCATTACAGATTGAGGCAGAGCTAACTTCATTGTTACCTGATTCATTTCCCACTATTGAAGATTTTTTGAACAAGTTCAAAACTATCCGTAATATTTTACAGGGTTGTGGGAAGAACAAGACATACATAGAGTACATTTCCTTGATTCTTTCAAAGCTCTATGGTGCATTTCAGATATTTTCTTCCTCCTTCTACTCCACCATGGATGGTTTGGGTGCCAGTTTTACCATGCCTTCATTTGATTTATTTTGTGAGTGATTGTCTCGAGAATAGTCTCACCTTTCTTAGATGGATATGCTCTCAGGTTCAAAGAGAAAAACATTGGTTGCTCAATCACCAAAGGGGAAAAAGAAGTAGAAACCGAGGCCCAAGAAAGATTTTGCAGGTAGTGAGCATTCCACCAAATCGCCTCCTAAGTCTGATTCTAAACCACCATTTAATCCAAAACATGGGAAATCTTCGAAGTATGGTGAGTCTTCCTCCAAGACTAAGGAGAAATCAGGAGACACTTGCAATTTATGTGGCAAGCAAGGTCATCCAGTTTCCAGGTGTTGGAAATGATTAGAGGCTTTAGAGGAGGCCATGCAGTAGCAACACATCTCCTCACCTCAGTCTTCTTCTTCTTCCACCATAGGGAAGGGTCAGTCTCTCACTGCATGAGCATTGACCAATGGGTCCACTTGGATTTTAGACTCTGGTGCTTCTCACCATATGACTCACACTCAAAAGTTAATCACTTCTCTTGCCTCTTGTGGTACTTCACAGATTGTAGTGGGAGACTTTTCACAGCTTTCTGTCTTGGGTTCAGGTTCTATCTCTTTGGATGGGGGCACTCTACAGGATTTTTTGGTTGTTCCTGACATTTCAATGAACCTCTTGTCCATTTATCAGATTTGCCACACTGGCTCTAGTAAGATAGTTGAGTTCTCACCACATGATGTGATTATTCGAGATCTCCATGATTCTGATTTGGTTGTGGCTATTGGTAGTGTTGATATTGCATCTCGTCTTTATAGATTTGATGGATTTGCACCTTCTGAGGGTACAGATTCATCTCTTATAGCACATGTAGATTTAGTGAGTCAACTTTGGCATGAGCGTTTGGGCCATGTCAATTACAAATATCTTCAATAGATGAGTATACAGTCACTTGTTCTTGGTCTTCCATGGATTTCCTGCACTAACGGTGTTTATCATGGTTGTGTGCTTGGCAAGCATCATAGGGATCCCTTTCCGAAGGGAAGTACCACTCATGCTTTGGCACCCTTGGAGTTGATTCATAGTGACCTCATGTCATTTCCCACTCCTTTTTCAGGGGCCAAGTATGTACTCACATTCATTTATGACTTCTCCACACACACATGGTTGTACTTTCTTAAGTACAAGTCTGATGTCTTTGATTCCTTTTGTGTCTTCAAGACATTTATAGAGAAGCAGTCTGGTATTTCTATCTGACAGATACATACAGATAAAGGGGGGAGTATGTGAATCAGGCCTTCAGAGATTTTTGCACTGAGCATGGTTTGCAGCATCAGTTTTATGTTCCCTACACCCCTCAGCAGAATGGTATCGTTGAGCGAAAGAATAAGACTTTACGGGAGATGGCTAATTGTATGATTCAGTCCAGGTCCATGGATTCATCTTTTTTGGCTGAGGCAGTCAATTGTGCCAACTATATTAAGAATCAGATGCCTCACAAGGCGATTCAACATATGACTCCTGAGGAGGCTTGGTCTCATGACAAGCCTGATATTTCATCATTTCGAGTATTTGGTAGTGAGGCATGGGCATTTATTCCTGATGCTCAGAGGAGAGCTATGGAGTGGAAGAGTTGACCCCTCATATTTGTCAGCTACTGTGAGGATGTTAAGGCATACAGGTTGTTTGATCCTAATTCCAGAGAGGTCCTATTTCAACGGGATGTTCAGTTTGATGAGCGCCTTCCTCCAGTTGATACCCTATCTCCAGTGTCCACTTCACTACCTACTCCACCCACTATAGCTCTTCAGGATTATTTTGAGGATTCTGATGAGGATATTGATGATCCCCCATCCCCACCTCTACTTGCTCCACCTCAGAGGCCCAAATGGGCTTGCTTTACTATTGAGGCAGCAGGATCTATGGCTGGTGGTCCTTCAGACACTCGTCGCACTCATTCTCATACTACGGGTTCTACTCTTTTGACTCATGCTCTTTTAGAGGATCCTCAAAGATTTTCAAAGGCAACAAGTCACCCTGAGTGGGATAGTACCATGGAGGAGGAGTGTTCTTCTTTGATGAGGAATAATACATGGGATCTCTGTCCTCTTCCTAAGGACAGAACGATGGTTCAGTGTCGATGGTTGTATCGCACCAAGTATGCTGCTGATGGTTCTATTGATAAGTACAAAGCATGTCTTATTATGAAGGGTTTCTCACAGGTTGAGGGTATTGATTACTCTAAGACATTTGCTCCTGTCGCCAAGATGAATTCTATTCGCTTTGTATTATCACTTGCAGCTTCTAGAGGATGGCTCATTTTTCAGATGGATGTGAAGTGTGCCTTCTTACATGGTGACCTATAGGAGGAGATCTTTATGGAGAAGCCTCAGGGATTTTTTCATGATTCTTCTTTGGTTTGCAAACTTCAATGTTCATTATATGGTCTCAAACAAGCCCCTCGGGCTTGGTATGAGAAGATGGACTCTTTTTTGCTCTCCACTGGTTTCACTCGTTGTCATTTTGATCACACGGTCTATATTCAGCATCTTGAGGGTGAGATTCTGATTCTTGTGCTATATGTTGATGATCTTCTCATCACAGGTAGCTCATCCTTTATGATTCAGAATTCTCAGCTAGCATTGATGGAGTAGTTTGAGATGACAGATCTTGGCCTTCTGCGCTATTTCCTTGGTCTTCAGGTGATTTAGTCTTCAGAGGGGATCTCCATTTACCAGCAGAAGTATTCTTTTGATATGCTTCAACACTCTGGCATGCTTGATTGCAAGTTTTCCCCCACACCTTTTCAGTCAGGGGTTGTTTTGACTACTACTTGCCCCACTCCTTCAGTAGATTCTACACTTTATAGGTAGTTGGTTGGCAGTTTGTTGTACCTGACTCACACTCATCCTGATCTTTCCTTTGTGGTTGGTCTTGTCTCTCGATTCTCACATGATCCTCATGAGAGTCATTGGCAAGCTACCAAGCATATTTTGAGGTACATTCAGGGCACCACTTCATATGGAATTCACTACACATTAGGGGATCCTCACATTGTTGGCTACATTGACTCAGATTGGGCTGGTGATGTCAATGATCGAAAGTCTTCTTTTGGCTTTGGTTTTTGTCTTGGATCTGGTCCTATCACATGGTCGTGCAAGAAGCAGACTGCTCATGCATTATCATCTACAGAGGCTGAGTACCAAGCTGCTATGCTTGCTAGTCAGGAGATTTTATGGCTTCGTCAGTTGATGACTGAGTTTGGTTTTCCTCCTGATAGTCCCACTATTCTTTGGTGTTACAATCAGAGTGCTATACACATTTCACACAACCTGGTGGAGCATCAACGGATGAAGCACATTGAGCTTCATATGCATTTCATCAGACAGTTGATTCAGGATGGTTCTCTCATCTTGGAGTATGTTCCCACTACTGAGCAGGTTGCAGACATCTTCACAAAACCTTTTGCATCTCCACGCTATCTTTAGTTGCGCTCTATGCTTGGGGTGAAGGAAGTTGTCCTTGGGGGGGCTTTATGAGGCCTTCCTTCCTTCATGTTTCTTTCAGCATGTTCTATCTCTTTTTGGAGAGGAGTTTTTCCCATTGGGTTTTCTCTTTTTCTCCATTTCATAGAGATTTCATTGTACTTGGGTACCTGATCTGGCCTTGTTGCTGGGACCCATTGCTTTTGCTTTCAATAGCTTCTTCTAGGTTTTAGCTTCTCCCTATGTCTATCTTAAGGGGGGTTGTTAGAGTAATTGGACATTTACTTTATTAATTAAACAATATTTGTTTAATTACGTAAAGTTTCCTTTTAACTCTTTTTCACTTAAGCTAACATTAGGTACATAATAATTAATTACTTCATTAATTATTATTGTGCAAGCCTAGGGTTTTCCTTTTTTAGGGTTTTCATCTATAAGTAGTTGAAAACTATCTTTTGTATCATTATTCATTTTACATTTTCAGATGAATACATTGCTCCACATTCTTGAGCATTTCTTTTGTTGCTTCTCTTTGTTTCTCTTTATAACAGGTTATTTGCTTGCAAAGATATTTTGGACTTTTGTGGTGTTGTATCTTCTCAACTCCAACAAATCTATTGGGCACTATCTGGCTTGGCTATCAAGGTGGTAACCTGAGTCTGAACAACAATCAATTATTCTTATATCTGTGGTAATGCTTGAGCATTGGCCTAAGCTGAGCCAACATCTGAGTCTGCATCTGAACCAGCAAACCCCGGGCCTATACCAACTATCCCTATAGCATTAGTACCTGTGTCTGGAGACCAACAATCTATCTTTGGTGGTCAACTGATGGTACCGCCACTACTCGCCTCTTGTGAGGCCTACTAGATGAAGGACCAATGCTGATTGGCCCTGCCCCTCTACCACCTCCACCACCACCATCACTATCATCCCCACTGCTACTTCCATCACTACCACTCTTCGTACTATTTCCTGACAGAGTATCATCCCCACTATCCTCTGAACCCTCAGCAACATCCTTCCCTATAGTTAATGGTGTTGGCTCATCGAGAAAGGTGATTCAAGGATGTGGATTCAATGCCAAAAATGCCACGTACTCCTCTATCACTACCACCTTCATAATATCTTTGTGCATGTCCCAGGTTGAGGACTGCAGTGCCCTGTATCCCTCTACAATGGCCTCATATGATAGACATGGCCCCCAATCCGCTACATCACTTCGTCATTTGACATTGTGGGCTACCTCCTAAGGCATACATTGTATGATGCCATACTGCCTATACACTCGTCATAGCAAAAACCTCTCCAAAACAAAGGGTGTCCTACCAATTAGGTACATGGAATCACAGAGATATCCAACCACTGCATCATCCTTGTCCTAGTTCTCACAGTCTAGATATGGTCACCAGACAATGCTCTCCATGTCATCTAAAATTCATCTCCAATGCTCCAACTTACCCATCTGAGCCTGGGTAAGTCTACCTCTATATCAAAAAGATATATGGTCTGCTTGTTGGTCTGTCCATAACTGGAAATGGTCGAGCAATGGAAAATTTCTCCCATCCCCACACCTGTAATAGGGTCATCCTTGTCGATAAACTACGTGCCCCAAGGTAAACCATTGAATGAAGGTCGTGGTAGAGATGTGACATCATACACATCCCCCATGCGTATCTCATACCATGTATGACTATGTTCTCTAGAATATGGCCCCAACCCATAGAGAATCTATTTGACCTACAATTAGGGCAAAGGAAACCTCTAATGAATCCAGCAAGCACTGTTGGTAGTGAAGCATATGCATTAGCAATCATCCTCCATTCGACATTTAGACCTACAATATGTTGATCCTGAAACACTCTGCGGAGAGCATCTCTCCCACTAGCCTCATGAGAATTATATACTACAATCTCCCCCATAAATGGAATGTATAGAATCTGCAACACATCCTCAGGTGTGACCGTCATCTCACCAGTGGGAAAATAAAAAGTGTTATGGTCACTATGCCACCACTCGGCCAAAGTGGTAAGGAGACCCCAATTAATCATAATCTATGGAATGTCAAGTAAACTAGTGAGGCCACATTGACCTATAATCTGAATCTCATCTAGATTCAGATGAGTTATCAAATTGGTAGTCCACAAAAACTGCTCTTACATCTGGAGATTACCCAGACGCTCACCATGAGAAAAATTAAAATCAGTGCACTATGTCAAGAAATCAAAAGTCATTCTACTATCAGGTCTAATCAAACTTCGGTATGAATTTTTGATCAAAATTCATGAGAAAACATCAACAAACCTCACCTATCATGAGGTTCATCAAACATTATCTAATCTTGCCTATCATGAGGTTTATCAGACATGAATCATCATAAATAGGATTATTCTCACCTATCATGAGAGTAAGTCTTATTTAAATCAAATAGAATCAAACATGAGGAATCTGGATTATCAATCATACCAATCCGCAAAATGGACATGATCGAAATTGATGAAATTAAGGTTAACTAAGTCAAAATCTACAATTCTGACATGGATGCACTAAAATAGGCATCCAAAGTGCTAAATCTCAAAATTGCTACTTTATCAATCAGATGTGCTAAAGCATGTATCCGAAGAGCTACTTTATCCAAAGTGCTATTTCACACCTCTGATGCACTATAACAAGCATCTGAAGCACTACTTTACCCAAAGCGTTGTTTTACCACATCAATGTGCTAAAACAGTGTCTGTCAAAGCGTCACTTTAATCAAAGTGCTATAATAGACCATCGATGCACTAATTTACTAAATCAAAGCACTAGAACAGTCTAGGTGTTGAAATCCGGCATTGATGCACTAATTCAAACTACCTAAGCGCTAAATCATGAAAGCGCTACACTATCCTACAAAATCGTTAGAGAAAATAACGCAAGTGTTAAATCTCAAAGCGCTAAAACAACTAATGGAAGCACTATACCGGAGTGCAAAGCACTACAGTGCAACTTGGATGTGCTAAACTAAGTAAGAAATGCGAAAATCATTTTAAAAAAATGCACCAAAAATGAGGAGGATTATGGGTACATACCGAAGGTCCTTAGGTGGTCGGTCGTTGGTGATGTCGAACACGCTCAAAATGGTGAGTGTGGTAAGGGATTGGCATCTTGCTTCAGCAGGCAAATATGTCTCTCTCATTGGGTGTTGAAAGTCAAAAGGTACAAATGACTTTGAAAATGACCTTTTGGACATTATATAACTTTTGAAAAGGGGACTTTTGTGGGTTTTATTACATTTTGATTAATTTTATTTAGGAAATTAATTGAAATTCATCTGCCCGCTCTATTTTCTTCATCATTGTCGGGAGATAAATTATTTTTTCATCAAATCTTCATCAAATCATCATCAAATTGTCAAATCATCATGAAAACTCAAAAAATCTTAAAAATCATCATATCATTAATTTATCTCCATTATCAGCAATCATCTGAAAATCAATATCTGGGCATATCTGGGGCACACTGATTTATTTTTATTAATCATCGATACTGGCAGTAGCAACAATTTTTTTTTTCAAAGCAACATGTAAACACATCACTTCAAAGAGGGGCAAAATGTATACACCTAAAATTGGTCTGGAGAATCTAATTAATTAGATACAAATTATTTAATTAATTATCCTAAATTCCTTTACTGTTTAAATAAAGAGAAATATTTATTTATATAGTTTACATTTATTTCTTCTAAATTCTTCCAAATCTCATCTTAATTAAATAAACAAATTTAAATACTTTGTTTGATTTAATTATCAAATCCCTATTTTATTCTATCACATTGATCTTAAATTAATTAAATAAAGATTAAATTCTTTATTGATTAATTGCCATATTCCTCTGTTTAATTTAATAAACAACTTCTATAGTTTGTTTTATTAAATTATTTATCCCTCTTTTGCTAATTTAAATAAATAAAAAATATTTGAATAAAGGCATAAATAATATTCCTTCTATATTTCCTCAGAATTGAATTAGATATCCTATGTCTAATTTATGTCTAAATCATGTCAAAATTAATTGATTGAAACTTCACAGGAAGAATTGGAGATAAATTACAAATTTATCTTTCCATCCTCCTCCATCAATCTTTCCTCTTCTCTTGCCTGGTGTTTGCATGGGTAGAGACAACCTCCAAATTTCTCTCAATCTCCTCCATCTCTCACCATTGAATCCTCCAGATTGAATCCAGGCCTCTCTTTGCCATCCTTGTGCATTTCTATAGCCAGGAAATATATAAATATAGCCTCATTCAACCAAGAAAAGGATCCAGATAATCTAACTTATGCACTCTTACTCTGCAAGAATTCAAGCATCAAGCATCCAAGCATCCAACACTCAAGATTTCACAATCATGGTTTCCTCCAATAGCTTTGTTTATCAGATTCCATGTCAATTCATGCTAATTTAGTTTATTTATCATCTAGTATTATCAAATTAAGCTTCGGATCATTGTATTAGCATCCTTCTCATTCTTCAGATAGTGATTTTAACAATCACATTGCTTACACAATCTAAGAGCTAGAGTGATTTAATAAATATTTGGAGATAGAGAGCAATATGACACTTTCAATAAATTAATGTTTTGAATTAGTTTAATTTGATTTTTCTTTGATATAATGTCATATTAAGAAGTGTTTTAGTGCTTTACACCTTATTCACACTTACAAATTCAATGTTTTCAAAGTAGTTAAAGTTGTCACCTTCAATTACAGATTATTGGAGGACATCTACAGGTTGTAAACTAAATATTTAGATCCAAAAATCAAGTGGAAAGAACAAACAAGACATTGAAAAGCAGATCCAGACATTGAATTTCTAGAAAACCATAATTGGAATGATACACCACTTATGGCGTATGAGTCCTAGTATAGGTCAATTTCTATATTTTTTGTAGATCCAAAATCTCCACTTCCAAAAACCTATTCCTACCTAGAAACCCTAATCTGGGACTAAACCGCCTAGTCTGGCGTATGAGTCCCAATCAAAATTAAAATGATTTTTTTAAGAATTTCAAAGCTTCATTCATTCCTCTATAGGTTTCCAATTGCACACCTTTCATATCTTAGTTTTCTATTATATTTTACATTATTTTTAAGGTCATTTAGCGAAACATTTCATTACAAAGGCTTAAACATTAGATTCGGTATTTCATTAGTCTTTCCAAGCCCTAGCTTAGTGGTGAACCCCTCATTAGTCTACAATTAGATCCTAGGACAACCCTACACAAGATCTCTTTCTCCTTTGCACAATTTATTTTGAGATCTTTAGGTTTTTTTTTGAATGAGAGTGTAGAAGATATTTGTTCTAGCTCCCAAGCATAGAACCACAAAAAATTCTACCTTTCAAGAACATTGAAGAGACAAGATGATACCAAGTTGAGAGATTCACTAGCCCGAAAGCTTAGGATCCTTTTAATACACAATGTGAAGATAAACATAAAGTAGATACAACACATATAAGAAAAATTAAAAAAGATCATTCATAAGGCATGCAATGATAAATCAATGGAGGAAACATAAAAGAATACAAAAAGAATACATAAGAAAAACCCGATTCATACCAGGAATGAATGAAGCATACAAGTAATACATAAATTATACAAGCAGTACATATAATAAAAACACTGAATAGCTGAAGAAAACATATTGTATATATAAAAATAAACACATAAAAAACATGATGAAAAAATGTGGAATAGATGAATAAAACACATGAAATATGAGGAAAACATGTGGAATGCATGAGGTAAATACACATAATTTAGAGTTAATAGATGATACATGCATGAAGCAAACAAGCAGACACCTAGAACAAACATGAAGCATATCGAATATAATAATGATGATTTCACACATTATATAGAACTAAAGATTTTAGTTAGCAAGGTAAGCAAACCTCAATATGTAATGTAATATTAATTACCAAGTATCATCAATTGAATGTAAAAACACATAGATGAATTATAATAAGTTCAATAAAAACAAAGGACATGCACATAAAGAAGCCCCAATAGACCATAAACTAGTAAGTGTGTTATACTAGGTGATTATGGATATGATAAATAAGGGCCTATAAGGAACACAAGGCTATAAATTTTTCTTATGCTAGGTGGATCATGAGATACATGAAACTACTAGCTAACAAGTTGTACTATGCTACGTGTCCTCGTAAAATGATAAATGATAGGTCCCATAAGAGTAAAAATTTATGTTAAGCTATTTTAATCACAAGATACATGGATCTACTAGCTAGAAAGTTGTGTTATGCTAGGTGTCTATGTAAAAGAAAAACATTCACAAGATAGAAAGCCCTATTATGCTAGCTAACTATGAATATTACATAAATTCATAATTTCATGATTCAATAAGCACAATTTAAGGAGTGTATAAATGTTTAAAGTCATGGGGGATGAATTATTAATAATGCATCAGGGAGTGCATAAATGTTTAACATCATGGGGGATGAATCAATAAGAATTACTTAGGGGGAATTACAAACAACACCACCATCAAGGGGGCATGTCAATAAGTCAAATATCACAAGACACCAACATGTAGTTAGATGAAATGGGTAGGGTGATATGCTCCCCTTAAAATGTTACCTTACTTGCTATGCTGATATTTTAAATAAACAAAAAGGGGGAAGATGGTAGTGAAAACTTTAAGAAACCCCCCTCAAACAAATATATAAAATCCTAGTGAATCTTTCATTTTTTTAGGAAAAAGTATTAATTTCTATTAGCGAATCTTTACTTTTTTTCTAAAAAAATAAAATTATTGGAAATTGTTTTACATCACTAAAATTTTGTAGAATTTTTTGTTGAATCTAGAAAAATATAGAAAACTACATTAATTATGATGGAAAATCCATCCAATCTATAAATAATTCTCATGGAAAAGTAAGAGCCCATGGGTGGAAACTATTGATGGGTTTAAGAGGTAAACTATAATATTTACTTGCCACGATTATTTTAAAATGTACCCATGATTTCTAATTCTCATGGGGCCTGAAATGTTTTCTCAATCATTGATCTAAATACCTTGGTTGTACTCTATGAGATAAAATGTAGCCAAAATCTATAATGCTCATAAGACCAAAAATTATGGGCCCCATGAGAATTACATATTGCGAGTACATTTTAACTCATGGAATACAACAAAGATTATTATATAAACCAATGGTGTAAAATAGAGATTAGAAATATGGTCCTAAAGAGAATTAATATAGATTTATATTGTAATTTATAAAATTTAGCCGAATTTCATCTAATCATGTATGCAATATTGTGGTGAATTTTTGAGTTAAAATTTTAATAAAATAATTTCTTTGGTGATTTAAATAAGACTATGATAATTCTTTTGTAAAATTGTGGTGATTCAAGTCACGTTATAGCTCAAACTATTAGCCAATTTTGGATTCCAAAATTTCAACTATTACCCAAGTAGTGAATATTATCCACTAAAAAAAATCACTAGAAGAGAGGATCCTTAAGAGGGATGCATGGCTCCCAAAAACATAGTTATACTTGCCCCTCGATTTTATAAGCATAGAAAACCATGCTAGAGACTATCGTGTTGCTACCAATGATGAAGTATGGTTGCACATAATATCATACCACCCTGAATGAAAATGATAAAACACATGGAGCTAAAAATTCCACATAGTGAGGAGCAACACCATATAAGAGAGTTTATCATTGATAATGAATAACTACCTCAACACATGGAAGAGTGATAGCACCATAATCAATAATTTGTTATATTTAATTATTCAAGGCTTACAATTCATTGGTGGAATGCCTAAGAACTCGATGATATACAAAAAAAAAATGGTTTTATGATTATATTTATTAAATTAATTACATATTGGATGATGAATATTAATCAAGTGGTATTTCATAAGCCTCGAAAAATATTTTTGTTCTTGGATAGGTGATAAGGAGTAAGAGGCAATCCTTTCTCTTTTGAAGAAATTTTTTCCTTCTCATCACAAGAGATCATATATACATTATATAATGGATAATGAGATGTATATTAAGGAGAAATTTGGAAAACTAAACCACTTTTAGCAAGGTACAATGTAGTCCTCACAAGATATTTAAATCCTTATTCCATGTTTTTATTATACCCAAGTTTAGAAGAATTTTAAATCTAACCTCATAATGTTTTTCCAGCTCAGAAGGAGGATAAGTCTTGTCTAAGTTAAAATTATGATTATTTGTTGAAACAGGAGTATCAATATCATCATGAAAAGAATCAATTCTTTTGCAAGAATTTAGATCCTTTTTAAGTGTTGAAATGTTAGGAGGAGTTGGATCATTGTTAGATTTTTTGAGCATAGGAGGGATGAAAGCTAAAGAGCCTCAATTACCATCATGGAATAATTATGTTTGTTGATTTGTTGATGTAGAAGGAACAAAAGATTCCTTAGATTTAAATTATGAGATTTTATACTTTCCAACAAAAGAGGGTGTAAAATCTAATAAACCCCAAGTAAGTACAGAATGATAGGGGGCCAAAAAGTGGTCTTAACTGGCCACTATTTTTTGAAATAAGGAAATACTAACCTTGGATGAGATATCCAAGATAGTTAAACTAATTTATTTAAGATGCAACAAAAACAAGAGTCGTTGTGCTCGAAATCTACTTTCTCAACTACTATTTTTTAAAAATGGTAGAGATGAAGGGGTTCAAAAAGGGGGGCCACATAAATTGGTCCTATTTTTTTTAATAAAAACATAACATTGTGTCTGGGTATGTGCAGGATCATCATGGAAAAAATAGGCCCTTAAGTGGCAATGAAAATTTAGAAAATCGGAGGTAGGCAGCTTGACATAAAAATTTGAATAATTTATCTATATTATTTTAAAAATATGTAATAATAACTATAATTTGTAGAAAATTGAATCTAGTTTCTAAACTACTAGGTTCTTTTTTTTTTTTAAATAAATCTATTTGGTGAAAATTTGAAATTTCAATGTAGTAGTACTTCAATTTTAAGGAAAAAATAAGAAGTAGGTGTCTGTCTGATCACCATAACCACAATAAAATGATAGTATTTTTTTATAAGAGTTTAGATATAAGTAGAGGACTCATGTCCCAGTGTGATGCATATTTTTGTATTTTTTTTCCAAGTAAATATTTAATTATGATTTTTTTATTATAAATTATAAAAAATATAAAAGCTCATACATCTAACCACCTTAACTTGGTCAAACTTCATGAAATTCAATTATTATTTTAATCCTATAGTATGTAAAGCATATAATGTGATGCATGTTTCAGATTCAAAAAAATTGATACCGTTTGAAAGCTATAGATTATTTTCAATCATCCTATCAATCGGGACTTTAGTCGTAATTCAAATAGAAAATAAATAGTTATTCTTTATTAAAATCAAAGTAAAGCATAATTTATATTGGTGGAAAGCTGAGAATCTCCTCTAAAACCCATTTTCGTTTCATCAATTTTGGGTAAAAAAAAGTCGTCAGCCACATGGGCCATCATATCAGTTACATATCACCACTTTTTGGCCCATCATGATCCTGCACATACCCGTCTATTATGGCCCCCCTAAAATGTTAAATTTTTTAATATTTTAAAAATCACTTTGGTGAGAAATTAGCTAACACCATGTAGTTTATATCCCATATTTACAAATTTTCAATATGGACACATCTTGGAAAATAGAAATTTGAGCATGCTCCCCTAATTTTTTGAGAACTATTAAAAAATTATTATTATTTTGAATATGTTTAGAATGGATTCTAGTTTCTAAAAATGTAATTTATTTGAAATTTCAATGAATGGCTAAAAATAGAGTAAAAAATATGAACATAGTCAAAATATCAAACAAAAGAAATTAAAGAAGAAATCCTTAACAAAGATAACATATGAAAAATAATTAGATGGTTAGATAGCTAAGAGAGAGATTAACATTACCTAGGTGTTTTTCTTACTTGACCTTGAAACACATGCAAACTTGATGAGGAGCATGCACAAGATTATCTAAAAAAATTATAATCTAGAAAATCACATTTTTGGGCATTAGAGAGTCGGTCCAATGCTAAGAGCTTAATATTTCATGAGTTTATTTGTGCATAGGAAATTGAGATGATAGTGTATGCACATAAAAATGGTTTGGAGCACAATTAATTAAATACTAGTTATTTAATTAATTAATCTTAATTTCTCTACTTATATAAATAAATTGATAAATTTATTTCTATAGTTCACCCCCTTCAATTATTCTATTCAAAAATTATCTTTCCTCTTGAATTAATTAAATACACAAATTTAAATAATTTTTTATTTGATTATTTCCCTTAATTAAATTTTATTCAATTTTTTCACATTCTCAATAATTCTCTAACTTCTTCCAACTAATCCTCCACATCATCACATGTCACATGATTTCATTTTTTTCTAATTTTCAATTTAGGAATATTAATCTAACCTCCTAACCTTCTTGAAGACACATGGCTCCTCTTTCTAATTGATTCTCTTTGACACTTGGATGATTTTCCCTTCCAAATGGAACAACCTCCATGAATTCCTCCAACCTCTTTGTGCTCCACTGTTGATCTCCTAGGATCATGATTTTAACCAACCATCTTTTCCACCTTACTCAAGTCTTGGAAAAATCTATAATTAAGAGATCTTTCTACAACTTTTCAACAAGGATTCGATCCTAAACCTATGCTTAGGAATTATCTTAGCAATTGAGAGAAATTGAGAGAATTTTAGAGTTTCATAGCATTTTAGCATTGTTATCATGGAAATTTACTTTTTATCATTTTATCATTGCATTAGTTTTATAGAATTTATCACAAAATTTACATTTAGAATTGCATCTTCATCAATAGCAACAATCTTAACATCACTTACACATCATTAATTTCATCCATCATTTATTTTTTCATATTCAAAAATACAAAAAAAGGTTAATGTAGGCATGTATCTTTTCATTATACAAAATCATCTCCTTTCTTAGGTTGTCATCTGATAAATTAATGTGCAACATACAAATATGAGAACATGAATTAGAAGATCCTTAAGATTAGAGAGCAATGGAACGATTTTAAAGAGTAGATATAGTAGCTTTGTTTCTTTATTTTAATATTTTTCATGTACGACGTTTCATTGTTGTGTGCTGGTTTTACTTTGTTAATTTCCACTCTAGTTTAATTTACACACATAAATTGGTGGCCATTGTGAGGCCTAGCCCCTATTTTTAACATTTTATTTTCTAGAATGTGTGTTTACAGGTTCAAATGTGGAAAGTTTTAGTGCAATCATGAGTTTTTTCGGTGCATACAAAACATTATTTAGCACATTCATGCTCTATTCTAGTGCATACATATTCTATTCTAGTGTATTAATAGTATGTTTTAGCGGATTGGTTTGCTATTATGGAATATTGGTTTTACTTTCCAAAAAGTTATAAGTCCGAGAACTAATCTGTGTCTCTCTATTTTGAAGGAATTTTACACACTGTTAGAGACTCTATTGAAACCCCAAGAATTCTACCAAAGAATAATAAACCGAAACTATTAATGATTATTTGGTAGGGGTTGGAGTTTATTGCTATTTATTTTATTTAAATTAGGAATCTAGCTTAATTAGAAGGATAAATTGAACACCATGTCTATTATGTTTGTCGAGTGGTAGGAATATGCTCTCCCCTTAACTAGGTGACAAAAAAGCCAGACCCATTTTTTTTATTGCATTTTATCCTTAGAGGGCCTGCCTGGTGGGATAAGTAATCACCCCAGGGAATGACCCAACCGGTAACAAGCTAAAGCCAAGTGACTTCCAACTGATATATAAGTGTGGGTAATTGAGGAAAGTTCAACTATCATGAGGATTGTTCTGACAAGAAGGGAAATAATGGTCTCTTATCGTATGGATGAGACCCCACAAATGAAATTCCTATACTAGAACCCTTTGTTGTAGTAAGCCAAAAATTCATTTTCTATTTACTAGTGCAAGAACGGTCAGTCTACAATCGTCCCATATTCTTGTGGCTTTTAGTAGAGATGAAATGTTCAACATGGGAGATTCATGAGAATTGAGGCTTGGCTGACCCAAGAAGTGAGTACAATGAAAGGGGGAGCCAGTGTGTTCAAGCCTCTAATCATTATCTACAAGTAATTACAGACGGAGTAATCCAAGTGGGAATCTAATAAATATTTTCTTACATAGCCTAAGATTGTACTTGCTTGATGTGTCTTACCTTGTGTGTTTTAAAACAGCTTTCAAAAACCAACATAGCACATAAAAAGTATACAACCACTGATTCAGAAGAGTATCCCATCAAGCAATCATATTCCCTGCTAGAAAACTAGAAAAACAAATCACGCTATCAAAAACCAAAGAACATTTTCCAGATCAGCACATCCATAGACTGACATGGGGGTGATCCCACAAAGTTGGTTTGCAATTTTTGAGAGGAACTGACTTTTTGTGAAATCACATATTTTTAGAAAATATAATGATTTAATCCTTATAAAGTTCTATTTTAAGGATTCCAAATGAAGACGGTTTGATCAAACCACCTTAGATCAAACCCCCTTGGATAGAACCCCGCTAGTTTTAAACCATACTTATAAATGAGTATCCTTTACACCTATCAAAATTTTGATTAAAAATCACTTTTGATTTACCTTTTGGGGATCAAATGAATTCATTTAAAATTTATTTGAAATGATTATGGTATTCCTTAGAACGAGCTATCCAACAAATATAATTTTAATACGTTTTAGTTTTATTATGTATTTATTTTTTTAGTTCTATTAAATATAGCTTTTTCATTGAAAATGAAGGTCTTTGTTTTGCAAATGTGGAAAAAAAGCAGATTATCAAAAAAAAGAAAACTATATGAGTGCACTAGATATTGAAGTCCTTGATCCAACAAAAAAATTGAAATTGAATTTTGATATATAAAAAAAAGTTACGCGTTATACGATCACACTATGTTTGAGTTGTAATTGGTTTGACTTTGAAACTTGATTAAAAAAAATATTCAATAAAAATCTATCTAAACAAGTAGAAGTACTAGATATCGGAGTTACAAATCTAAATTAGAAAGAATTAGAATTTTATCCTTCATGGAAAAAAAATTATGCGTTATATAGTGTGCACCACTTTTTAAAAATGTTGTTTTATGAAAAAAAACTAGTTTTTGTGGGAGATGGAAAAACAAGTGCAATCTAATTCCAAAAATTTTGAAAAAATATTTCTAGAATCTATAGACAAAATGTGACGAGACTCTTGTTTGCATCATCTTTAAATTTCTCAAGGTTTAGCCACTATAGGTGGCCTAATGTGAATATTTAGTTAAAAATAATAATTTTAGTGTTCAGTTTGGCTAAAAATTGTAAACCACTATTGTGGGATCACCCATGGTGCATCCATTCCATATTTTGGTGGATCTATTTATCGCCCTAGCACATCCATTCCATCTTTTGACACATACATTTATTGTGCTGGTGCATCCTTGCCATATTTTAATGCATCCATTTGTTGTTGTGGTACATTCATTCCTTGTTTTAGCGCATCTGTATAATCTTCTAGTGCATGCATTTACTATTCTAGCACATCCATAGATTTTTCTAGTGAATACCTGCCATATTTTAACGCATCCAAGCCATTCCTTAGTCCATCTATCTCTAAGCACATATGTGCACTATTCTAATACATCCACAAATATTTTAAAACAAAGAGCTAAATTCCCTGTTTATTCGAATATTAACCTCACAGTTCAGGCTCCCTCATTAGAATAGAATATTTCCTCAATCATACTCGAGTCTCAAACTTGTTGAAACTAGAATTTTCAAGTGAAAATACTTTTACCTAAAATTTGATCAAGAATCTAAATGTGCCTCATCATCACACCTATTTATAATTAGTAACTAAGTTTAACCATCAAGATTTATCATCCTTTATCTGGATTCACCATCCTTCATCCTAAAACATGTGTTGCTTAATTAGATTTAACTTAATCCTTTTGGAACTCCTAAACCAAGATCTAAGTCTAGTACATTTTTTCATCACTTGTATGCCCATCCAAACAAGATCCGAAAGGCTAAAAATGCAAGAAAAAAGAACTCAAAATTTAATGTACCATGGCTAAAGCTTGGGAAAACCCCTTCCATAAATTTCACACACCTGAAACTGAGGAGGTAAATAAGGAAGACATCCAAAAAACTCAACAAGATCCAAATTTACACAAGTTCCTAGAAAAGGTTTTTCAAAGAGATGGAGAAAAATACCTATTAATGTTTGCCATACAAGTTGTTAAATTACCTAATGACTTTGATATTAGTCAATTGAAAAGAGAACCCAAAATGACCAAAACTAGCCCCCCAAATGTGGATCAAATGACCACTTTGACCAATTAAATGAAAAGCCTTCAACAATAATTTCTTGACATGCAAAAGGGTACCACAAAGAGATATTCCATACAAGACATATGTCCCTACCATTTTGATCAATTGGTCAACATGATACCCTTTCCCAAACTGTAGACACCTAAATTTTGACACTTCATTTATCCAAATTTACCACGTTTTCGTCTAAATATCCCCATATCTGCATTAATTAAGTAATATCACTATTATTTAATTAATACCTCTAAAGTTCCTCTAATTCCTAAGGTATCTATTGTTGTGCATGTTGCACACACATCCCATTCGGAACAGGGACCCTCTCTTCCCTCTTTTGATTGTCGGCCCCCTTTTTGGTTCGCCTCATTTTGTGTGTCCCTTTTTTTGCCCTAGTAGGTCAACTCACCCTTCAAAATCACATACTAGGTTTGACCGAACTTGACCCCTTTGAAAAATGCTAAGTCTAGATTCAGTTTGGGTTTCCCTTGTTAGAATGTCGTTTCTGACATCCACGGCCCCTTCCAGGCCCGGACCCTCGGGTTTCCTTCTCTGGATTTCCATTGCAGGTTTGTTGTTACTGGTGTTCAGCGCCCAATGTCCTTCCCGACATCGCATTTCCCCTTCCAGAATTCTACTTACGCTTTGCCATTTCTTACGGTCGGAGCTAGACGTCTTTTCGGCTGCTAGACTCTGGCTCACCCGCTACTGCCTGTGGGATTTGAATGGATTTTCCAACTGTCATTTTCACCTGACCGAGTGATAGGGAAATTGAGAGCTCTAAGGCATCTAGCATTTTCAGCCCCACAGTCTGAGTTCTTTTCCCGATGTCCTCCGCATGGCCAACAACTTACTTCTTCAAGATCTTGAGGTATGCTCACCATGCACATGCCTTGTCCTTTATTTTGTGAAATTCTGAGTGTTAAGGCAATGTGAAATGTAAAATTGGGTTTAAAACTAGTAAATTGGTACCCCTCCCTAAAAACTCGTATGTTAAAATATGAAAAATCGATTGTTTGAGGCCTCAAAATTCAAACCGGAGCTTGACCATTCCATGGCTATTCTTCTAGACAGTCGTTGGCATCTCCTGGGCCCAGATTCCTGTGGCCGTCTGCAAAACTCCAAAATAAACTTCAAAAAATTCATGTGGCCAAATTCATCTCGGACGCTGAGATCCAGATTTCCCCTCGTGAGTCTCTGTTGGGTCCCCGCCATTCTAACAGCCTTCCCTGAGCATATTTCCAACCTCCAAGCCCTAACCACATTAATTTTGTGTCGGAAATTGTAGAAAATCAAAAATTGACAAAATAGAAACCAACGTCCAAAATTGTTTCGAACCCCGACCTCCGGAAATTTGTCCTCAAGATTCCGTTTGGACTTCGCGGCTCTAAATGACAATAGCTAGATGGATTTCCAACTCACAGGTCCTGACTATGTACCCTCCATTTCAATCTTACCCATGATCCGAAGTGTCTTTGGAGCCCGACCTCTGGAATTCTTTCCCTGGAATTCTATGTCGCTTTCACCGTTTTGAATGGTCATTCTGAGGCAACTTCCCGACTCCCAAACCCTATTTTGCTTTTTGCCGAAACCAAAATCTAAGCAAAAATTTGAAGCCCAAACCTCATTTGGATCTTTACCCCCATAATTTCACTTCTTGACTTTCGTTCCACTATCGCCATTTTGAATAGAGAATTCAATGAGACTTTCTGACCTTCGGGTCTTGACCCACTATTCGCCGCTTGGCTTTCCTGAATCCTCAAACCGTCTCCAGATATTGACCTCTAGAATTTTGCACCTAGATTACCACCTCCATTTCACGATTGTGAATGTCTAAACCACAACCGCTTCCCTATGATGGTGGTCTGAGCTGCAGATTCTAGCACCCAAAATTTCGTGTTCTCTGCACGATTTCCAATGGTTGTCTTGCAGCTGAAGCCCGAACTCCCAAATGAAGGATCAAATGACTTCCAAATCCAAAATTAGGTCTTCCTTCATGGCAACCTTCAATTGACCCAAGCCAACATCAAAAAATTCCTTTGGGAGTTTCATGCCCAATTTTCCCTTCCAAACGACATTCTACGAAGGAAACTCCGGCCTTGGAAACCGAAATTGTCTGCCTTGCTTTCTAGTGATGTTTTATCAAATGTTATGTGACTATTGAATATGAATAATGATTGCAAGGATAACTTTGATGTGCGGAGACTTTCCCAGAGCCATTTTTCATGTTTGAATGTTACTAATTCACGTCTTTTGTGCAAGATTTATGGAATCCGACATAGCAACTTTTGGTTCCTCCAAGGAGAAGGGGAAGGGAATTGCCAAGACACATCGAGGCAAGGAGGATAAAGACCTAATGAAGTACAAGTTTCAAAGGGTGCCCTTACAATCCAGAGTCATGAATCTCTAGAGAGACGTCATGAATACGAACATCGGCCAGGTTGATGTCGATGAATTTATACAGAGGGTCAGGGTGAATCCCAAGACAGAGAATGCAAGATTGATAAGGATCAGTAGAATTGCCATGGCTACAAGCTTCTCGCCAGCCCTGGTGGCCCTAGAGCTAGTAATGGCATGCATTGAGGCATACCAACCTAAGACCCAAAAAATAGAGGACCGATATGGGAATATCATTGCAAACATGCCCCCATCAGGGATAACATAAACCTTTCAAATCCCTGCCCTATGATAAGTACCCTCAGCTATAGTTCCTGAATTTCAAAAATGATTATTGTAGGGTGAACGATGCATTCATAGTCCACATCATTCGATCCCTAGGAGGCGACTTTCAAAGAAGAGTTTTGCATAGTGCGAGAGCCCTCCTTAGGAAATATGCCTTCTTGTATATTCAATTTCCAAAGTTCACATACATCCATGCCTAGGGATTTATAGAAAGACCAAACAAGCTGCCTCGAAACCCTAATGACCGGATTATACTCTTAGAGCTGACATGGAAATTGAGGCACATTCATAGCATCTTGAGCAAAAAGCATCTAGCAGGTACACCTTACCCCATTGGGCTTGGCCAAGGGATGTACAAGATTCATACCTCCCAGTGCGTGAGATACTCAGAAAGGGAGCCGGCTGAATACCACTTTCGCCAATATACAGCTCGGCCTAGAATGGACCTATATGAAATATTAGAAAGGCATTGGGATGGGAGTACGCCCACCTCCACAACGTCGATTTTTTTGGGCCAACTACAAAGATGATCTTGAGGTGTGGTTGTGGAACTACATGTGCATGATTGCCATTTACGTATGAAGAATAAATTTGTGCCTGATTCTTGACCAGCTCAAAGAGGATGAGGATATGGTGATCAATCCAAGAGATGATGTCATCACCAATCTACCGCTGCCTGCAATTCACTACGATGAGCGAGAACTTGATGACATTGACGTGCTCACTAAACCTGTAGAGATCTAAAGAAGAGCATGGATTGACCAACAGGTAACTAGATTGAAGCAAAAAGGAGTCGCCTAAACATTTAAGGGACTAGAAAGTGAACCAAGTGGTTCCGACAGACAGGTAGCTACTGCTTCAACTAGGGAAGCATCCAAAACCCCACCATCAACCAAAACCAAGAAGAGGAAAGAGGCCAATGAGTAGCTGCCCAAACCAAAGGTTCATGTCCGCAAGGCATCAGAGGGAAAACCTTCCCAGAAGAAAAGGAAAACAACCGGAGGCACGGAGACATCTGTCACACCCAAGGGTCTGCCCCGTGGGACCAAGGGAGAGGGATTAGACTCACCAAGGTCTCCATCTACTATAATTACTGTTGTTGTTGTTGCTGCCACTATCCCACATGCTTCGATCGTAGTTTCCATTTCTTCCCTGCCTGCAGTGCACATCTCTGTTCACCTTGCTTCCACCTCTCTGACCATGCAGATTATTCCAGTGGATTTTTCCTCTACCACAACCTCACCGATCTTTTCTTCCTCTATGTCTCCTTCCCTTCCCTTTGTTTCTGCTACTACAATGCCTATCCTCAGCCTCTCAGAATCCTCTATAAAATACATGCAAAATGTGTCATCCGAGCTTTTAGGGATGCTTACCAATCCAATGGTTCAAGTTGCAATAGCTCAGGCTATGGCCCATGCTCTAGTTCTCCCTCCAGCTTTTGAACCACTAAGAATGGAGGCGACAATGCAAATATCTGATGAACTTCAATGATGACAGCTAGAGGCTACGACGAGGCCAGAGGACAAAGAATTCAAGTACCACGAACACCCTCTATTCGAACGTCAGGAGATAGATGAGGTAGCCTATGAGTCCTCTAGTGAGAGAAGTGAGGAACTGGACGCTGAACTGATAAGAGAAACAAATGATCCTATAATCAATGAAGAGTGGAGTAAGCAGCTTAGGGAGATTGAGGATAAGGAAGTCAAGGATCGGCTTGCACGAGAAGAAGAAATTTCTGCTTAAAAGACTGTAGGAAGAAAGTCTCTGACTAAAGGGCATGGACAAACCTTGGAACACGATGAGGAGGCATCCCTCCATAGATCTAAGAAAGAGGGGAAGCCCAGGGAGCATGAACAAGGCCAAGATTAAGAAGAAAAGGTTGTTGAAATGGAGGATCCCTCCAATGAGCAGTTGCGCACCAAGTCTCCTAGTAAGTATGTAACACTTGAACAAGACTTTGATGAGGAGAAGGGAGATACAAAAGCTGAGAAGATGGCTCTTTTTGTCCAAGCCACTGAACTAGAGAGGGAGGACAGCAAGAATCAAAGTGAACAGCCCAAGGAAGAGCCTCAAATGCTTGAATGGCTAGAAAAGCAGTTGAAACAAAAGACTCCCACCCTTTAAGATCCTAAGGCAAGGCTAGAAGCTGTTCTGGCCAGAGCCCAAATAAGTACCAAGAAAGAAAAGAAGCCAAAAATCAGATCAAAGATGACTATGGAGGCCTCAGGATCTAGGGTAACGCAAATAGCAACACCGATGGTTGGAGAACAAGGAATCACTTATAACGTCTCCACCATCAACTTGGGAGTGGCCACAAGGGAGAAAATGGTTGATCACCTCGAGGAATCAGTCGCCATGGTGGTGCGTCTTATCCAACAGGATAAGATCTACAAGGAAGAACTCAAAGCACAAGTGGTTGATCTAACGACCTATATTGAGCAATGGTCATCCCCAGATGAGTAGCCCATGACATCATCTGCCCTGCCTCAACTACTATCCCAAGAATAGATCAATAAATTAGAAAAGAGAAGGAACCTGGACAAGACTACGAAAAATTGGTTCTGACAAGTCTTGGACATGGGGAACATAGGTATCAACTTGGTTGTCCAGATAGCGAATAAGCTCTTGGAAGTGCAAAGAACCCTTGAGGGCATGAGGTAGGTCTGTGAGGAGTTCCCGAGGAAAGACAGAGCAGCCTACCCAAAGATTGAGGCCATCCTCACATTGCCAAGCAAGGTATGGTTGAAGGACCTTGCCCTCAAGGATTATGATCACTGACTGGTGGATACATGGAGGCAGGATTTCAATCACCAGAAGAAAAGGATGGAGCAGATCTTGGAATGTATAGCACCGGATATCGAATGGGCCAAGAAGTCAAGGGACGAGTGCACTCGGAATCTCCAATTAATGATGGGTTATGAGCTACCTGCTGCGGAAATAAATCCAGAGAGCATAAAGCCACACTTCTTGAAGAGCATGGAAGATGGGGTGTCGGCTGAAATCACCACAAAATTCATGAGTTTTGTTGCCCGAACCTTCGCACAGTTAGAACATTTCAGAGATAATGATGTCAAATATGATGATGACTAGAAAAAGCTCATCAACAATTCTCAAGAATGGAGCTACCAGGTGCTGCGATAAGATATCATGGAAGTAGATAAGCTCCAGTTGATGATCTTGAACTTTGTGGAGTATGTGGTGTTGAAGAAACGTGAAGGAAATCCTACCATTGATGAAGAATTCCTCAAGGAATAGTTGCAGCAAAGGGCAAACAACAAAAGGATGAAATTGATATAGTGTTGCCACTAGATCAAAAAATAGGGAAAAGACAAGAAAGGTCTTATAAATGAAATGTATTTGGGGGTAGGTGAAACCCTAGTGTAAAGTGAATCTTGGCCACATAATTGAATAAAATTTTGGCCACTCATTTTACTTTTTGAAAACTATAAATAGGGATCTCCTCCTCTCATTTTAAGGGAGTTGAGTTGTTGTAAAGGCATGCAATAGAAATTATAATAGAAAATGCAGTCATTTCTTGGTGTATTTTTGGGTTTCTCTACATGTTTCATGATTCTTCTCCCTTTAGTTAAAAATTTGCTTTAAATTACTTTGTTGCTCTAGTTTTCTTTGTTAGCTGTAGTGGATTTAGTATGTTGTGTTTGTTTTTGAAGATTCATTTTGTGTTTGGTTTTGAATATTCATGTTGTGTGTATGCTTTCCTTGTCCATACTTTTGGTCACTTATTGCTGGTGAATGAATGTGTAAAGTTAGCCTGGACTATAATTTCATAGCTACATAGTAAACTTTGTCTTTGTTCACATTACATGGAAAATGAATGATGAATATCTGTAGTCCTTAAAAGATAGCATAGATTTTATGACATTGTGAGAATTTAGATTAAGTGAAATTATGTTTAAGGAAATTGTCCACAGCAGGAACCTCCATGATCACTATTCATCAGTAGTTGCAAGTCCAAGAACCATCATTCTTCCTCACCCTTTTTCCTTTTTTTTAGAAACAATTTGTGCCAAGGTTCATTGCACATTGTAAATCCAAATCTGATGAAACAATGGAGTCCAAGATTGTTGTCGGAGCCTACAATGAAGTGCAGTAATTTCATATTTGAAGAACTCCCTTTATTGACCCAATTCTCCTATAGCTTCAAACCACATAAGATCGTCTGGTGAGTCTAGAAAAATCACATAAATCAATTGAGATATTCCAAGCACTATCAAGACCTGACATCTAAGAGACCTTAGGATAGTGTTCTACAATTTAATTATGGAAAATTGTCCTTCAAGAGAGGTAGTGCACTTGTGCATTACCTGTGTTGAGAAGTGCATAAAAACACCATCAACAGAACTAGCGCTAGAAGGAGGGCCAAAGAGCAAAGATGGATTGAATTGGGTCATTCTCCCCTGAGAGATTCCACCGGGTCTTGAGGTCTACACGAAACAAGGGAGAGTTTCAAGAACTATAGCCCCCTGTTTGAGCCAAGAGAGCTAAACAAGGGGAACCATCCATCATCAATTTCGTAGAATAACCCACTGCTCTTTCACCTCCATCTCCTTCATCTTCACTACTAGCACCACCTTCCACTCATCTAATCCATACAACCTCATAGGTTACCTCTTTGTTTGGGCTGAACGCTGCTATTCAGCCAAGCACAGTCACTAGCTCTGCTATTGCCCTGTTAGTTGTTGTCATCTCGTTGCAGTTATAGACCAATATAGCATAGCCACCTCCACCACCTTTCCTAATGGCGTGGTTGGGTAATAATCCATCTCCTTTCCCCTTTAACCTCTACCTTGATATGCCAAAGAACCTTGAAAATTTTTGCACAAAATTCAACTCCCGTGATCCATAGAGGACAGCCGAGGAGCGTGTCAAGATTTTTGAAATTTCCCTAAAGACTATGCATATCATATATGAAGATTTAGCCTGCAGGCTCTTTCCCTACTCCTTAGGGGAGTAGGCATTCTATTGGTATGTCAATTTTCCAAACAAAACTATTAACACATGGGATCTTCTGAAGAATGCATTTTTGTAGAAGTTCAAGACCCCGATTAGCCCCATGGATTCATATCGGCACTTCATGTTGGTTCAAAGGGAAATCAATGAACCAATCAGTGCCTTGAATGAATGCTTCCACAAAGTGTACACTCAGTTGCAGGCCCTGTACATTTTCAATGATGCTACCATCCTACCCATTTACTATGCAGCTTTAGACAATCTCACTTCAACCCTACAGAAATGAATGAGACCACCACCAGCTAGGTTGGTCAATACATATGCTGAAGCCATTATCGCTAGCACAGATTTGAGACAAAACATATCCGGTCCACTGCCTTATCTTGGGAAAACTACACATCTAGCACAAATTTGGGGACTCATGCAAGCCTTGCAGCATCAGACGCCCTTGCTGAATCTAGTACCACAATTAGCTTTGGTTCTGCATCCTAGGTAGCCGATGAACTAGGCATATCCAATACCTCACTTCTTGCTGCCGTATTAGCAATAGCTGTATCCTTAGCAATCCCAGGTGCCTACGTACCTTCAAGCAGCAAAATTCCCACCCGCTCATCAAAATCAGTCGATGGTACAGCCCATGTTCCTTCAGAACGCTGCACCGCAACCAAACAATGTTGAAAAGGATAGAATCGACAAGCTCATAAAAATGATCAAGAAGATGTCAATTGAAATGACACACCTAAGGAATTAGAACAACCAACTATAGGCATCACAAAAGAGCATCCAAACCAACCTTAATAGGGAAAACCAAGATCAGTGCAAAAGTCAAGACAATCACAATGCTAGCACATCATCGGGGAAGAACTATGACATAAATTAGAATTTGAGTGAGAACTTCGGCGGAAGGCCCTTCCAAAGGCAAAACCGGACATGGAATACATGCCCAAACAATGATGGTGTTTCCATGCCTCTCGATCAGCCCAATAGCAACAACAATGAAAACCCTACAAGTGGAGTGTACTTGGCAGAGGCTTCTTTATCTGGTTGGTGCCACATTCACAAAATGAGTCGCCATTTCGAACTGGATTATCCAGAATTCCAAACTGCCCCCAAGATTTTCCAAGTAGAAGTTCAGAATGCAGTCAAAAATTTAGGGTGTAGAGACATTGTCCCATCCAATCCATACGATTCTTCGATGTTGGTGCTAAACCAGGCTCCCTTCCCAACGGCAGAATGCAACACACCTGAACTGGTGAATGTTGATTCAAACAACAATGACATGATGAGGGAGGTAAGTTCCAAAAGTCCTTTACCTCAGCTTTTTGGTTTAGTAGATAATGGTCCCAAAGATGATGAAGAAGAGCCTAGGAAGGATGAAGTCCAAATGTTTCACCAATGGACCACCCCTTAAAACCTGAGAAATATACAAGTCGGTGGTCATGTTGGAGGTCCTTTTACGACCTCCACTCTGCCAAACAATTTTGGTACCCCTCCCAATCTGAATGCAAATAATAACTCAGGTTTTCCCCGTATACCCACGTGGTACCTCAGTAGGAATAAACAACAAATCGACAGCCAAAGCCAAGCCGCCACATCCTCCCAAAATGTGTCATGCGATCAAGAAATTTAGCAGATGGGGGATTATATTGCTGAAGAGCTTAAAAAGGTAAAGCTGAGCATGTCAACATGTGAACTTCTGAAGGTGCCTGCTATCAGGAACAACTTTTTTAGAATGATCAATGGAACTCTAGTAAAGAAGGTTTTCATTTGGTGATCAACCAAATGAGCTAGTCATCAGGTAGATTTTCAATAGCAAGGTTCATCCACCAATAGGTTAGCAAGTAAATAGGCAACCCGATAAGGCCACTAATTAGATACAAAGCCAGAACAAGGGAAGTGGGAAAGATAAAGGCCAAGTCACTCAGGTGGATGTTTCTGGAGGATTGTTTCAAGGAAAATTCTAAAATCCTCCCTTTCTGACCACCATCCATGTGTTTGTGAAGAATCTCCATAGTTTCCTGCTTGATTCAGGAGCCTCGGCCAATGCATGCCCTTGAGCGTGTGCAAAGCACTGGGAATAACGCCAACTCCTTCCTGGTGAAAAGTAACACAACTTGACAAAACTAAAATCAGCATAGTGGGGGAAATTAACAAAATACCTATGTAGATTCCTACTGATCCATGAATCCAATAGACCATTGACATTCAGGTGGCCGATATACCAAACACATACGATATAATCCTAGGAAGGGATTCCATGAGGGTGTTGAATGGATATGCCATGACTAATTACTCTCATATGTGGCTACCATGGAAAGGAATGCCAAATCAGATTAGGATCGATCAGGAGCCACAAATGAAATTTATGATCATTGAGTATAACAACGTGAATGAGGTGTTGTACGCTGAAACAGGATTGGGGAATTATTCCCTAGTGTCATATTGGAATGAACAGGATTACCCTTAAGATGAAGGAATGAGCGATGTCTTCCTCGTACTATGCAGCCCACCTACTAATTTGACCAATGTTTCTTAGAGCACTAAAGTTCTGATCGAGTCTAATGATGAAGAACTAGGAGAGAATGACATGCGAGGACTACTCGATGGTTTCCAGGACTTCATGGAAAAATGTGTTCAGGACCAGCTTAGCCTAGGAACTCGAATGAACTTCTGGGAGCTCTTGCTCCCTAACTCATGCAAGGTGCACAATGCTGCTCACTTAGAATTTGATTGTTGCCTATGTCGAGCAGCAATCAAACATGTTAGAAAATAGGCTACTCCAATGGAGAAAATAGGATTTGCATCATCTGAAAAAACACATTCCATCTCTATATCTCCTAAGGTAGTCCCTGAAGTGAAAGGTCCATCGATGGTGGAAGTCAAAGCTGCTAGTACTACATCTAAGGGTTCTCCTGGCTTCTAGACATTGCGCTTTGATGGATCTAAATCCAAGCACAGAGCTGGGGTAGGTTTCAAATTGATCAGTCCCAAAGGTAAGTCATACTTTGGAGCTCATACGCTATAGTTTAATTATACAAATAATGTAGTAGAGTACAAAGCTTTGGTCTTCGACCTCTTAATGGAATTAAGGAAGGGTGTCAAAATGCTCCAAGTGTATGGAGATTTAGAGTTAGTTGTAAATAAAGTTAGGAAGTTATATTACTTCTATGATCAAAGACTCACTAACTACCGACATCGCGTATGGGATCTACTGGAGGGGCTAGATGCATTCAACATTCAATTGATCCCATGCACACGGAATCACACCACCAATGCCCTAGCATAGGAAGCAAGCACATTGTAGCTATTGTCCCTATCAAGCCTCAAAAGATTCACGAAGGAACTCACCTCCGTCTTGTTAGTTCTGGATAATGTAGCCAATATCTAGGTATTCAATGATGATAAGCATATTTTGGATTTCATCACCAGTTCAAATGTGTTTTCTATGCAGATAATCGAGGAGGTCGAACTCCAAGAGGCGGACCTAGATATAGAAGGAATTATCAACCTAAATACCAACACCATCCCCAAGGGAATGGTTCAATTAGAATGGATCTTTGACCTTGATCAGATCAGAGACCAAGAGCAACAAGCTAAAAAGGATACCATCAATGGCCAATGTTACACTTACAATCTAGGTATGGCTGGAAATCCCAAGAATGTGTTCATAGGTAAATTATGCACCCATGAAGAAATGAGGGGGATTATTGAAGCTCTACAAAAGTATCATGATGTCATCTCTTGGAGCTATGATGATCTCAAGACATATGATACACCGATCATCATGCACACTATCCCTCTCAGACCAGATGCAAAGCCATTTTGGTAGTGGTAGCACCCTGTCAATGCTCTATGGAGCCAATAATATATAAGGAGGTATAGAAGTTACTATCAGCAAAGATCATCTTTCTGGTCAAACACTCCACATGGGTATCAAATTTGGTTCTTGTCAGAAATCAGATTGTGCATCGATTTTTGCAATCTGAACCGGGCCTCAGAGAAGGACAACTATCATGTACCCTCATTGGATGAGGTGTTATAGTTAGTAAGTGAATCCCAGATGATTTCCTTCTTGGATGGATATTTAGGATATAACCAAGTCATGGTGTAGTACAAAGATCGACACAAGACAACATTCACCACCAAGTGGGGGACCTTCGTGTATAGGAGAATTTTGTTTGGGCTAATCAACGTTGGTGCCACTTTCAAGCGCGCCATGGATATTGCATTCAAGGACCTAATAGGAAAATTCATAATCATCTACATGGATGATTTAACTATATTTTCTAAATAGAGGGGTAATCACGTCACCGACTTATGCAAGTTCTTTGAAAGGTGTCACGCATTCAGGGTTTCCCTTAACCTGAAGAAGTGCATCTTTGGGGTCACTGAGGGGAAGCTCCTTGGGCATGTCTTATCAAAATGAGGAATCTCTATTGACCTCGAACACATCCAATCCATCATGAAAATCTAGCTACCAGGCAACAAGAATTAATTAAAATATTTTTTTTAAAAGATCATTTTTGTTCGCAAGTTCATTACAAGCTTTGCGGAAATAGTCAAACCACTCAATGCCATGCTAAAATAGGACGCTAAGGTCGAGTGTACTCCCGAAGAAAAATAGGATTTTAGGAAAATCAAAAGGACAATAGCTGACACCCCTATACTGGTCAGCCCAAATTACCTGAAGCCCTTGTACATTTACTCCTTTGCTTCAAATTATTTTTGTGCTAGCATCTTGACACAAAAGGATGACGAGGGGAGCGAGCATCTAATCGCCTATATGAGCGCCCCACTAAAGGATGTTGAACTGCACTATCACAAAGTTGAAAAATAGGCTTATGCCCTTGTCAAGGGATTCAAGAAGTTTCGGCATTATATCTTATGCAACAAGGTGTTTTCTATAGTTCTCGATCCCATAGTGAAAACATTACTTATGCAGAACGAGTTGGGGGAACGAAGGGAAAAATGGATTGCGTTGCTGCAAGTGTATGATATGGAGATCCAGCTAATGAAGTTGGTAATAAGATAGGTACTTACCTAAACAATGGCAGAGGTAGTCATTGATGCTTGTTCTAAACTCACAGTACACTAGTACCAGCTAGAGGATGTCTCCCCAGGGGAGTGGTACGGCGATATAGTGTACTACCTACTGAATCATAAATTTCTACCTCATCTGTAGGGAGTCCAAAGGCAAGCCCTTAGGCTAAAAGGTAGAAGCTATAGATTACAAGGCACCATACTGTACAAAAGGAATCATGAAGGTATCTATTTGAGATGTTTCGGTAAGGAGGAAGTTGACCACGTTCTTAAGGAATTCCATGACAAGCTCAGGACTAGCCATGGCTCAGGTCTATCAACTGCACACTAGATATTGAGAGTTGACTATTACTAGTCCACCATTTTCAAGGATGCCCATAGTCATGTTTGTACCTGTCACATGTGCCAGATTGCAGCCACCAGGGAAAGGAAACGTTGTTGTCCCATTGCAACCTATTCTGGAGGTAAGACCTTTCGTGCAATGGGGTCTCGACTACATTGGTTCGGTAAGCCCTCCATCATCTGTGGGACACAGGTACATTCTAACCACTTCTGATTACTGCATTAGATGGACATATAAAAGATAACTTGTAGGCAGTGTACAACTAAAATCATAACCAATTTCTTAGAAAGTTTCATTTTGAATCATTTCGGTTGCCCATATGATCTAGTATGTGATAATGGCCCTGCGTTTTCTTCATTGAAATTTACGAGTTGGGCCTTTGACTATGGCATCACCCTAAAATTTTCATCCAATTACTACCCTCAAGGCAATGGCCTTGCTGAGTCCACCAACAAGAACTTGATCATAGTGATCAAGAAGCTGCTAGATAGGAATCCCAAGGATTGGCATACCCAACTTCATTTCACCTTGTGGGAAGATCACACCTGTCACAAGGCTACCCTCGGGGATTCCCCATACCATTTAGTCTATGACTTAGAGCCTATCTTTCCCATACATTTGAAAATCCCTACCCTACAGTTTGTCAACGATTTTTATGAAGGAGGAGACCACAAAGAAGCTCGCCTTTCCGAGCTGTTGCACCTCAAAGAAGTGAGAGATTGTGCATTAGAAATGTTTTTCAAACATTAGAGCATAGTCAAAATATGGTTTGATTGTCAAGCCAAAGTTAAGGCCTTCTGCATTTCTAATCTGGTCCTTTACTGGGACAAGGCTCATGAAAAGAAAGGGGGACACAACAAATTCAACAAGCTTTGGCTTGGCCCTTTTTAGATTGCTAAAATCCTTGGAGATAATGCCTTCCACCTAAAGACCCTTACTAGTGAAGACATCTCATTGCCGGTCAACGGGTAGGACCTTAAGCATTACTTCTAGGCTTGAGCTCTTTTGGGAGGTATCTGTGTAAATAGCTATATATAGGTTAGAATAGGTTTCTCACTTTTTCCTTCGGTTTTGCTCATTGCCCCGATTGTTTTGTCTTGATCTTGGAAGAGCCTTCCTATTCTGATGTGGTGGTCGTGCTTGGCCCGGCAGATGATTTTCCCCACTACCCGCTCTTGTGTTGTTCTCTAGATAAGCCCTCATTCCCCATTGCTAACCTCTGCAAGGTGCTAAGCATTGGTTTTTGACTTTCGAACTCTAAATTAACCTAGGATCACTGTCTGCTTGATTTCCCTGCATTTGTCATGGAACACACAAAATGCATTTTAATGTTTCCAAAGAATGGTATGTTGACTACTGAGAAGAAGGGATAAGTGAAAAATATAAAGTCTGCTCCAGTCACCACTATGATTCCTAAGCCCATTGTGAGCTTCATTGCTTACACAGTTGAACAGAAAAAAAAGAGAAAGTGCTAAAAGGAAATATCAAACAAAAGAATAAATAAAGTGAAAATAACAACTATATGGCTGTGCGAATATCTCTACTGGGGCTATGGACACCTGGTTGGTAGTAGAGCTATGTTTGTGAGGTCATAGTGACAACTCCATCGGGGCTATGGATGCTTGACTGGTAGCAAAGCAATGTTTAGGTTACTTTTGGAGTTAAACGAACTACATAGCTTATCTCTCCCAACCATTGGTTACTCATGCTCTCTCTGAGGAAAGGAACTGAACTAACCATGCACACACCTCCATGATGACATTGTAGTTTGATTCAATCTTGCCTTCCTTAAACTATTCTTAGTTCAGCTTTGAAAGTTAGCTTTGGTCTGCGAAACCAGAGGTCATGGGTTCAGAATGAATATTTATCTCTAGAACGCTAGGAGCATTCTCCCAGTGGAGTCGCCATTTGTTGTGCATGTTGCACACACGCCCCATTCAGAAAGGTGACCCTCTCTTCCCTCTTTTGAGTATCGGCCCCCTTTCTGGTTTGCATCATTTTGCGTGTCCTTTTTTGTGCCCTAGTAGGTCAACTCACCCTTCAAAATCACATACTAGGTTTGATTGAATTTGACCCCTTTGAAAAATGCTAAGTCTAATGTCAATTCAAGTTTACCTTGTCAGAATGCCCTTTCTGACATCCGCAGCCCCTTCTGGGCCTGGACCCTCGGGTTTCGTTCTCTGAATTTTCATTGCGGGTTTGCTGTTGTAGGTGTCCAACACCCGGCGTTCTTCTAGATACTAGACCCTGGACCCCAGATTTCCCCTTCCAGAATTTCGCTTACGCTTTGCCATTTCTTACGGTCGGGCTAGACGTCTTTCTAAGCACCAGACTCTGGTTCGCCCACTACTGCCTTTGGGATTTGAACTCACCAAATTTTTGGTTGTCGTACGAAGGAATTAATTATTGCATTAATGGCCATTTTGGCTATTTAAACAAATTTTCTGGCTATCATTTTCACCTGACCGAGTGATAGGAAAATTGAGAGCTCCGAGGCATCCAGCATTTTCAGCCCCACAGTCCGAGTTCTTTTCAAGACGTCCTTCACATGGCCAACAAATTACTTCCTTAGGATCTTGAGGTACGCCCACCGTCCACATGCCTTGTCCTTTATTTTGTGAAATTCTAAGTGTTAAGGCAATGTCAAATGTAAAATTGGGTTTCAAACTGGTAAATTCATACCCCCCCTAAAAACCCATATATTAAAATATGAAAAATTGATTGTTTGAGGCCTCAAAATTCAAACCTGAGCTTGACATTTCTGTGGCTATTCTTCTAGATAGTCATTGACATCTCCCAAGCCCGGGCCTTCCCGTGGCCATCCACAAAAATCCAAATTGCACTTAAAAAAATTCATGTGGCCAAATTCGTCTCAGACCTCGGGATCCGGATTTCCCCTCGCGGGTCTCCATTTGGTCCCTACTATTCTAAACGACCTTCCTTGAGTGTCTTTCCAACCTCTGGGTCCCGACCTCATGAATTTTGTGTCCAAACTTGCAGAAAATCAAAAATTGACAACAGAGAAACCAATGTCCAAAATTGTTCCGGACCCCGACCTCCGAAAATCCGTCCTCGGGATTCCATTTGGACTTCGCTGCTCTAAACGACAATAGCTAGATGGCTTCTCAACTCATGGGTCCCGATTATGTACCCTTCGTTTCAAGCTTACCCAAGATCCAAAGTGTCTCCAGACCCCGACCTCCGGAATTCCATGTCGCTTTCACCATTTTGAAAGGTTGTTTCGAGGTGACTTCCCGACTCCCGAACCCCGGTCCGCTTTTCACTGAAACCAAAATTTGAGCAAACATTTGAAGCCCAAAACTTTTTCGGATCTCGAACCCCAGAATTTTGCTTCTATAATTTCATTCCACTATCACTGTTTTGAACAGTGAATTTAATGCGACTTTCTGACCTCCGGGTCCCGACTCACTGTTCGCCACCTGGCTTTCCCGAATCCTCAAACCGTATCCAAAGATGGACCTCTAGAATTTCGCACCCAAATTGCCGCCTCCATTTCGCCATTGTGAATGGCTAAACCATAATAGCTTCCCTCTGATGGTGGTCGGAGCTCTGAATTTTGGTACCTGGAATTCCATGTCCTCTATGCCATTTCCAATAGTTGTCCTGTAGCTCAAGCCCGAACTCCCAAATGAAGGATCAAATGACCTCCAAATCCAAAACGGATTTCGACCCACTTGCTAAAATTAGGTCTGCCTTCATGGAAACCTTCAATTGACCCAATTCAACATCAGAAAACACCTTTTGGAGTTCCATGCCCAATTTTCCCTTCCAAATGGCATTTTGTCAAGGGAACTTCGACCTTGGAAACCCAAATTGTCTGCCTTGCTTTCTAGTGATTTTTTATCAAATGTTATGCGACTATCGAATATGAATAATGATTACAGGGCTAACTTTGATGTGCAAGGACTTGTCCAGAGCCATTTTTCATGTTTGAATGTTACTAGTTCATGTCTTTTGTGGAGGATTTATGGAATCCGGTGCAAAAACTTCTGGTGCCTCGAAGGAGAAGAGGAAGGGAATTTCCAAGACACCTTGAGGCAAGGAGGATAAAGATCTAATGAAGTACAAGTTTCAAGAGGTGCCCATACAATCCAGAGTCACCACTCTCTAGAGAGATGTCATGGTTATGAACATTGGCTAGGTCGATGTCGATGAATTTATAGAGAGGGTCAGGGTGAATCCCAAGACAGAGAATGCAAGATTGATAAGGAGCAGTGGAATTGCCAAGGCTGTAAGCTTCTCACTGGCCTTGGTGGCCCCAGAGCTGGTAATGGCATGCGTTGATGCATACTAACCTGAGACCCAAACAATAGAGGACCGAGATGAGAATATCATTGTAGACATGTCCCCATTAGGTATAACAACAACCTTCCACATCCCTGCCTTTAAGATCATGGGGACCCCCACCATGGAGGAATGCAAGGAATTGTGGGAATAGGATCCGCTGAGGTGTAAGAAGTTAATAAATCAATATTGGTTGAAGGACAAGCGAGGTAGTGCTGGAAAGCTCCCTTAGGAGCTCTTCCATAATGACTTCTTCAAGGATTACCATGACCTTGTGACCTTGATGAGCCGAGTAATGGGCCTTCCTGTTGTGACCTTCTTCCAGGAGTGGATGTTCTACTTTGTGGAGCAAATTCTCCGCGATGATGGCACCGCCTTCTACTAGGGGGAGATAATCAGTGACCACTTCCATGAATAGTTTACAACCATGAAGAAGACCTCCAAGTTCTTCATGACCTCCTACTTGGTGTTCTCCCTTGCAGACCAATGAAACTATCAAGGATTAACTGTGGTTCCTAGTGAGGCATCAGGGGTAGAGCTCAATCCCTATGATAAGTACCCTTAGCTACAGTAATTTCAAGAAAGATTATTGCAGGGTGAATGATGCGCTCATAGTGCACATCATCCGATCCCTAGGAGGCAAATTTTGGAGAAGAGTTTTGCATAGTGCTAGATCCCTCCTCAAGCAATATGCCTTCTTGTATATTCAATTTCCAAAGCTCACATACATCCGTGCCCAAGGATTTATAGAAAGATAAAACAAGCTGCCCCAGTACCCCAATGACTGGATTATACTCTTGGAGCTGACTTGGCAACTGAGGCACATTCATAAAATCCTGAGCAGTGAGCATCTAGCAAGTACAACTTACCCAATTGGGCTCGGCCAAGGGATGTACAAGATCCATACCTCCCAGTGCGCAGGGTACTCAAAAAGGGAGTTGGCCGAATACCACTTTTGCCTATATACAACTTGGTCTTGAATGGACTCATACAGACATATCAAAAAGGCATTAGGATGGGACTATGCCCACCTCCATAATGTCAAAGATTTTTGGGCCAACTGCAAAGATGATCTTGAGCTGCAGTTACGGCACTACATGCACATGATTGCCATTTACGTATGAAGAATAAATTTGTGCCCGATTCTTGACCAGATTGAAAAGGATGAGGATACGGTGATCGATCTAGGGTATGATGCTATTGCCAATATAGCACTACCTACAATTGACTGGGATGATCAATAACTTGATGACATTGACATGCTCACTAAACCTATCGAGATCTGAACAAGAGCATGGATTGACCAAGAGGTAGGTAGATTGAAGCAGCAAGGAGTTGCCTTAACATTTAAGGGACTAGAAAGTGAACCAAGTGGCTCTGATGGAGGGGTAGCTACTACTACAACTTGGGAAGCATCCAAAACCCCACCATAAACCAAAACCAAGAAGAGAAAAGAGGCCAGCGAGCAGCTTCCTAAACCAAAGGTTTTTGCCCGCAAGGCATAAGAGGGCGAACCTTCCCAGAAGAAAAGTAAAAAACCGGAGGCACAGAGACATCTGTGACACCTAAGGGTCCATTCCGTGGGACTAGGGGAGAGGGATCAGACTTTCCAAGGTCTCTGTCTACTACAATTACTACCACTATTGTTGCTACCACCGTCCCACATGCTTCACTCGCAGTTTCCGCTTCTTCCTCGCCTGTGGTGGACATCTTTGTTCACCTTGCTTCCACCTCTTCGACCATGTAGATTATTCCTGTGGATTCTTCCTCTACTATGAACTCACCAATCTCCTCTTCCTCTATGTCTCCTTCCTTGCCTTATGTTTCCACTATTAAAGTAATAATTTATTATGCTTAATTAATTATATCATACTGGTTAATTAATTAAGTCACTTATTCCTCCAGTTCTTTAAGCTAAACTTAGGCACATTAATAATTATTTATTAATTATTAAGTGTGCACAGTAGGGTTTCATTTAAGGTTTCCCTTTTAGGGTTTATTGATCTCCTTTTATAAGGATCAATCTCTTGTATTTCATATATGCTCTATTCATTTTTCTAGAATACATCTTGCACATTGTGAGAGCCAAACCCTTGTCTTGATCTCTCTCTTTCTCTATGATAAGTCTTTTGCATATAGGTATTGATCGGGTTCTATGGATTTGTATTTCTTAAATCCTACATGGTATTAGTGCTCCAGACCTGCTGCTGCCTGAACGTGATCTAAAGATATGGCTTCTCAATGAGTTTCAAGTGCAAGGGTTTCCACAAGCATCTTTTCTGCAAGATCTAGGGGTAGCCAATTTTTTGGCATAGTATGGGCTCAAACAGACATCGCCATCACATTCGTAGGGCCCCAAAACCCTAGAAATGCTTGTCAAATCACCCATTCTTTAGCAGTTGGTTTCTAAGGCAATTTTTTTTGGCCAAGGAAGTCGTACAGCCTCCCTAGCATGCTTCACGATGCACAAAAATTAAAAAAATCAAGACAGGGCATTTTTCGGGATCCACGCCGGCTGCTCCAGTTCAATTGGCCCCACTGTCAAGTAGCCACCGAGTGGCCACCAGCCCGCCACCACTATCGGTGGCTCCCCCCAATCTACCGCCGGCCTCTGCCTTCAGCCCCTTTCGCCGAGCTCAGGGTCCTATGGAGAACCGGGTGTCCTAGCACCAGCCCCTGCGGGCACCTTGCTTTCAGGCCGAGGTCACATGTGGGACCGGGTGCTATGCGCCCAGCCCCCGATCGGACACCCAACGCCCACCGCAGGTCACATGGGTGACCAGGTCCTAGAATTTTTTCTAGAAGGGGCCAAATTTTTGCACCGACGGCCACATGACCATCAATTTGTTTGCAGTGAAGTGGTGATGTTAACATGACATCATCGGCCGTACGGTAGTTTGTCCCCTCCTAACATTGATTTGCCCTAAAAAAGGAGTTTTTTGTTTTTGGGATAACTTGGGTATACGGTATCGAAATCAGGTAAACGAGATATTGCCAAAAAGCTAGTTTGAAGCACTATCCTATGGTGCAATTTATTTTTTAGTCTTTTCCTATTTTACTAAATTTATTGCAGGTTGAATTTAGATGTTTATTTTATGCTTCCAAGCTCATAACTCTTTGCCACGATCTCTGATTTTCGCTATCTTTGCGGTGTTGGAAAGGTATTGAGGAGCTTTATGTTGCTGTCTAGGCACTTTTTTCTATATCTATCTTAGGTTTTTCATTATTCCAGATTTGACCCGATGGGTGTTTTGGAGATTACTTGGATATTTTGGCAGTTGAGAGAGTGCATCTTGCATCTTTGCACTTCGTTTTCAGTAATACATCATTCAATAATCGACTGCTGCTTCATAGATTCCAGCATTGTTCCCATTTGGAGTTTTGAAGTGTTCTGTGGCATCGAGTCTATTGTTGCATCATTATGATTCCAATATAGTTTCTTATAGACAAAAGTATCTTTCCTTGCTTGCCAAATTGCGGTTCTAGTGTTACTCTATAGTGTTCTTCCAGTGCTTCTTTGCAGCATGTCATATCATTGTAGGGGGGTTTTGTCCCACTGGATTTTCCTCCTCTACCTCTTTCTTGCATTTGTAAATGGGTACCTGATCAGGCCTAGTTGTTGGAACCCATCTTTACTTGCATGCATCTTCTTCTAGTGTTTTAGCTTCTTCCTAAGTTCATCTTAAGGGGGGTTGTTAGAGTAATAGGTTATTATGCTTAATTAATTATATCATACTGGTTAATTAATTAAGTCACTTATTCCTCTAGTTGCTTAAGCTAAAATTAGGTGCATTAATAATTATTTATTAATTATTAAGTGTGCACACTAGGGTTTCATTTAGGGTTTATTAATCTCCTTCATAAGGATTGATCTCTTTGTAATATTTGAGATTCTCATAATGCATTTTACACTTTGAGGTTTACAGAACTTCTTGTTTGTTCTGAATGTCTTTTGCATGTGATAGGTGATTGCATGTAGGTGATCTTGGTTTTCTAACATCCACTCCTACAATGCCTACCCTCAGCCTCCCAGAATCCTTTGTAAAATACATGCAGAATGTGTCATCTGAGCTTTGGGGGATGCTTACCAATCTGGTGGTTCAAGCTGTAATAGCTCAGGTTATGGCCTATGCTTCAGTTCTCACTCAACCTTCCGAACCTCCAAGAATGGAGGCAACAATGCTAATATCTGATGAACTTGAGCAATGGTAGCTAGTGGCTACAATGAGGCCAGAGGACGAAGAATTCGAGTACCATGAGCACCCTCTGTTCAAACATAGGGAGATAGATAAGGTAGCCTATGAGTCCTCCAGTCAGAGCAGTGAGGAGTTGGACACTGAACTTATAAGAGAAACAAATGATCCTAACTTAATGAAGAGTGGAGCAAGCACCTCAGGGAGATTGAGGATAAGAAAGCTAAGGATCGACTTGCATGAGAAGAAGAAATTGTTGCTGAAGAGACTAAAGGAAGTAAGTCTTCGACTGAAGGGCATGGAAAAAACATGGAACATGATGAGGAGGCATCCCTCCATGGAGCTGAGCAAGAGGGGAATCTCAAGGAGCATGAAAAGGGCCAAGATGAAGAAGAAAAGGGTGTTGAAATGAAGGATCCCTCCAATGAGAAGTTGTGCACCAAGTCTCCCATTAAGTATGTAACACTTGAACAAGACTTCGATGAGGAGAAGGGAGATACCAAAACTAAGAAGAGGGCTCTTGTTGTCTGAGCCACTCAACTAGAGAGGGAGGATAGCAGGAATCAAAGTGAACTGCCCAAGGAAGAGCCTCAAATTCTCGACTGGCTAGAAAAGCAGTTGAAACAAAAGACTCCCACCCTGAAAGATCCTAAGGAAAGGCTAGAAGCCATTCTGGCTAGAGTCCAAATAAGTACCAGGAAAGAAAAGAAGCCAAAGATCATATCAAAGATGACTCTGGATGCCTCAAGATCTAGGGTGGTGGAAATATCGACACCAATGGTTGGAGAACAAGGAATCACTTATAACGTCTCGACCATCGACTTGGGAGTGGCCACAAGGGAGAAAAAGGTTGATCACGTCGAGGAATCGGTCACCACGGTGGTGCATCTTATCCAACAGGATAAGATCTCCAAGGAATAACTCAAAGCATAAGTGGATGATCTAATGACCTATATTCAATAATGGTCATCCTCGTATGAGCAGCCTACGATGTCATCCACCCCGCCTCAGCTGCTATCCCAGGAACAAATCAATAAATTAGAAAAGAGAAGGAACCTGGACAAGACTATAGAAAAATAGTTATGGCAAGTCTTGGACATGGGGAACACAGGTATCAGCTTGGTTTTCCAAACAATGAATAAGCTCTTGGAAATTGAAAGAACCCTTAAGGGCATGAGGTAGGTCTATGAGGAGTTCCCAAGGAAATATAGAGCAGCCTACCCGAAGATTGAGGCTATCCTTGCATTGCCAAGCGAGGTCTGGGAGAAGGACCTTGTCCTCAAGGATGATGATCATTGGCTGGTGGATACATGGAGGCGAGATTTCAATAACCGAAAGAAAAGGCTAGAGTAGATCCTGGAACGTATAGCACCAGATATCGAATGGGCCAAGGAGTCAAGGGACGAGTGCACTCGGTATCTCCAAGTAATGATGAGGTATGAGCTATCTATTGTGGAAATAAATTGAAAGAGCATAAAGCCACACTTCTTAAAGAGCATGAAAGATGGGATGTCGGCTAAAATCACCACAAAGTTCATGCGTTTTTCTACCCCAGTCTTCACACAGTTAGAAATTTTCAAAGATAATGCTACCAAATATGATGATGACTAGAAAAAGCTCATCAACCATTCTCAGGAATGGAGCTACCAGGTGCTAGGATCAGATATCATGGAAGTAGATAAGCTCCAGCCAATGATCTTGAAATTTGTGGAGTATGTGACATCGAAGAAATGTGAAGGAAACCCTATCATTGATGAATAATTCCTCAAGGAATAGCTGCAGCAAAGGGCAAACAACAAAAGGACAAAATTGCTATAGTGCTGCCACTAGATGACAAAATAGGGAAAAGACAAGAAAGGTCTTATAAATGAAATGTATTTGGGGGTAGGTGAAACCCTAATGTAAAGTGAATCTTGGCCAGATAATAGAATCAAATCTTGGCCACTCATTTTGCTTTTTGAAAACTATAAATAGGGCTCTCCTCTCATTCTAAGGGAGTTGAGTTGTTGTAAAGGCATGCTACAAAAATTATAATAGAAAATAAAGTCATTTCCTAGTGTATTTCTAGGTTTCTCTACATGTTTCATGATTCTTCTCCCTTTAGTTAAAACTTTTCTTTAAATTACTTTGCTGCCCTAGTTTTCTTAGTTAGTTGTATTGGATTTAGTATGTTGTCTTTGGTTTTGAAGATTCATGTTGTGTGTATGCTTTCTTTGTCCATAGTTCTAGTCACTTGATGCTGGTGAATGACTGTGTAAAGTTAGTCTTGACTATAATTTCATAGCTACTCAATAAATTGTCTTTGTTCACATTACATGGTGAATGAATGATGAATATCTGCAGTCTTTAGAAGATAGCATAGATTTCATGACATTGTGAGAATTCAGATTAAGTGAAATTTTGTTTAAAGAAACTGTCCATAGCAGGAACCTCCATGATCCCTGTTCATCGATATTTGCAAGTCCAGGAACCATCCTTCTTCCTTGCCCTTTTTCCTTTTTCTTAGAAACAATTTGTGCCAAGGTTCATTGCACATTGTAAAGCCAAATCTGAAAAAACAATGAAGTCCAAGATTATTGTCGGAGCCTACAACGAATTGTTGTAATTTCATATTCAAAGAACTCCATTCATTGACCCAATTCTCCTATAGCTTCAAACCATGTAAGACCACCTTGTCATTCCTGTAAAATCACATAAATCAACTGAGATATTCCAAGCACTATCAAGACCTGACATCTGACAGACCTTGGGATAGTGTTCTGCAATTTAATTGTGGAAAATTGTCTTTCAAGAGAGGTAGCGCACTTGCTTATTATCTGTGTTGAGAAGTGCATAAAAAAACCATCAACATCTATTGAAATAATTAAATACATTACCCCTTTAATTCCCCTTTGATCAAATGAATTAAATAAATATGACATTTATTTAATTCTTCACATGCCACATCACTTTCACTTAATCCCAAACCACCTCCTACTCTCTTCATTAGGGATGTGCACATACATAATCCTTGATTAGGATGTGTCACATGCTCCAACTTTTTCAAGTTGGCTTCTAGTTATCCTTAACCTCTAATCATCTTGTAATCATTGATCAGTTAAGCCTAATCATTATCTTGGTCAACTTTCTCCATCTTCCAAGGAATTTTTAATTCCTTTTTATTCATCCAAGACTCCTCTCTTCCCCATGTGAATTTTTAATTCATTTTTATTCCTCCAAGGAATATTCCATTCCCCATTCAAGTTCTAGAACCTTTGACTTGTCACATCACTCACATGTGTCAAAATCCTACCTTTTTAAGGACCTTATTTTATCCAAGGTACTTTCTACCTCTCATTTTGGAACTTTGTCTTATCCACAATATTCCCTAATCATGAGAATTTTTAATTCTTTTATTCACCCAAGATTCTTCTCTTTCCTATGTGATCATTGAGAGGTCACATCATTGCTTTTCCAAGGTACATTTCCTTCATCCACATAATGTACCATCATTCCACTCACTTCCACGTCACTTCCACATCATCTCATCCTAAGTCATCTCACATTCCATATGTCAAGATGTGAGGGCTTGTGAGTCCTCAACTCACCATAGCCCTCCATCTTGGCTTTGTTGGTTTAATCTCAAACATTGATTTCTCTAGAGAATTCAAATTCCTCTATAAACACCCCTCTTTTTTCTCATTTAGGAACCTTATGCATTTTATACCAAACTCTTATCATTTTTTTATTTAGAACACTTAGTCATTTGCACCCTTATGCTACCAAATTTATCACTCAATTTGCAAGCATCATATTAGCCATTTAACCAAGCCATTTAGCCATTAGTACTTTCATTTATCATATTGCTCATATTGCATACATCATTTCCATAGCCATCCAAGGAGAACTCAAGCTATCAAACATCAAAGGCCAACCAAGGGATTCAACAAAACAAAGGTATAATTGTTTATTATCTTCATTTCATCTTCTTTCTTTGTGTTATCAATCCTTAGGATAATCTTGAGGTGTATCTTTTATGTTCTTCCATTAATGCATAATAGTTTTTTTTCATTTTAGAATAGGATAAAAATTTAGGGATCACATTTTTTGCATGCCCGGTGGGACCCACAAAAGGGTCCCTTTATTTCATATTTATTGTTGTCGAGTTGTTTGCAAGTCTAGGTCGTAGAGGGGTGGATTTTCCTTGTTGGTTCACTATTTTTTGATATTTTCACTGTAGAGGGGTGGATTTGCCTTGCTAGTTCACTATTTTCTGATATTTTCACTACAGAGGGGTAGATTTTCCCTACTCGTTTACTGTTTTCTAACATTTACACTGTAGAAGGATGGATTTTCCCACCTAGTTCACTATTTTCTAATACTTTCATTGTAGAGGGGTGGATTTTCCCTCCTAGTTCACTATTTTCTAACATTTTCACTGCAAAGGGGCGGATTTGCCCTCCTGATTTATTGTTTTCTGACATTTTCATTGCAAAGGGGTGGATTTTCCCTATTAGTTCACTATTTTCTAACATTTTCATTGCAGAGGGATGGATTTTCCCTCTTGGTTCACAAGTTTATAATATTTTCACTACAGAGGGGTGGATTTTCCCTCTTGGTTCACTCTTTTCTGACATTTTCACTATAGAAAGGCAGATTTGTCTTGTTCTTCATACTTTTTTCTAATATCTAACTACAGAGGGGTGGATTTTCCCTATTGTTCCCACTTTTTTTACTACAGAGGGGTGGATTTTCCCTAAAAAACACATTGTAGAAGGTAAAAAGGGGTAGTTTAGCTGCATATTTGTCTCAGTTTTTTGTTGTTTTGAGGTTCTAACCCCCTAACCTTGTTTTTTTGTGGGTATAGGTGGATTTCCTGCTAATATTTTGTAGCATACTTTCATAATCAATAAATAATGGAGGATAAAACAACTAACATTTGTTTGCAGTGCCATCCATTTGTTTAAATTTTAAGACTTTTCCTTATGGTTTTCATCTAGACACATAGGTTAATTAGGGGGAAGAAAAATCTACTGCTTGGTGTGTCTATTTTTGTATTACCCAAAGGAGGCATTATTTTTTTTTCACTTTCCCCTTGCACTTCATGTGAGCCTAGGGAGTAGATGGAAATGATTAGTTTCTTTTTTATAGAGGGACCTTCTTGGAGATTTCATCACCCCAAGGGATGATCCCAACCATGCATACTCGTGGGATATAGAAAGGGGGGGAGAGCCAAAGTTGTACCCTAATCTAGTCACATCATGTCTAGTGGAGTGTCGAAGCTAGGGTGATACCTAGATAGACATGAAGAGTTGGTCTAAGCCCTTGAGTATCCCGTTGGGGTTCTCAACTCATGCTTGTGATAGGCTGGTATTCACGGTCTGGGCCTCATATACTGATAGTATATCGAGGACTCCCTAGAAGCTTTGTATATCCTAGATTAATATCTTTTGGCCATACCCTTCACACTAATTATAGGATTGTGTTTGTTTAAAGTGTCTTTTTTTTTTGAGAAACCAATAATTTTTTTATAAGTCAGCCTCATTGTTGTCATTTCAAGTCCTTGGCATAGTCATTCTCATCCAAACCAAGTCCCTATTTCACTATAGAGGGGTGGATTTTCCCTCTTGTTGATTGCAGAATGGTGGATACGCCCCCTTGAACAATCAATTTTGCCCCATTTGACCTTTCCAAGCCTCTGTTTGACCGCTCCAAGCCTTCATTTGATCGTTCAATCATTCCAAACATTCATTTAACCATTTCAAACATTTTTTTGACCTTTTCAAGCCTCCATTTAACCTTTCTAAACTTTTGTTTCTCACTCACTTTATTCATTTCATAACTTGGGGAACCCGTTTCACCATTTCACCATGTGTGACCTAAACATTTTCACTTTCCAAAAGATCACTTTGACATCACCCCCATCATATAAGAACCTTTAGGACATCCTTAGTTTGCATCCTTCATCATATTTTAATACAAAATCCCTTAAACCTTGTTTTAGGAGTTATCACTCGAATTGAACAAGATGTTGGAGTTTGATCGTTATCCTACATATCAATCATTGTATTCAACCTAATCAATATGCTTCTATCCTGAGGCGGATTTGTGTTGAAAGTTTGCAATCATCGGCCTAAATCAATCCACTTCTATCCTGAGGTGGATTCAATGTCGCAATCAATCCTTTAATCTGATCAACCAACATATTAAGCCACCTAAGGTGATTTTTAAATTGGGTTTAGAATCCCTTCTATCAGTCAATCCAAATTCATCATCCAATCCAAAACAAACTTATCTTATCATATCCTATGATCCAATCCCAATCTAAATTCCAATTTATTTCTAATTTGAGCATTAATCCCATCATCCTGATCTGAGATTTTATTCAATCCCAATATGAGCTTTCATCCAATCCCCATATGAGCTTCCAATCAATCCTAGTTCTCTATCCATCATCTATTCTTTCCTCCTAATCTATATCTATCATGAATCCTTATCCCTCTCTCACATGACCAATAATAGTAGTCAAGGGGAATCCTAACTACATTGACAATGATAATGAAAATATTGTTGATCACAATTTTTTTTATATAGATCTCCTTGATGCTATCATTACTAGCAATCTCTCCCCAATCGCCTCCTAAAATCCAAATACTCCTCTGAACTATCCCACTAGGCCTTCATCCACATCTACTAACAGTCCTGATGCTACCCTTCACAAGGTATATCCAACATCCTCACCATTGACATATTCAACATGTCCTCCCTCTCAACCTCTATCCTACCCAACATCCATATCCTCCTATCCTTATCATCACGAATAATCCCAATACCTCTACCTTAATCAACCATCCCAATATTTTCATCCTAATCCAACACCTACATCCTCCTACACAATTCCACCATCTCAATCCCCTTATCCTAATCCATCATCCATATCCTTCTATGCCAACCCACAATACATGTCTTCCTATGGTAGTCCCCACCTCAAACTTCCCATTCTAATCCAACATCCACACCTTCCTATCACAATCCTCCATCCCAATATCCTTACATTAATTCCACATCTTTTCATCTAAATCCTCCATCCATGTCCTCCAATGAGAATCTGCCACCCACATCTCCCCATCCTAATCCATCATACACATCTTCCCACTATTATCAATCATCTGAATATTCTCATCCTAATCTATCATCCAAATCTTCCTACTATTATCCATCACCCCAATCTTCTCATCATAATCTATCATCTAGATTTTCCTACATTCCTCCATCATCCCAATCTTCCAATCCTAATCCCTCATCCACATATTTCTACTATAACCCACCATCCCAACCTAATCCAACAATTTCATCCTCCTATATTAATTCATCATCTACATCCTCATACGTCTCTCCCACCTTCACCACATTATATCTTAATCCTCCCTTTAAACATAACCCACCTAGTCCTCCATCTAGTCCAATCTACTCATATAATCATAATTCTCCATCTCCTCCTAGTTCTACATATAATCCTAATCCACCATCCATTCACATCCCCTCACCTAACCCTAATCTTCCATCTCCTCCTAGTTCTACATCTAATCATAATCCACTAATTCCTAATCCTCCATCCATTCCCATCCCCACATCTACTACTAATCCACCAATCCTTAATCCTAGTCCTCCATCCATTCCCACCACCCCACCTAATCCTACATCCCTTTCACATGTCATCCAAGGACTCATGATAGAATAGACACCGTGCCCTCCCACTATATCATGTACAATCACTAGTGATGGTCCCCCCCTTCATCATACACCTATTATTCCCATTTACATTCCTGACACCATCCAAATGGTTGAGCATGCCAAAACCATCAAACCCATTGAATCTCCATCCACCCAATCCAATCCTCATAGTCCTAATATTACTAAATTTCAATCCCATGACCTTCATGAATCCTCCATCCTCCCATCTCCTGCACCTAAGGAGTCCCTCCAACAATCCTCCATCATCATGCCTCCCACACATGCTGAGCCATGCCAAGGGATTGATCCAAAGCACACAAACATAGATCTTGCCATCTCATCCACTCCATCCCAAGATCATAGTCCCCCATCCCTCCCATCTCACAATTACTTTTCTCACCCGAATCCTAATCCTACCATCCTATCTACTCCATATCAAGATCACACTAGCTCTCCCACTCCATCCCATGATCCCCTTTGCACTGAAGATCCAATCACTCCCTCTCATGAGCCCTTATCACCTATTTCCCCATTTCCAGATCTTGTAATACCACCTAAGCCATCTCCTATTCCCTTACCACTTGTTCCTCCTATTGTTGATATCCCCTCATCTCCATCGCATGATCCTCCACTGTTCCCTAACCTTGTCACCCCAACACCCCTTTTATATCACCTTGGAAACATTACACTCATCCATGGTGGTATTCTTGTAGAAGAAAAAAAAAGTATGGGCACCACCCTTCCTACTCTACCTAATTACTAACTCACATCATGCTTCCAAAATAATAAGCATCCTACCATAAATCACATGCTATAGAACATGAACTATCAAGGAAAAGGTTAAGGCATTCATGATCAAGGTACTTTAGAGCCCATCCAAGTCAAAGAACATCCAAGCACACATGGTCTTGGATATATCTCCCAAAACACGCACTCCAAATATGTTGGTACAACCTCTATACATCCTAAATGATCCTCTTCTAAAGGCACAAGAGGTACTTCCCATCATTCTACCAAGTCATTTTTCGCCATCCCCCCTTCTCCATTATATTACCTCAAAAAAACCGTCCATCTTCCTCCCTCATCCTCTAAATTCATTTTGGGTCCTTATGTCCCTCCATCCATCATTTCTCATCCTTGATGTGCTATGGGTTCTTATATCCCTCCATCAAACCCCACACATCCTCCATATACACAGTCTATTTTGGGTCTTTATATTCCCAAATCACCCCCTCCATCTTATCCTATTCATCCTTTCATTCATCCACCCCTATCCCTTGTACACATCATAAAAATCCTACCTTCATAACTCCTAGTCAAGATCAACAAAGGAACCCCTCCATGCATGTTATCTTGCATCCTCCATCCACACTTCCTCATCAAATGCCTACTTCTATCACTCCATCCACATCCTCTTCACATCATTCATCTCACCATACCCATCCCATTTCTACTAAAAGCACATTGGATTCCAAAGAAAAAATATATAAATCCAAATGTCCACATGAATCTACTGCTCCTCATGTCCCCTCCAAAAGACTTGTTGACAAAAATAAAAATCAAATCCAAAATCAAAATCAATCCAAATGGCCAAAAAGGCCCACCAAAGTAGAAATCAACACCATGTGGATCCCAGAGAAAAAGGAGACAATGCCTTCAAATGAAAAATCCATGATGACATCCAAAGTTGCTATTCTAGAAGATCATAACTCACATCCTCCATCTCCTAAATCTGTTTTGGGTCCTTATGTACCAAAATTAACTATCCCAATTCCTCCAGTCTCGCCACATTCTCCATACATCAACCCTCCTCTCATTTCACATCCACCACATGTGCCAATGTTTGTCTTGAACACCTTCCCCTATCACACATCCACTCCATCATTCCATCCATACACTTTCTAACACCTCATCCACTATCCCCCTATCTCCCCCATCCAATCCCTTTGATTCATCCTCTTGCATAATCCATTTCTCCTAATAAGGTTGTACCAACATCCAATGGTCACTTTACACATGGGCTCTTATTACCTCATATGGAACTTGATGCTTGAGTCCTTCATCCATTTGCTTTATCATATGTCTTATGAATCCATATCCTACTCCATCTCCATTTGCCTTTCTATCTAACAACTCCCGATAGTCAGAAAAATCCAAAAACATAAAATATAAAAATAAATCAGAAAAATCCAAAAATTAAAATCAGAAAAATACAAAAAAAATTAAAATCACAAAAGAGAAAAAACAAAAAAATAAAATTAGTAAAGAGAAAATCATTCATCCAATGGTGAAAACTTGGGAAATAAGTTCCTTGGATAAGTACCATGATGAAAACCTAGCAAATAGGTTTCATGCATAAATCCCCCATCTAGTCTCCTTACACGATTGGGGGTAGCATCCAATTACACATTCCTTTCCTCCATTTCCTACATATGCCTATCTTCCACATCCTATCCATCCTATCCCATTTATCCCAGTCACCCCATCTTCCCTATGCTCTTGATAAAGACAGGGGCCAACCTATGCACATGCTTTAAATACCTTTTGGAATATATTCCCCTCATCCATACACTATCATATTCATTATCCACCTATCTCTATCTTCCATTGTTCATCTCAATCCTTTATCCACCCATCCTGCTATCCCCTTGACTCATCTCGTAAGACACATCTAGAGTGGAGGCTTCTCCTTATTTACGATAGATTCTTTGTAGACATTATCCATCCATTACTCCAAGTCATCCTTTCCATCCCCCCTCCTTCCCATCCTTATCTCCACATCCCTTTATTGATCCAATACTCCCTTCCATCTACCAAATCCTTATCTTCCTATACTCTCATCCACTAGTCCTTTTTCGTCATTTCATCCTTATCTACCAATCCCTCTATCTAAAAAATCCCTCCCATCTCTCTATCCTTATCATCTTGCCAAATCCTTATCCCTCTATCCATCCATCCTAGCTTCTTTCTATCTCCCCATAATTATCAATCCATCCATCTCCTTCTATTTGTCCCTTCTCTATTTGCCTCCCTCCTCCCTCCTACTTCACCTTGAATTGGAACGACTTTTTCCTTGACCCATGGGGTGGATCCACCCTTGGTTGGGGTGTATATTATGTTGGTTGTGGGGCGTACCCACCCCCATCTAGGGTAGACCTACCCCTACCCATGGGAGGGACCCACCCCTAATCAAGGAAGACTTGCTCCGCACTGGGGTGGACCAGCCCTTGGTTGTGGGGTGGACCAATCCCTGGCCATGGGGTGGACTCATCTCACATTGAGGTAGACTTGCCTCACACTGGGGTTAACCCACCCTTGGTTGCGGGGTAAACCTGCCCCATACCGAGACAAACCCACCTCACCTGAAGGTGGACACAACCTGAGCTAGGGTGGATGTGCCCCAACGATGGGTGGCCTTCCCCTACAGTGGGGTAGGTTAACCCCTCACAGTCAATACCAACCCTCTTTCTTCCCCCTCATCTTTTTTTATCTAGCTACCAACCTAAAATTCTAGCCCCTTCCCATTTTAGCCATCCCTCTATCTAAACATCTTGCCCATCTACTTATCCTTCTAATAAATTCCATCCTTCCAATTCCTTATCCATCTATCCTCCTATCCTAGCATCTTTCTATCTCTCCATCTTTACCCCTCCATCCATTCACCTCTATTTTTTTCCTATCTCCTAATCCCTTGTCATTGGTATATAGCTATACGCTAACCCTCATGAAATCTAATTCCATTCATCTCACTATCATCCATCCTATCTATTCCACACATCTGTCCCATATCCTATCACTCTTCATCATTCATCTATTCATCATTTTCTCCTTACAATTCATCTTTTGATGATCTGAATAACTATTTCATCCCTAAGCCTCACATAATACATATCTTACACATATCAACCATCCCATCTGCATGGCCTATCCTAGATCATGATATCGGCTCCATCCTTTTATCCATTTATCATGGTCATCTCATCATCCCTTATCCATTATCTGTTGTTGGTCTTGTTTCAAACTACATTGCCCCTGCGCTTTCAGGTAGTCAAGGTTGATCATTTGATCTACCCCTAGGGTTTTGTCTTTTGTTTATCTTGTCATCTTCCATAATTTTTCTTTGGCCTTTTGTTGACATACATTTACCCTGCACTCTCCTGTAGGCAAGGCTAAATCGTTTTGTTTTCCCCTAGGGTTATTTGCTAGTCTGTGTCCTCCATCGTGCTCTCCATTATCCTCTTTCCGCTTGTATCCATGGTATTTTATCGAACTACAAGGGCTCTGCGCTTTCACATAGGCAAGGCTGATCTTTGATCAAACCTCGATCCCCTACATCTTTAGAGTGTGTCGATCTTGTGTCCCCTAGGTATTTAGGGTGTGTTAGTCTTATTGTCTTGTCATCTTGTTGTCCTATCATCCTATCATCTTCTCATGTCATCAAGTATATCCCTATCCTAGCTAGTGCTTATAAACAAAGGTCACTAGTCTCATGAGATCCAATCGGTTTCTGATATCTTGCGTCATATTGGTCAACCAATCTATCCTCCATCTTTGGTCTCAATAGGATGTATCCTTCTTAACAAACTACATCAATCCCATCCATCCTTTTCATCCTATGGCAAAGGACATTTGAAATTTGATTATTATATTTTGGTGCTTTTGACATTTTTTTTATCATTTGAGTTACCTATCATCACTTGTCAAGGTCGTCATGATCTCTCATATTATGGAATGTTTGGACTAGTTAACATAGGGGCATATTTTGTTTTTTCTTTCATTTTTTGTCTTCTTGGTTATCCCACATAGTACCCACCAAGACCCCTGTGGTCTTGCATCATGTTGGGACATCCTTCTGTGCTTGTGGTTATCCCAATACTTAGTCTCACCAAAGTCATCGTGACTTTGGGGTGTTGGGATAACCTTCTTTTTTTTTGTGTTTGTGTATGTATTAGACACTAATCTGCCTTGGTTCCACATACCATGGTATATTATGTCTTATTCTATAGAAAAAATTATTGATCCGAAGATGTAAAATTGCATTAAGATTGTATTTCATTTTCCATTACATCATCTTGCATGTATCCCCCATCTTCATCCATTCAATCTCACACAAATCATCTAATCACATCCTTGGTCTTGTTCCTAGCCTTGCTACAAGCCTTGCTCCCATCATCACCATCGTCATCAACATCAAGATGTATCCTTCCCTCATCAAAAACCCTTTTATCGAGATGTTTTCTTCCCTATCCTTTTTGTGATTTTTTGAGATGTATCCTTCCCTCATCAACAACCCTTTTATTAGGATGTATCCTTCCCTATACTTTTGGTGTTGTTTAAGGATGTATCCTTCCCTCATCAACAACCCTTTTGTCAAGATGTATTCTTTCCCATCCTCATTTTATTTTGGGAGGTATCCTTCCCTCATCAACAACACTTTCATCATCATCATCAGCCATATCCTTCCCTATCCTTTTGTGTTGTCTTGACAACACTTCATCCATCATCAACCCATTTTGGCTTGTAGATTGACTGGAGCAACATCACCTCTTTTCCTTCTACCCATTTTTCCTTCTCATCATCTCCCATCACTTATCATCCTTTCTTATCCATCACTTCACATCATCTTCCCTTTCATCATCCCATCCATTTCAATAGAAAACTCATGTTCTCTTGAACCCACATGTCCTCTCAAGGGGGCATCCTTAATCCCTAATCTTCATCATTTTTTTACCTTCCTAAGTCACTCCTTTGAATTACTAGGGCATCTTTTCCAATCTAACCATCTTCTTATGGGTTTTATGTTTTAATATTCTTTAAAATGATGCTACTTCAAAACACCATCTCAAAGATGGGAAAATTTTAGACACCTAGATTTGGACACTTCATTTGTCCAAATTTACCCCTTTTTCATCTAAATATCCCCTTATCTGCATTAATTAAGTAATATCACTATTATTTAATTAATACCTCTAAAGTTCCTCTAATCCCTAAGGTATCTAGTTATATAATTAAATACCTTAGCCCTTTAATTCCCTTTTCATCGGATGAATTAAATAAATATGACATTTATTTAATTCTTCACATGTCACATCACTTTCACTTAATCATAACCCACCTCCTAATCTCTTTATTAGGGATTTCCACATACCTAATCCTTGATTGGGATGTGTCACATCCTCCAACTTTTGCAAGCTGATTTCTAATCCTCCTTAACCACTGATCATCTTCTAATCACTAACCAATTAAGCCTAATCAATACCTTGGTCAACTCTCCCCATCCCCCAAGGAATTTTTAATTCCTTTTTATTCATCCAAGGCTGCTCTCTTCCCCATGTGAATTTTTAATTCACTTTTACTCCTCCAGGGAATCTTCTCTTCCCCATTCAAGTTCTAAAACCTTTTACTTGTAACATCACTCACATGTGGCAAGGTCTTCTAGAAACTGACTTGTCACATCACTCACATGTGTCAAAATCCTATCTTTTTAAGGACCTTGTTTTATCCAAAGTACTTTCCACCTCTCCTTTTGAAACCTTGTCTTATCCACAAGATTCCTCAATTATGTGAATTTTTAATTCACTTTTATTCACCCAAGATTGTCCTTTTCCCTATGTGATCACTCAGAGGTCACATCATCCCTTTTCCAAGGTACTTGTCCTTCATCCACATAATGTATATTCCTTCCACCTCACTTCCACATTATCTCACATTCCACATGTAAAGATGTGAGGGCTTGTGAGTTCTCAACTCACCATAGCCCTCCATCTTGGCCTTGTTAGTTTAATCTCAACCATTGAATTCTCTAGAGAATTCAAATCCCTCTATAAATAACCCCTCTTTTCTCTCATTTAGGAACCTTATACATTTGATACCAAACTCTTTCCATTTTTTCATTTATAACACTTCGTCATTTGCACCCTTATGCTACCAAATTTCTCACTCAATTTGCAAGAATCATATTATCCATGTAAGTAAGCCATTTAGCCATTAGCACTTGCATTTATCACATTTATCATCTTGCATACACTATTTCCATAGCCATCCAAGGAGCACACAAGCTATCAAACATCAGTGACCAACCAAGGGATTCAACAACACAAAGGTATAATCATTTATTATCTTCATTTCATCTTCTTTCTTTGTGTTATCATTCCTTAGGCTAATCTTGAGGTATATATTTTATGTTCTTCCATTAGTGCATAATAGTCATTTTGCATCTTTAGAATAGGGTGGACATTTTAGGGATCACACGAACATTGTGAATTCCCTAAATACAACAAATACAATGGATAAATAGATCCAATCGATCACATATTGAAATTTTGGACAATGAGCCTTGAATTTTCCCATGAAGAAACATACTTGATGAGATTATTCCCATGAAGCTTTGGAGGGAAATGTATGCAATGTTTCTTGCAATTACCTCCAGGAATCAAATCCTTTGAAGTATTAGTCAACAAATTTATCACCCAATATTCTTGTAACATTCAATATGAGATCACAATGAAGGACCTTTGCAATGTCAAATAGAAAAAAGGTGAATCCTTTCTTGATTTTTTACAAAGGTGGAGGAGATTATTTGCAAGATATCCCCGTCTCATACCAGAAAAAGAGAAGATGGAGTTATCCATTGATAATTTAAATGATTATATGAGTTATAGGCTTAAATTAAAATGTCCTCCAACTTTTGAAAAATTGATTGAAAATGAGATCAAAATCAAAGAAGCTTTGGTCAACTGAGGAATCTTGAAAATTTACAACAAAAACAATTCAGCCAATTCCTTAAACAATCAAAAACCAAAGTTTTGGAAAAAATACAAGAATAATGGCAATGATACTTCCGCTGAAATGCATAATGCCAAAACAATCTTTAATCTATCAGGAATCACACACAAGACCAACCAAACCCCCAATCAAAACAATAACAACCAAAAAAAAAATTAGAATAATAACCAATATAATCCTCCATCTAGACCACCATATCAAACATCATCACACCATAGGTAATTCACACCTTGAGGGCAATCATAAGGCTCACATTGAAGATTAATGGGTTAACCTTGCTGATGAGTTTGAGGTAATAAAGAAGAAGTTTTCTAGATCGCCAGTAGATTTGGTAAGGCTCTACAATGTGAAGACCATCCTTAACTAGGTGGAAGAGGATGGAAACGTGATCCAGGGTCATGTTTATGAGGTAGTAAAAGATAGGCCAGCTGGAGAAGTGGATTGGTTAGAACAAGAAAAGATTGAGTTAGACCAAGTCATGGCCCCGGTGATCAAATATACCAAGATGTGGCTAAGGCACAAGATGCTAGAATTGGAAGGTGAAAGTGTTCCATGCACCAATGATTTGATAGGAGACTTGGAGTCTCACTCTACTTTCGAGGGCTCACTCGAACCAGATCCTAAGGGTAAAGAGAAGGTAGATTCTCCTTTCAGAATCCAGGTAAGGGAGGTTCAAGTTGAGAAGGCCGTAGAGGTGAGTAAACAAAGGAAGCCTATTGCTAAGAAGAGAAGAAATGCCTCTAGGAAAGAAGTTGAAAAGAATAAGTAAGAAGAGGAGGAGGTGGAAACTGCTCCTCCATTGATAAAGAGAAGAAGGATTATGAAACTATCATAGAAGGTGGAGGAGGCTCCTAAAGTTGACAAGGATATTGAGCCACTAGTAGTGGAGGTAGAAATCTTGGGGGATAAGACACAAGTATACATGAGGAGGTCAAGGACTCCTTCCCCAAGGGATACTGCAACAAAGGAGAATGTTCCAGTGAGTAGTCATGTTGTGGAATAAGTGAGTGCCTCCATTCCTCAAGATGCTAATAACACATAAGAGGAACTAAAGAAAGATGAGGATCCCAAATATTTGAGCAAGGAAGAATTTCAAGAGGGAGACCTCTATAATGCAGAGGCAGAGATTGATAAGGTAGTACAATCCCCCTTGGTGGCATATGTAGACTCACCTCTGAGGGAGCAATTTGACAAGTCTCCTCAAAAGGAGGAAGAGATACTAGCTAGGGCCCCTTCACCAGTGCAGGTGGTTGTGGAAGAACAGGTACAAGAGAAAGAGAATCCAGTCATGGACATTCCTAGTATGCCAAGTGTTGAAAGGGATACAACTAGTGATCAATAGGAACAAGAGAAAGATCAAAAAAATACAATGCCTGCTGGGTCTACTATTCTAGATTGGCTTGAGAAGGATTTGAAGAGTAAAATGGTGATAGTGGAGGATGCTCATCCTAATTGGGATGTTCTCATGTCTAATGTGGAAAAGGGGAAAACTAAGAAGAAAGCAAGGGTTGTGTCCTAAATTGAAAGGGATGGGTCAGGTAACAGAGTGGCTGACATTGCTACCCCTACTCCAAACAAAGATAGAGACAATGTGACTACCCAGGACTATAATGTGCAAACTATTGACTTGGGGCATGCTACTATCGAGCAGGATATTGAAGAACATGAGGGCTCCAGTGTAGTGATTGTGGGCATGTTGGAAAAAGTTGTGCAAACAAGGCATGAGTTAGAAAAAGAGAATGAGAAACTGAAGAAGTACTTGCAAGAGTTGATGAAACCCTTATAATCTATTGGCTCTTCCTCCTCTGATGTAGGTTTCTTACCTCAGGAGACAATCCCTGAACTTGAGAATATGAAGGGCACCACACATACTACAGTTGCTTGGTTGTAGGGTGTCCAAACTAAAGGGATGATGCTATTAAGATCATTTTGTCAACTGGAGGAGATGCAATGAGATTAGTGGATTGGTTAAAAGTTGTCTTAGCTCAGGATAATGTGGATATTGACCTCCTACTATAGAAGGCTACAAGAATCATGGGATTCACTGAAGATAAACTGGTAAAGTGTGGGATTCTTCCTCTTCCAAGGGTTTCTAAACCTTGGGAATGGTTTGAAATCCTTCAAATGAGGTAGAAAGCCTTAAGAAAAATCCGTAAACAGGCAAGGTAGATTGAGGACACATTGGTTGGCATCCATGAAAATTATATTTCATTCTTTGAGGTCATGACTAGAAGGAAGAAGTTTGCATCGAAACATTTCAATTTGGAGCAGCTTAGGATGTGGTGGAGAGATGTTTATTCTCCAGTCAGTGAAGGTCTAGTTACTAGACATCAATTGGATGATGCCGCAACTTATACTATAGTCATTTTTAGGTATATGAATAACAAGGCTGATTGGGATGGTGTAGTTAGGCAGGCAAGACATGACATTAAGTCCCTTGAAAGAAAGATTAGGGTTTTTCCCGTGCCCCTTGTTGCTGAGTTGGATAGAATTTTGTTGGTCATACATGGTGAAGAAGATCAAGCTGAAGATAAGGATGGGGAGTAGTTATATAGGGCTACATTGAGATTTATGCTTCCCATTATTCACATTTATTGGGCCAACCTTTTTGGTATCTTGGTGGTTTTTGATGAAATTGGTGCCAATGGCACATTTCGTATGATGTTTGAATATATTTGGGCCGACCTCTTATAGGTCATGTTTTATTGTAAAATTATCTTTTGGGCCGACCTATCTTAGGGATTCTCTATAAAATAGGAATGTTGCCTCATTTGATAATATAGATAGATAAGCACATAGAAGAATAGGAGGATAGAGAGAAAATAGACAAGTGATATTAGAGCGAATTAGGGTTTATTCTCAAGCAAGTGTTGTAATAGAAAACTGGAATTATTGCTATTTTGGATAAGTTATTATAAGAAAGATATTGTGTTTGGTATCTATCTTTTGGAATTTAATCTAGCATAGTTCTTGTTATTCTATCTTTGAAATTTTTGATAAGTTTATGATTAAATAACTTGATAATGCTTAGGGTTTCATGTTTGGAATGTTTGCAGTGATTTCTAGTCCATACTTTTTCCAGTTAGCTGATTGTTAGCTGCTTTGCAAAGTTAGCCTGGACTTAAAATTGTGCTTAGTTCAGTTATAAGGGTTTTTTCATCTCAATTATAATAGGATTGGATGAATTAATGTTTGTGATTTGAAAATATTTAAATACCTTAGAAGATTGCACTATTTCTATGAAATTGCAAATTCATCTGAGTCAAGCAAAAAGTAGTTTATGAGAGATTGGTCCATTTTGAAGATTTTATCTTTTGGAATTTTCAATTTCAGGGTTATAAGTAGTCTTAGAATTATCTATGCAACCTATATCTTTTGTTGTTTCTTTGTTATCAGGGTTCAAATCAAGATTTCAAGTATCAATTCATTGTTTAGATCTAATAAATTCAAAGTCCATTGTTTGCTTGTAGTAAGGTCCCATTGTGATTACCATCATTTTCACATTTATCACAGAGTTGTTTTATTCCATTGTCAAGACCTGACATTAGAGACCTTGGGGTTATCTCTTTTCTATAGAGATTTACCTTTCAAGAGAGATAGGATATCATATTCTGTCTAAGTTGTTGTTGTGTAGAAAACACCATCAACAAGTCCGCAAAGGGATTTTCTCTTATGGTAAGGGTTTAAGACAAGGTGGTTCTCTTTCCACTTACTTTTTCATAATAGTTGTCGAATTTCTTAGGAAAAACCTTTAGAGAAGCCTTAGTCATGGTCTCCTTAGAAGGATCAAGGTAGCCTCTTCTCTTCCACCTACTTCCCATTAGTATTTTGTTGATGACATAAATATTTTTGGTGCTTCTTCGATTGTTGAAGTTGCTAATTGGAAATCTATTCTTCAAGGTTATTCTAAGGATTTAGGAAAACACATCAAATAATACAAAATAAATTAATACTTCTTTAATACTGTTAGAAACTAAAGGAAAAGGTGTTTATAATTCTTTAGGGTTATTCAGGGTTATTCTCCAAGATGCTTATTTTGGTCTCCCCTTAATTTTTAAAAACCCCATATTATGTATTGGAATGGTCTTATTCAAAGGATCCAAAAAAATGGTTGGTTAGAAAGGCAATATTTTGAGCCAAATAGGTAAGATTCGACTCCTCAAATCCTCTCCCCAAAGTATCTTGATCTGGTTCCTTTCTTCAAAATGCCATCATTTATAATCAAAAAAATTGAGAAACTAAAATGGAAATTTCCTTGGACAAGAAAAAAAGGAAAATCTAGAATAGCCTTTGTAAGTTGGGACAAGTTTTAGTCTCCAAAGAAAATTTGGGGTGTGGTGATAAGAAGGTTAAATATGTTGAATAAAGATAGATCGTCTAAAATAATGGTTGAAACTTCATTGAAGGCACTAATGATTGGGAACTAAAATCGTAAAAGTTAAATAATTGGGAAATGTTGATCCAATTTGTTTTTCCTTTTCTGAAGATTGGCCTAAGGGGTTGACAATCTGGAGTAATATAATGGAAATAAGAAATAATCTTAAACAAAGTATCAGATGGAGGGTGGGTAATGGTAGAAAGGCTAGATTCTTGGATGATGCTTTGGGAAAAGGGTCATGTTTTGTCCCCCATCATTCAGTTGAACCAAATAAAATAGGATCTTATAAGACTTAATGTTATTTTCCTATATCATTATGTGGATTGGGGTAGCGATTCCCCAAAGTGGAAGAATTTAGTTATTCATTTTCTGGGTTGACATCCTTGAGAGGGAAAAAAAGCTTGATTAGTTGGACTCATCCCCTCTTTTGGATTATCTAATTTTCAATTGTCTTCTATTCTATCATAATGGTAAAGATGATTACATTTGGAGTGAAAACCCTTCAAGTTTTTTCTCAGTCAAATCTACCTATACTAGATTGAAGCAACCTTCTCTCCCTCCTCAAACCTTTGACTAGAAAAAATTATGGAATTCCAAACTTATCCCAGAGAGCAACTATTATTCGCGGGCTAGGAAACATGGTAGTATACTCACAATTGATGTCCTTAATAGAATAGGTGCTCATTTTTTTTTGGATATTTAGAAAGAACCATTCACTTGTTGTTTCATTTCCCTTTTGTAACAGAGGTTAGGACTCATGTCTTTCAAATTTTGTTGATTGATTGGATGTATCCTTACATCCTTAAGAACCTTATTGACGAATGGAAAAACTTCACATTGATACATCCAATTATTGTGGAACTGTGGAATAAAATTCCTTTGTTTATTTCATGGAACCTATGGAAGGAAAGGATTGCTAGGATTTTTAGATATCAATGGAGAAGCAACATATAGATTTTCTTGAGAAAAAAATAGAAAATTCAACATAATATAAACTCAAAAAGATTTGTTTTTTCTAAAATTATGCATGATTATAAGGACCTTAGAATCACACAAAACTATGGAATTAAAAATTATCTAACAAGAATCGACTAGGCCAAGATTCTAAGTAGAAGAATGACTATCTAGACCCCTCCTCCTAAAAGATGGATCAAGCTTAATTTTGATTATTTTTCAAAGGGTAACTTGGGTATTTTTGTTTCATGTTGTACAATAAGAGACCATAGGGGTACTTTAATTGAAGGATACACCAAATAATTGGGAATTGGCACTAGTAACAAGGCAGAGGCAATTGTTGTCTAGTGGCGTCTGAAGATGAATAAGGCAAGAGGATTTAACAAAGTAGCTATAGAAGGTGACTCTAAACTGATAATTGATATTCTTATGGGTGTTTTTGAAGCCTCGTGGAGGTTCATTTTTTATGGATGACTCAAAGAAAATGATTGAAATTCTTAACCAGTATACACTATTACACATTTACAAGGAAGTGAATAGAGCAACAAATGTTTCTTCCAATATGGGGATTTATTTTTTATAGTGGAAGAGTTCAAACTGTGAGGATTAACCTCAAAGAATTAAATAAATTATATCTAAAGAGTACCTTAGTATAGATAAATCAAGGATTAATGAGAATAATTCTTAGTCTAGACCTAATAATTATGGTTATTAATATTGACGATTGGCATTTAGCTCTAGTTTTTGGAACTCTATATGGAATATGAATTTAAATGTTAATGAATTGATTCAAAGGAAAAGGATTAGGTATGACACCCAAATGATGATTTTTTCCTCATATAATCATGAGGAAATTTTGCATCACATATTTTATATTATTATATTTTTTTTCCTATGAAACAACTCTAGAGTTCGTGGGGTTTGTTTTAGTGTAATGAAAGAAACAAGGTATATCATCAATTTAAATGATGAGTGCATTAAATATAACATCCTCAAAGCTTTATGGAGGAATAAATGGGAGGCCCACCTAATGATTAAAATGATATTGTTAGGTTGCTACCTTATCACTCCTTGCCCCAATGACATTTTTAATAAAAAATATTTTATGATTTTTCATGGCGAGCTTAAAGCTCACATGAGCCTTGGGTCTAATCTATCGATTATATTGATCTTGCATAAGATTCAACTCATTTGGAGTACTAAGGACTTTATCATTAAATACAAGTGGAGAGACTTTTAGAAAGCTAATCTAAATGGATTATCTCATTCCTCGACAGATGTTTTGTCTCTCTATTTTTATATAATTTATAAATTAAGCTCCAATTGAATTCATTTTCTATCAAATATCTACTATTGTGGTGTGTTTTTTGTTTTAAAAAATCCTTGCTTAGGAGGTGGAAGGGTTGTGGACTAAAAATTGGTGGACCAAGGAAGAATTTGAAACCATTATCTTGCATGCCACTTAAATAAAATTTTGAACTTTGAAAGTTATTTGAGGAAGTTATAATGATGCCTTTCTTTCAGGCCATGAAGGGGTTCAATAATGACCTTACATCAAATGTTTTTAACTCATGGAGGGAGGTTAAGGTTTTGATTGGCATTGCCAAATTTAAGGTAATCCCAAAACTTAAATTGTGAGGCAACAAGTCTCGAATAAAAAGGAATAAAAGTTATGAAAGTGACCAATGAGAACTACCAATGTTTCATTAATATTTTTCTAAACAAGGATGAGAAGCTAAAGATATTCCATAAAATATATGACAGAGACAAATTATCGGCTCTATATGGTCTAGTGAGTGTTCATATAATGAAATACTTCACTCTTGAAGGTAAATATACTATTGTTCATGGCTATCACTTTGAGGAAGTTATAATGACGCCCTTATTTTAGGCCATGAAGGGATTCAATAATAACCTTACATCAAATATTTTTAACTCATAGAGGGAGTTTAAGGTTTTGATTGGTAGTGACAAATTTAAGGTAGTCCCCAAACTTAAATTGTTGAGTGATAAGTCTCAAATACAAAGGAATAAAAGTTATGAAGGTGAGCAATGAGAACTACCAATGTTTCATTAAAATTTCCCTCAACAAGGATGATAAGCTAAAACAATTCCATAATAGTTACGAAAAAGATAAATTATCAACTCCCTATGGTCTGGTGAGTGTTCATATCATGAAATACTTCACTCTCAAAGGTAGTTATACTACTATTCATGTCTATCACTTTTCTTTCCTTAATAATATTAGGAAAAAGGAAAAAATAAAGATCCCCTTCTTTCTTATTTCCTCTCTACACAAATGTAGGGCCAAAGGGGCCTCCACTTTGCTACATCAGGGCCTAAGTCAAATAACTATGTTCTTCCCTAACCCCTATACTATGTTTGGTGAAAAATGTTAATCCTCTATAAATTAATCCTTTTAAGGAAAATCCAAGTTTTCTTAAACTTAACGATAACCCTACAAGGAAACCAAAATCTACTACCCAACATAATGTTGTTTCTCAAAACCCTATCAAAAAGGAAAACTAGTATACCCCTCCCTCTAAAAAAAGGATATCCCTGACAAACCCCACTTTCTCAAAATGATAATTGTCTAGACCTTGATTAAAATATGAAGGCTAAGAAGGTCACAATTTAAATCCAATATAATAATGAGGAGGGCCAATTGAATTATTCAAGCATTGGTAAAGGTGAGAGAAGTTCAGCGAGATTGGCCAATGTGGTGAAATAGAACAAATACTAGAACATTAAGGGGAAGAATCTAGCTTTCAAAGAGGAGGATGGGTCTTTGGATGAATAGTATTTTCATATTTATAAGGAGGAGGACTTGGATACAAGCCAAAAAGAGCTAGAAGTAGTGATTGGGAATGATTCTGACGATGACAATACAAGTGTGGAAGAGGGGTTAGAGGAGGAAAAAGTGAGAAAGAAGAGAAAAAGGATAATGACTTGAATGAAATGAATATTTGCATGGAAAAATAAGAGGAAGGTGTCGGTGTTTAAAATAACAACCCAACTAGACTTTGAAAATCTCTAAGAGGTAGCCAACCTCTATATTAAAGAACAACAAAGACTAGTGGCTAACTGACAAGATTCAGTCAAATACTGACATCTCCTACACTTTTGGCTCTGCAGGACCAAGGTGGGTAAACCTATACAATGTTCAAAACTTAATTCACTCATACATTGACATTGTTTTTTATAGAAGATAATTCCCAATGAAAACACACTAAGGGAAGCATTGACAACCTCAAACTTGGCTAAATTTTCAGTAACTCAACCCTCTCTCAGCCATTGGAAAGAAGAACACACAACCAACTAAATAGTAAGATTAAAAATGATTTTGCAATTAATTTTGTTTATGAGATGCACCAACTGAAAAATAGATCAGTGTCAGTTCTGGGCCATGGAGTCAAACACATAAAACTAATTCTCCAGCAAACAGTCTTCAACCAGTGGATTCAAATTGCTAATTCTTTGCATTAGCTGTTAGTGCCTTGCACCAACAATCCTACTCTTACTATCATTCAGATTCTTCTTATCAAATCCCATCTGCACCTTGAAATCATAATCACCTATTCAAAGCATTCTAACCATTTCCTTGAAACAAAATAGTGAACAAACAAAACAATCTCATGAAACTTGAGATGATAAATTCAAATACACTTTGTATTATTGAATTCACATGACTGAAAGTGTACAAATGTGGAGACAATTTGATGAAATTCATGAATGTGGAAGCACTTCATGATGTTAAATGCATAAACTGGTTGTATTTACTCTTGAATTCATAAAATTATAGCTTTCAGACTCAAACAATGACTCAGAAAATAAAACTCTCTATCTACCCAATCCAATACAAAAAATTAGAACCCTTTACAATGAGAGAAAAATAGAATATAAAGAAGAAGAGAGGAAAGTAGAAGCAGCCCTAAAATTGATCCGAAATTGCCACCTGGAAACACCTCCACCGTTGAACAGTGATCTGCAAAATATCTTCTCCATTTCCCTATAACAAACTTCAAATTTTTCTCGAAACAACATTGCTCAATTTTTTCTTCAATAGAAAAATTTCCAAGTGTCCATTCTCACTCATTACTTGCAGCTGAAAGAAAACTCCAATCCCATGAAAACTCATGTTTCAACCTTTTATTTCTATTTTACCCTTTCCTGCATTTTACTCTTTCATATTTCCCCATTTTTAAAATATTTAACTTTAAACATAACCATTAAATATTGCATTGGGCAATATTCAAATCATGTGGGCCAGTGTTTACTCCAACCATTAAAATTTTTCCTTCTTAAAGTTTTAAATGAAGGTCTTTCTCCTTTAAAATTTTATCGGGCACATAAACCCTTCACTTTTAAAAGCAAGATATTTTCCTCATTTCATGGATTTAATACAATACGCCCCTCAGAAAATAAAAAAAATTGAGTACTAACCCACTGGGTAAATAATTTTCACCATGCTTAATACTTATCAATGGACATGTAATAAAATTATCCACGCCATTTACCATTGCACTTAAAAATTATTTACCTCTAAATGCCTGACGTTTAAAAATGCACTAGGCCCCACCCCAAATTTAAATCAAACTATTCAACCATTCATTTTTTTGAAATTTATTAAAAATGGGCTCTTCCTATTCTCGCACACCTCGCAAGAGCTTTTCTTGCATCACACAATGTTGTGCAAGGCTGGGCTGAAAATGCCCTAATTTCATTTTTTTTGTTGCTCGTTCGTGGCAATGGCCGCCATAGCTTCCTACTACTCACACCTCTCAATACATCCATTTTGTGCTCATAGGAAACAAACATGGCACCTCCTACTTGCTTTGCATGGGCACACCTCTCACCTTCCTCATCCTTCCTGAGCCTCTTCCTCTTGGTATTATCCTCCTCATGGGCGCAGGTATTATATTCACTGGTGCGAGCTCAATATCCTCTTGCATTTTTCATGCACCTATCCATATTGATGGTAGATCCACCTCCCATGTCTCCATGCAAACCTCTTGCCACTGTGTTGTCCTCCAACATCATGCGGGCTTCCTCACACCCTTCACTGCCCTTCTCACATGGCGTGGGCCTCATGAGCCTCCTCCTCTTGCTGGCATGCTCTACATTGCAGGTCGCGTGAGCCTCCATCACACCGAGCCCTTTGTTGTGCATGGTTCCTTTATAGACCCTTCTCTTAGGCCATGTGCATCATCTCCCTCACTGGTTGCAGGTCACCCATTATGTCGGTCACTTCATAACATGGCGCCATCCCTGGAGGAATGCAAGCTTTTTTGCTTCCCCACTGGTTACCTCTATTGGACCTCCTATTGCTAACATGGTTCAGGACTCTCCTGGTCACACCCAACTCCCTTTGTTGGCCACACAAGCCTCCTCCACCAATGGCACTAGTTTTCTTGCCTGTGGTCTCCTTGCATCTTGCATTTGCTAGGATGTTTGTAAAGCCTTTTCAACGAATGCATTCGCTACCTGTCTCACTGCCAGCCGTGCCCCATCATTCCTCCTACAATTGCATTTGTTTGAAGGTTCCAAAGGTGATCACCAAGTCCACCTTTACTTAGAGGAATTCTTTCAAGTAGGCTATGTGCCTTGTCCATGCTACAATTCCCTCTTATGGTAAGTGTGCTTGTTTCCTCTAGCATATCCTCCTTGAAGAAAGCATTTGAAATTTTTCTATGTATCTCAACCCAACCACATTCTCTTGGAGGCAGTCTCAGCCACATTCTCCACATATCCACTCTTTGCACTCTTTGAACCACTCATTTGGCTATGTTCTCCCAAAGCATCAAAGTATTTTATTGATTATAAAAATCCTTGGAACACCTGTTATACTTAGATAACCGAACTTATTGAGTGAATCATATCATTGTGTCCAACTACCAAGAATTCCATAAACACCCCCTATGGTACATACCTCAAAACAACTCTCATTAATGCCAATGATCATTATCCAATTGATGGAAAAGCTTTCAGATTTTATACTGAAAATTGGATCTTACTTTACCTTCAAATCTTCAAGGGCAATTGTGATCATTCACTTCCTTACATGTGGATCTATTGAAAGAAGAAATTATTAAAATGACTCCCACAATGCAAAGTTTACAGTGCAAAGCAATGTCAGGCCCCAAGTGGGTCCGACTAAAAAAAAAAATCATTTTCAAACAAGTTTTACACTCAAACAATCTGAAACTACCTTTTGAATACTTCAGAAGTTGAAAAACGAACTGGGTCTTCATCAAAATTAGTTTTCTGAGACTTTTGCAAAATGGTCAAAACAGGTCAAGTTGCCTTAGGAATCAATCTAGGAAATTGGTCAAATGACCTCTGGGAGATATCAAAACTTATAATCATATAGTCATTTGACCCAAAAGTATAGTGCAAAAGATAGATTGGAGAAACATATTATGAGGAAGCGGATATTAATCGGCAAATTTGCCCAGTCAAGCTTTTATGAAACAACAATAGTTATGAACCAATACAAACTAACTCAATGACTAATTTGCAATAATAGCAAATCAACCCCTGACGAGCTACCATCAGACAGGCAAGTTCATTAAGGTATTATGAGCATGTGTGCAGAAGGAATTTGCTTGAATCATCACTGATCAAAAGTTATTCATGGTCGAAGTTGGCCATTCAGAAAGGCTGTCAGGAATTCAGATGCAAAATAGAACAAACTGCATTCGGTTTCGATCTGCTAAAAATAGCAAATCAGATCATGAGGTTCTGAAAATTGACACCCAAGATCATTTTGATATGGGGAATATGGAACAACATTCATTTTGACATGATAGTGAACTAGTTGTGAAAACCAAGCTCAAACAGGAAGCTGTTTCGCAAACTGACAATTTGCAAACAGTAGAACAGTGCAAAAACCTTCCAGCTTCACTTTTCGAAACGCTATCAGAACTTATCGTGGGAAGCTAAAATTTGACATGCCTTCTCACATATGTCTACTGAGTATGTCTACAAATGGGTTTTGCACGACAATCAACAGGCCTCAAAATACAAGCCTCCAAAGTGGGTCAGTCAGGTAGACTTGTCAGGTGCACCTCTGAAAGTGCAAAGAATTTTTATTTTGAAATAGGCATGTCAAATTTGCAAAATTTGAGAGTGCCATCAGAAGGTGTGAACCCAAAATAAGAGGAAGATACCAATGATTTTTTTAGTGGCTAATATTCGCCAATTAGCTAATAGTTGAAATATGGGAATCAAAAATTGGCTAATAGTTTGAGCAGTAACATGACTAAAGAATCACCACATTTTCACAAAATTTATTATAGTCTTATCTAAATCACCAAAGAATTTATTTTATTAACCAAATTAACTCAAAAATTTTCCATAATATTTGATCCATGATTAGATCAGATTCACCTCAATTTTATAAATTATAGTAGAAATCTATATTAGTTTGCCAGTAATATATTAGAATTATTACTTTCTTTAAGACCATGTTTCTAATCTTTAATTTCCACCATTTATTTATAATATAATATAATGTCTCGTGTTGTATTCCATGAAGTAAAATGTACTCAAAATTTGTAATGCTCATGGGTCCCACAATTTTGGGTCTCATGAGTATTATAGATTGTGGGTAGATTTTAGCTCACAAAGTACAATGAGGGTTGCTAGTGTTAGTGTGAATAGGGTTATTTCCTAACTACTTCTTAGTGAGCACTTATTCACATCATTAATAAGTTTGCTTAGGAGTAAGTTTCCTAGGTGGCATTCTAAAAACTAGTATTAATGGGGCCATGCCTCATTATTTACTTTTAGTTATCTATGAATTTAATAATTCTCTCATGTATTTAATATTTGCATTGAGTTTGTTATAACTTATTTGTCTCATGTGTTGGGATTAAGACACTTGTCATGATATTTTCTAATCATTCTCTCACCCTGCCTATGTAAGAAAGGCTCTTGTACACTTGTAAATCATCTCAATTCATTGTTTTTCACTTCTTGTGAAATAGCCCCTTCATGTGTTGCTTCTCTCTTTTGTAAAGGTGTTATTTTGGTCTGCAGACATTACTAGAACCCTGCTTCAATAGTTAGATCAAATATCTAAAAGCAATTTTTTATCCCCATTATAATTATAGATCATGGGTACATTTTACCTTATAGAATACTATGAGGCCCATTATATTACATTTAAACAATGGTGATGAGTACATATTATAGTCTACCCCTTAAACACATCAATAATTTCCATCCTCACACCCCCACTTTTCGGTGAGAATTATTTTTATATTGGATGGATTGGCCATCATAATTAATGCATTTTCCAATTATTTTTCAAGATTCACCAAAATTTTCTTTAAAATTTTATTGATGTAAAAAAATTATCAATAAAATTAATATTTAAAAAAAAAAAAGGAAATATTTGCCAATATAAATTAATATTTTTCTCTAAAAAAATGAAAGATTCACTAGGATTTTATATCTTTTTTTGAGGAGTGTTTCTTAAATTTATTGTGGATATTTCAAATACCCCATGCTCCCTTCGGGTTATTTTGATGTTTTTCCTAGCTTCTAACCTTGCCCGATAAATGAAAATGGTATCCATCTTTGCCTTTTAGCATTATTGCACCGAGCCATCACGTGTCACCAAATCACTTACCGAAAGAAAAATTATCTTTTCTTCTCTCTCGGGTCTTGACTTCCTACTATGTATCCTTTGCCCTCGTAAACTATGTTGGGCCTTTTAAACCATGCCAATGAAAAATAAGCTACCACATGTCTCTTCATTGCAAACTCTCATCAAGAGACGAGGAAGATGATTTTTGGTTTGTGAAATGCCACCACGTACCCCTCAGTACGGTTAAATAAAAGAAAGGTGTGGCGCAAACCCCTGGCCACCATATTTCCCCGTGCGTTATGCTGGTTTTAAATCAAGATGAAACTTTTTTACACAGGGTGGATCATGTCCACTACCATCATTTGCAGGGGATGCACCTGACTAGTGAGCGACTAGGTTCATGACCGAGAATCTTTTTGTTGCAACGGTCAATGAATGATTGATGCAAGCATTATGATTCATGATGGGGAATCATTTTATGTTATAGACTTCCAAGGTAGTGGATGCTCTTTGATATATATACTACTTCTTCCAAAGGATAAATGTTTATGATTTGAAGAGAAGGAGTTCCTCAGAAACCAGATGAAGGAATTATTTAGATAAGGAAAGAAAAATGTTATGTGCTAGTTTGCAATATCTGTAGAAGAATTTAGGAGACACTAGGCCTCTATTTTGTTATATAGTTATAAAAACTCATAGACTGTGCCCTTGTAATTTGGCCTTTCTATTTCGTAATTTTTGATAACATTATACTGTGCTGTTTCTGAAAATTTTACTTACAACATCAATGATTTGAATAGAATGTTGATTTGGAACCATGTGATTGACTCTCGATGTCCAGTGAAACTCTATGCAAATGATTTTATGTTATGAAATAAATCATTTAGTTCTTTTTCTTTGATAGTTTTCATTTCAAACATAGTAGATTTCTTAGCGGGCCCTTAAACCATATCTATGAGATAGGTCTATCATGCCTTAAATAAAAATCTTGGCACACCACCCTAGTTAGATCTTTTATTTTATATATGCTTCCTTTTCCCATTCAAAACCCTCATTAGAGAAAAAGTTGACTTCTTTAAAAACCGGAGGTCACTCAGTTTGGTGAAATAGGCCCCCCCTAAAAGTGAGTTTCCCATAAGAGGCTGTTACCTTGCGAAATTTTGGCATCAACTATTTTTTCTTTTCTGAAATACTCGGTGGGACAACTATGAAGGATATGCTTAAACTTTAAGCAAAGTACATGAGCCATCAACCTGTCACAAGATCCCAAAAAGTGAACAACCTTGGTTTGTTGGTATCTCCTTTAGGGTCAATACCAACTATAACCCATTATAGAAACATCCTAAATCCTTGACCACTTATGTTGCCTATTTCCAATTGAAATTATGTGGCTTGGGACATCGGAATTCCTCTTGTTGCCCTAGTGGCACCTGCCATTTATGCCCCCATTTCGGTCTCTTCCCTCAATTATTTTCCTAAGTTTACTAGAGATGGCTTGAGAATACCATATGAACATCTCTAAGATGTTGCAGATGTGTGTTTCATCCATGGATTAATAGATGAAAACATAGTGCTAAGGTTACTCATAGCCTCTTTTAGAGGGAAAGCATCAGATTGGTACTACACTCTGTCAGCTAACTCTATCGGTACATGGCATCAACTCAGAGACCCCTTCTTTGAAATATTCTTCAATGATGGTGATAGATCTTCTGAGTATCACCAGCTAGAGACCATAAAGCAGGCCCCGTATGAAGCCTTGACAGACTTCAATACACGGTTCCACATGATTTGGCAAAGAGTTCAGACAACAATTCATCCACCACCTAACTTACCATTCATGTATTACCTAAACTCCATCAATTTCAACATTTCCATGATCATTCAATCACTCAGCAGAACCACACTACTAGATGCATACAATACTGCAACTAAAGAAGAAAACAATCTAATCGATGCTAGGAAGTTTTTGCCTCGGCCCACTATGCCTATATTCCCTGAGATGCCAGTGTTCACCCAGGCAACACTACCTATCTCACTAGTTGCTTCCCTGCAATCTATCTAAACGTATGCAAGAACACCTCAGAACACCTTACCTAGTCCTTTGAAGGATGAAACAAGCAACATAAATGAAATGTTGCAAGCTATGGCAAACAAGATAACTATCATCAAGCGCAACTAGGCTGCTCCTCCAAATCCAACCTATAATAATTATCGAAGGTGGAAGGCCTTCTTACCAATATAAATTAGTTCCAAGGAAGCACTTGTAGAAGTCCTCAAGCATCAACAATAAGTCAAATAGTGTTGGTAACTACTCTGTTACCAAATACCTTGACCTAAGTTCAAAAATAGAGTTGACTATAGGACAAAAAAATTTGATCAATGATGGAAACCCCTTGTTTTCTCCTTGTGGTGACTCACATATGCCCTGAAATTTCCCATGTGACAATCTACAACAAAAGATAGTAGCACAGTGCAGCCAGGGTACACCATCAGAGCATGGATACTATGCATACACCTCCCCACAAATAGAAAATGTGATACTCACCACTCAGATGCAAGGAATGTCCTTAGATTGGGAAACCGATATAGCTCCCGACCACGCCCTTTTCTCATGGATGGAAGGAGAAAAGGCAGTGTTCACATTCAAAGTGACCACTTCCAAAGCTCTACATATATAACTCAACCACAACACCCACCCCAAAGGAATATCCATAGACGAAGCAGTCAACCCACAATTGGTCAATCCATAGCCTAAAAGCACCTCAGAATATGAATCTAGTACTTCCATAGTGGCACCATCATGTCCACCAATAAAGGAAATTATAATGACAAGGGCCAAAAGGCAAGAAACTCCAAGACTACCATAGTTTGATGTAGTGGAATAGTTAAAACAATCATCTACTAATGTTTCCCTATGGGAAATATTATCCATTCTAGGGAAAAAGACATTGCTATAGAAGGCTCTCCAAGAAGAACCGATCACAAAACCAAAAGAGCGATCACTATAAGAGGGAGCTATTAGTTAGTCAACTCTAGCCAAAGTTCTCATGAATATAATAGAAGAAGCCTCTACTGAAGTTCAAGAAGAGAAATTGGCATTCAAAATTGACAAAGGTGAACCAAAGATGAAGCCATTTTACTTGACCCTTGTTGTAGGTAACAAATTTCTACACAAATCCATGATCGACTCTGGTGCCAACATCACAGTCATGCCCAAGCAGATAGTTGAAGACCTAGGACTAACCTATGAGCCATTGAAGAAAGGATTCATGCAGTTAGATGGGAATATGGTCAATATTGTAGGAGTCATTAAAAACCTCCTGTTGACCCTGTTTTCTTGCCCAACTATCATAGTCAAGCAAGATACAGTGATCATTGATATTCCCCCAATATTCGATCTATGCCTATCCAGGGAATTCACTTTTAAATTAGGTGGATAACTTTCTTTAGATTGGTCACACTTGATTATAAGGACCAAGAATGGGGCCAAAATGAAGCTAGTATCCAAACCTCTGCATTTGGAACATGTTGTAGATGAAGCTATGAAAATCTTTGAGTCCTCCCACACTTCTATCATGAAGGGAGGAAATGTACTGCACCAAACTTCTTGAGGATGAAGAAATTATAGGAGATTGGGTTGATCAAGAGGAGGTCATCCTAAGCGAATTCATTGATAAAGACCCTTTCAACAATTATCATGCCACTAGATTGGAAACTTATGTCATTTATGACAAAGATCAAGCTATCCCAAAGATAATGCAAAAACTTGAAGGAAGTTTGGCAACCAAACTGCATTCACAACACTTGAAGGGTACATAATATCAAAGCAGTACAAAAAACAAAGAAGACCTTACCTCCCCAAGTGGTAAGGAGATAGTCAAACCTTTTCAATCTCGATTGTCTTGTTATAGTGATGAGATGGAAAATAAAGGCTTCATAATAGGTTTGGACTCAATAAAGCAAGAAGGCATGGATTTTTTCAGAGTTCCCAAACTAATTCAGAATCAAGCCCTAGATATCGAGCCTATAAGGAATGTTTGTGTTGGATCATCTAGAGATAAGGTTTGGGACCTAATTAAGAGCTTTGGAACCTGAAATATTCAAGTTATTCCTCAAGAATAGGATGATGCCATGAAATATATGGTGAAAGATGGACCCCAATCTAAACTAGTGCCTGATCAGATGAAAAAAAAATGCTCCAGGGACTTAACATTTCAAATCATAAATAAAAATGATGGGTAGTACTGGCAAGTACTCAATAGTGATGGACTTATCACCTAGATTGATTTGCAGTCAGAAGAAGCTACCGACCAAAGGAGGGAAACAGTTTCCAAAGTGATGATGGGCAATACATCCTATAAAGATTCCATGAATTTCCAAAGGATTTGACCACTCTTGAGGGTTCCCCTTTTGACAATATTAGAAATAATAAGAGAAAGAACTTAGCAAAAGAAAATAATTGTATGGATGGTCAAAACATAAAGGCAAACAATTTTCGAGTCTGAAAAAGAATCCTATGTCAAGAAAAAGAGATACGTATACATTTTTTAAAGGAAAGTGATTGGTTGTCTACTTGGTCATATGACAAGCTCAAAGGACATGATCTCGACATAATCCAACCCATGATAACAACAGAGAAAGGGACCAAATAAACATGCCAAATAAAAGGGCTAGTAAGTCTAAATATTAAGGCACTGATAAATTAACAAAGGTTGGCGAGGTTAATGCCAATGCAAGATGCCTTCTTGGCTGAACCTAGTGGGGTTATCGATCATTTTCTAGGCCAAAGGAAAAATGAAGGGATTCACCTATGTGCCAATCTCCACAAATGGAAGAAAGTGCCAACAAGGAATTATCACCCACCATCCTTTATGGAACTAATATCAAAGATCATAGCAGGTGTAAGCATGTTGTCCCTATTTAATGGTCATTTGGACCAGAAACTAGAGGATAAAAGCCTAATAGTAATATCCAGTCAATCAAAATCAAGAACTAATAAGCATGAGGAATATATTTGAAAAAATTCAAAACAAGCAAGACAAGGATTTTAGATTAAGAAGTAGAGAAAGAAAATCACCAAGGATTCCCCATTAAGGGAATTCACTTTGAAGTTATAAAGGCTCATGCAGGTAGCCCTACCATGTAAATATGTAATTAAGTGTGTTTTTTTTTTTTCTTTGTAATTTTTATTCATTCGGTCTTCCTCAGTAGTAACACAACAACTAAAATTCCACAATGTAACACAGAGAATAATACAAAATGTCCAAAGTGATAAAAAATCATGCAGCAAGTTAGAGATATTAAATATAAGCTTATCCTTCATTATATTTATGTACTTCAATAAAATTACAATGGAAAAATGGCTCAAAGGCCACGCATTCAGAGGAGTATATACTTATATATATGATATGGAGCCTTTCTTTGGCTATATACAAAAAGATTAAACAACTTTCGGTTTTAAGGGAGCAAGAAAGAGAAGAGTTTCAGTATTCAGTGAGAGAAATGGAATCAACATCACTAGGTACCACCTTGTCCTCAGCCACATCAAAAACTCCATCCAGAGAAGTATTGGCAGGTGGTTTCAAAAACACCAAGCTCTTGAAATCGGTATACCAGTCAATGTTGAAAAATGGCACCATATTGTAAATTCGAAGAAAAAAGTAGCAGGCACGAATGGCTTTTTCATGAATAACTTCTTGTGACTAAAGGTAAAAGCTACCTTGAATCAAAAACCATGGGACAATCACATTCTCTTCAATGAACTGATGAAAGTCTCTTGTAGTTGGTATCCAACCAAAAGTAGTGTGCGCCAACACCTCTTTGAGGCCATTCAGGTACTTCTTTGGGAACACTTTTTCTCACCAATTGAATGATAAGTGGCTTCAGAACTTGGATTTGAGTAGTGATTCCATAAAGTGAGGACTCACATCAGTGTTCACCCTATACTTTTCCTCATATTCAAGACAGTCGCGACCAAGGACCCATTTCACAGCTATAACGGCCAAGGAATGTTTATTCTTTGTCATCCTTTTCAAACGCCTAGTTGAAACCTCCCCCAAAAAGTCCATTTGAGGTTTATGGGAGGTTAGCCTAATAGGGGTGTTCATGGTGTTAGACTAACTCAGTGACTAGCTCCATTAAAGGCTACAAATTGAAGGTAGTGCTAACTATGGATTCTCTTAGGCACATGTTATGCATTCCCAAGGTTGGCACTAGAGAACGACCGATGTAGCACTTTAGCTAGAGGAAAGGTTCTGAATACTGGGGAAGTCAGAATCAAGCCGAGGACTTTTATAATTATGAGACTGGAAGACCCTAGAAGAGCAAGCAGCCAATACAAAATTTGAATCATCATGGCTATTATAGGTAGCCAGATATGAAGGACATCTTCTCTATGATATCTTTTGTTTATAGTTTGGATAATGATGAGATCATGTCTGAAGTTCATTTGGGCCTTGGTTTCAAACTCAAGAGATAGAAGGAAACTTTCTGGTATGAATTCACATAAATGATTATCAAGGACATGAAGAAACAGATTGGTGAGTTTGAGACTATGGGTAAATTTAGGTATCCATCTCTCCTTTCCTATATGTTTCTACATCCAAACCCAACTTTCTTCAGAAAAAAAATAGAATTGTCTATATTTGATGAAAGAAACCATTGGAAACTAGCCTCAGTATGGACTCCCATCCTCTATTCCATGTAGGATTATTATTCATTTTCGAAGAAGTTCCTGGATCCGATTTTGCATGACCTGGGTGAGGATGGTGATTATTATCGCCTATTGAGAAATTAAACTAGTTAGATGTAGTCCTTGCTCCCAAAGTGTGACTGGCTCCTCAATGAATATTTCACATGTGTCTGAGTGCATGGCTTTTGCAAAGATCTGATCCGACTTCCCACATCCCCCATAAATCAGATACTAGCCCTTGAAATCTTTCAATAGATGACTGTTATGGACTAGAATTTTTTCTTTAACATGAAGAAGAGAAAGAAAACATTCTTTGATAGCCCAATGAGCTTCAATACAGTGATCATGGTAAAGAGAAGGTCAATAAACCTACTTGAGGATAATTTGGAACACCTTGGGTTAGTTTTTATCAATGACAAATGGACTACAACCCCGAGAAAGATCTAGGTGACACATATATGAAGGTAAAGCATAGTCCTCAGCCATAATGAGAGGCATCAAGAAATCCGATTGAAGATGATAAATTTTTTTGGGTGGACTTGGCACTCATGCCGAAAGATAATTGGAGGCCACCATGGCTTCACTTCTACCTCGTCAAAGGGAAGGTTGATGAAAATAGTTGTATAAGTAGTACCCTCCGAGGAAGCCTAGTAAAAGAGAACTGGAAGTCGAAAAAGATAAACGATTTCTAGATCTACTGATAAGAGACTAGTAACCCCGATGTCCCCTTCTAGCATCCATTGATTTTTGATGTCGATGACCAATTTGATTCCCTTTGGGATGAGAATCATCTATGCTCTGATGCAAGTGATGCAAAGGAGCTCAAACCCGAAGATGCCCCACCACACTTTGATAAGGGAAAGCTCAAATGAAAGGCAGTGATACAACCTAGTACTGCAATTAAGAGGAGTGTGCAAATGAAAAATTCATGATTGAGGTCCTCACAGTCTCAACTGGCTAACATCGGGGCAACACAACAACAGTTGGAGGTGGTAGATGTAAAAAAATATTCGCCTAACAAAGAACAACATACTAATGTCAATATCATTGGAAGTTTGCAAGAGGCTATGGTTAGCCAAGGGTTTGAAAAAGAGTCAGTCTCTCACATATCATTCTCTTCCCCTCTTCTTGGCTTATAGTCTTTGGTTTCTTCTACGATCCCTACAATGCCTGTTAGTCTAGGTATAGGGCTATCTTTCTCTATCCCCTCTACAGCAATTGCAAGAAGACCTCTCCAATTCTCTAATATTAGATGGATGGCTTTCACTCCCCCTCGGGCTACCCCATCACTAGTCATGATGCCTTTTGTCACCCAATCCTCCTCCTCATCTACACCCATACCAACTGCCCTAGTGGGTTTTGAAGTTGTCATCCCTATTGCATCATCAGAGTCAACTCCGACCCAACCTTTGTAGACATCAGAGCTTGAGGTGTCTCTCTCACCCCCACCATTTTCCATGAGCCCCTCCATAATGTAATCATCTGGGGTGTGGAATATTCCTCCTTTATCTCCACAAACGGTAGCCCTTCCGAAGAAGAAAACATCTAAAATCACCCACCTCTCTTTTCCTTTCTTTGTGCCTCCTAGTGTTCCCTTTGCAGGTGAATGAATCAGATCATTGGCTCAATTATTTTCCCAGAGTGATATAATGAAGCAGGCTCGAGCTCTCTGACTTCAGAAGTGACAAGAAAAAAAGGCCAAGAGACTAGCGGAGCCTAGGGTCCATTCAATTTATAATGAGGCTCAAAAATTGTTGCATGTCATAACCCTAAATCCAAATGTTGTTAAACCACACAGAGAAATGCAACCCGATGACTATGAAATCCATGCCATCAGACAGGACTTGCATGTTGCCCAACCATAGGATACAGTCAATCTCTTGGAGGAGACACAACGGGTGGTGACTACTGACTTCCTTAAGTCTGGTTGCAAATTAGAAAAGGTGGAGGACAATCTCAAGGTTGTCAAGGCAAGGTTGGATGTTGAACTGACTAAATAAAAGGTACAAGAAGCCGAAAAGGTGCACATCTCATAGAATATGGGGGCTGAACAAGCTTCCCTGCAAAGAGAGCTCAAGAAATTCCAAACCCAGGAATCGGGTCAGATAGCCGAACTATAGCAAAAGAACTTGGAATTATGCGATAAATTGTCCCAGTCAAAGGAGGAAGTACAATGAAATATCAAAGACTTACAATATTTGAATGACCATATTAAGAAAAAATTACGAGAAAAGGATGCAAACTAAACAAGTGCACAGGCTCAAATTCAAGAAGATCTCAAGAAGTTCAGGCTTACCTTAGATCAAGAGTTTCCAATCCGCAAACAAGTTGAAGAATGGTGGTTGACCACACAAAAATACCTAAAGGAGAAGCTCACCTCTACCACGAAACAATTTTTAGGGTTAATGCATGAGATTAGGATGAAGGAAGTTGAAATTAACCAGTTGAAGAAAATCGCCCAAACACATACTCCACAATCAAACCTCTCCTCAGTAGCCCAACAATTGTATGCTTCTTACTAGGAAAGATTCAAGGCCTTGTACCCTATCCTCCAGCTCACACTCTGATTCATGGAAGAGGATGTAGAAGTTGAGAAATCCAACTTCAGACTCCAAGAACACCTGCATGCAAATGGATACCTGTCACAAGGAAGACAATGGATGGAAAAAACAAACAAGGGTTTGAAGCTCTGAAAAATGGAGAAATGATCTTATTAGACAAAAAAGGAATTAAGAATATACAATGGATCAATCCTTAAGAAAGAGATCATGCAAAACCCTAATAGGAAAACAATTAATAATTAATATAATTATTAAATGTCACTTAATGCAAACTAAAGTGAAATCTTAAGAAAACAATAAAGGTAACTTAATCAACACAATAAAGTTAAAACCTTTACTCTAACACCCCCCCTTAAGATGAGCAAGAGTGTAGCTACAAAAATGTGCAAGAAAGAAAATGTAACTACAATGCAAGAAGCTAAACATGGGTCTGGACAACTAGGCTAGATCAGGAACCCAAATTCAACCAAATCTCTATAAAGTGGAGAAATAAAGAAAACCTCATGGGAAAAATTGTACTTCAAAAAGAGATGCTAAAAGTCATAAAGAACATCACTAAAGTAGAAGAAGCTACAAACAACTGTCAAAAGATGATTGCTATGGTGCTGAAGAACCTCATCTAAAGATAGGATGATTAGGATCAAGAAGACAACAATTTTCATGAGTGCCCCAAACGACAAGATATAGATGGCACAAGTACCAATAGTCTGAAAGACACTGATCAACTGAGAATGGAAGATTCCTTCCAAGGTGAAACCAAGGAAGCATTAGCAAGAACACTATAATACCCCCCCCATAATACTGAACTGGGAGAGCTTGAAAAATCCACTGAAATGTTGTTTAACACCCTATAGTGCATGAAGGAGAAGAAACAACATCTGAAAGTGCACAAGAAAGCACTTGCAACTAAAAAAGTGGTGTGCAAAACAAAGCACACATGTATGAGGCTAGAATCATATGGATCCACTGTCGTCATGGAGGGACACTCACCAAACAAAGGTGTGATGGCAAAAACAAAGGCACTACACAACCCTCCCATGGCACTTTATAATACAGTGCGAGTACAAAATATGGAACAACCTTATGTACAAAATCCCCCAAAATACATGTGCAATAGTGTGGCACTTTATCTCAGTGCATTTACATAGAATATTGCTTACAAATGATGTTCAAAATTCCCACAAAGGACAAAAAATTAGAAATACATCAAGAACCCTAAAAAATGAAGCATCTCATGCAAACGAGAAATTCCCAAGAGCTAATATGTCCACGTAATTCACCAGAGTGTGAAAACATAGAAAATTGAATAAAATATACCTGAAGGGAAATCTAGAAATATTGCATGGATGGAACTAAAGAGATCTAAAATATGGTTCCAACATCGCTGAGATCACGAAAAATGGAGAAACAGGTCAAAAGTTATGAGCTCAGGACTGAAAACAGCTCCTTTGACTTCAACTGGTTGTAGAATGAACCAATAGAAAAATGAAGTGATCAAAACCACACCAATGGAAAGTTGACAGAACCATCTTTCTGATGATATCTTGTTTTCCAAAAAACGATATTGTATGCCCACGTTATAGCCTTTAGAAAAAGATAGCTCCAAAGGGGAAAAAAAACCAGTGCTCGATTAAATTTGACAGTCATACGGCCGTCGGAGAAAAAATCTGGGCCTAAATTTGATGGCTAAATGGCCATTGCTGCACATGCACAATAGGGCTTATTACAATAAAAAAATAAATTTATATTAAGAAAACAATAAAAAAATTTTTTGATTTAAAAAGAAAAAAGCGCGGCCTGGGCAATTCTGTCATCAACAATCAGACCGTCGATGACCTGTGTACTATCATTGATGGTACTATCAGACTGACAGTTAGCAGTAAAGTCATCGATGGTTGGCAGTACACTGCCCAACATACTGAAGGGGCTTGGGATGGCCGATGGTGGGAAGCGATGGCCGGGAGAAGGAAGCATCGGTGGAGGCTGCACGAAACGGTGGTGGGAGCTATGTCGGTCGGTGGAAATAATGAATGCTGGTAGGGAAGGTTGGTCATTGGACCAACGCAAATCTATAGACTGGTACAAAATGTACTAGAGACTTCAATGCTCACAGATTTAAAATTTCAAACCCCACAAAATAAAATAAACTGCCACCAAATAAAATTTTAATAGCTCGATGAAAATATATTTTTCAAAACATATAAAAATTTTATATTTTTTTATTGTGCAAAATAATCATACCCTATACCTGGGTGGGCCATACTGGTAAAAAAATTTGCCTCTCAAATCAACTTTGTCCAAATTGGATGAATGACCAATCGATTTAGGGGTTTTGGACTGGTACGGATCCAACGGTGAGGTCCGTTTGGACTCAAAATGCTTTGAAATTGCAGGTGATTCCCTCGATAAAAAGAACATACCCCAAAACTATGAATGCCTGATCCAACCCTTGTAGCTCCAAATTCTTCAAACAAGAAAACATATGCAGCAGGATAGCTCTGATACCATGTAGAAGTTGAGAAATCCAACTTTAGACTCCAAGAACACCTACATGCAAATGGATACCTATCACAAGGAAGAGAATGGATGGAAAAAACAAACAAGGGTTTGAAGCTCTGAAAAATGGAGAAATTATCTTATCAGAACAAAAAAGGAATTAAGAATATACAATGGACCAATCCTTAAGAAGGAGATCATGCAAAACCCTAAAAGAAACCCTAATAGGAAAAAAATTAATAATTAATATAATTATTAAATGTCAATTAATGCAAACTAGAGTGAAATCTTAAGAAGGGAATAAAGGTAACTTAATCAACACAATTAAGTTAAAACCTTTACTCTAACATGGCTACATATTTATGTAAGGAGGTTCGTGACACGATGGAGAAACCATAATTCATAGAAGGCCAAGTCTCTGAAGTGAATAGGCTACTAGACAAGCTATATACAGTGTCGAGAGAAGATCTAGAATGAGCAAGAATCAAGGATCATAATACAACTGTTGAGGTCATGAGGAGATTTATTCACTGCCAGGAGCTATTCTTCATGCTTAGAGATGTTTGATTACATTGGGGGTAGGTGCATGGAAATGGGTAGCAATTTCATGGACAAATTACTTTTTCATCCCAAAATAGAGAAAATGCGAATGCATTATAGTAAAACGTGCTCACGTTATGGCTTGGTAATGAATGAGCCTAGGCTCAGTCATTACCAAGCCTAACGTGGGTGTGTTAAAACACGAGTGCATTATAACATGCTCACATTATAACACACTCGCGTTATGGTTTAAATTTCAAAAAATGAGCGCATTTTGAGTTCAAAAACTATGCATTTTTAGAATCAAAAAAACATTTCCAAAACGTGAGCGCATTATAATGCACTCGTGTTTTAGTCTACATTGATAAAGAATTCTTTTCTTTTTCTTTTCTCTTTCTTCTTGTTATCTTTTAGGGAAACTATATACATAAAATAAACATTTAAGTATAAGTTGACATTTACATATGGACATTTACTTTCTTATACTTTAAGTTATATTTCATGATATAGGTAGGATGTTTGAGAGTGGTTTCAGATCTCTAGGAGTTACAATACAAATTCTAGTTTTTGGAAGATCTCAAAAATTTCAGACTTAATCAGATTTTAGTAATCAGCAAGTTATATCATCTTTCTCTCTTTGTCTCACACATTTTTTATCCCTTATGCTCTTTACCTCTCTCACACACTCTCCCCTTCCCTCTATACTTCTATCTATCTAGCCTCTCTCTCCCCCTCCATCCCTCCCTCCTTTCTTCCTTCCCTCTTTTCCTCTAATTTTCTCTTTCCCCTCTCTCTCTTCCTTCCTCCCACCCACCTTCCCTCTCTACTTCAATCTATCTAACCTATCTCTCACTATCTCTCTCTCTCCATCCCTCCTTTCTCTCTTCCTTCATCCCAACCACCTTCCCTCTCTAATTCTCTCTATCTAACCTATCCCTCTCTTCCTATCTCTCACCATCCCTCCTCTCTCTCTCAATCTCTCTACCTTCCTCCTCCCTCATCTCTCTCTCATTCTCTTTATCACAATTCTCTCCCTATATCCCTCCCTCCTCCCCTCTCTTCTTCTATCTCTCTCCCTCCCTCCTCCCCCCTCTTTATCTCTCCTTCCCTATATACTACTCTCTACTTCTCTCCATCTCTACCTCTCTCTCCCTCATTCCCTCTCACTCTCCCTCTCCCTCCCTCCCTCTCTCTTAATCTCCCAACCTTCCTCCTTCCCTTTGTGTTTCTCTCTCTCACACACTCTCTCCCTCTCCGATCTCTCTCTTTGGTTTAGGCTTTATGGTTTATGGTTTAGGGTTTAGGGTTTAGGGTTTAGGGTTTAGGGTTTAGTATTTAGGGTTTAGGCTTTATGGTTTAGGGTATAGGGTTTAGGGTTTAGTATTTAGGATTTAGGCTTTATGGTTTATGGTTTAGGATTTAGGTCCAACTCCCTCTCTCTCCCCCTCTCTCTTAGGTGTACCCCTCCTTCTATCGCTCCCACCCCTCTCTCTCTCTTAGTTATATCTCTCTCCTTGTATCTCCCTCTCTTAGGTCTCCCCCACCCTAAGAAGAGAACACACACACACACACTCTCTCTCTCAGGTCTCTCCCTCCCATCCCCTTCCCCTCTTCTCAAGTATCTCCCTCCCACCCTAACCAGAGAACACACACTCTCTAAGTCTCTCTCTAAGGTCTCTCCCTCACCCCCCCTCTCTCTCTCTCCCAGTTCTCTACCTCCCACCGCCTCTCCCTCTCTCAAGTATCTCCCTCCCACCCTAACTAGATAGTCTCTCCCTCTTCATCTTAGCTCCTATATCTCAAGTCTCTCTTTTACACCGCATCTCCCTCTCTTATCCCCTCTCCCTCTCTCAATTCTCTCCCTCCCACCCTAATTAGAGAACTCTCTCTGAAGTCTCTCCCTCCCACCCTAATTGGAGAACTCTCTCTCAGGTCTCTCTCTCTCTCTCTCCCTTTCTTAAGTCTCTCCCTCCTATCTCCCTCTTTTCCTCTCCCTCTCTCTCCCTCTCTCTTAGGTCTATCCCTCCCACCCCTCCTACCCCTCCCTCTCTCTCAATTTTATCCGTCCCAAACCCTCCCCTTCTTTCAAGTATCTCCCTCCTACCCCACCTCTCTCTCAAGTCTCTCCCTCCCACTATCTCCCCCTCTCTTAGATCTCTCCCCATGCTAACTAGAGAACACACAAACTCTCTCTCTCTCTCTCTCTCTATCTTTTGTTTCTCCCTCACACCCCCTCAATCTCTCTCCATCTCTATCTCTCTCTCTCTCTCTCTCTCTCTCTCTCTCTCTCTCTCTCTCTCTCTCTCTCTCTCTCTCTATCTGTATTTCACTCCCTATTTTTCCCTCTCTCTCCCTCCCACCCCATCTCCATATCTCAGGTCTCTCCCTCCCACCCTAACTAGAGAACTCTCTCTCTCTCCCCTATCTCTTAGGCCTCTCTCTCCCACCCCCTGTCCCTCTCCCAAGTCTCTCCCTCCCACCCTAAGTAGATAATTCCATCTCTCTCTCTCTTTGGTCTCCCTCTCACACCCCCTCTTCCTCTCTTAAGTCTCTCACTCCCAACCTAACTACATAACTATCTCTCTCCATATCTACCTCTCTTCAACTCTATCCCTCCCACCCCGTCACCCTCTCTCAAGTCCCTCCCTCCCACCCTAAGTAGATAACACACTCTCTGTCATGTCTCTCCATCCCACCCCTCCCCCTCTTCTCAAGTCTCCCTCCCACCCTAACTAGAGAAATATCTCTTTCTACCCTCTATCTCTCTCCCACTCATCCATCTTGCTTTTAGTCCCTCTCTCTCAAGTCTCTACCTCCCACTCCCTCTCCCTCTCTTAGGTATCTTTCTCTCACTCAATCCCTCCATATCTCTTCCCTCTACCCTTAAACTTAAACCCTTAACCCTTAAACCCTAAACCCTTAAAACCTCTACTCTTAACCCTCTACCCTCTATCTCTATCAAGTCTCTCCCTCCTACCCCCTCTCCCTCTATCAAGTCTCTCTCTGACTCACTCCCTCTCTCTCTCTTTCTCTCTCTCTCAAGTCTCTACCTCCCACCCCCTCTCCCTCTCTCAAGTCTCTCTCACTCTCTCACTCACTCCCTCTATCTATCTCCCCTCTAACCATAACCCTTAACCCTTAAACTTGAAACCCTCTACTCTTAACCCTATGCCCTCTATCTCTCTTAATTCTCTCCTTCCTACCCCCTCTCCCTCTCACAAGTCTCTCACTCACTCACTCTTATATCTCTCGCCTCTAACCCTAACCCTCAACCCTCTACCCTAGCTTTCGAATTCAGTGAAATTCGGAATGCAGTTTGAGCTATAGGTTTGAGGGTATAGGTTGAAGGATTAGGGTTGAGGGTTGAGGGTTTAAGGTTTAAGGTTACAAGGTTCAGGGCAGAAATTTTACTTGAGTTTAATGGTTTAAGGGTTGAGGGTATAGGGTTGAGGGTTGATGGTAGAGGGTATTGGGTTGAGGGTATAGGGTAAAGGGTTTAAGGGTTAATGGTTAATGGTTTAGGGTTGAGTGTTTAAGGGTTTTAGGGTTGAGATATGGAGGGAGAATTGAGATAGAGATAAGTAGAGAAGAGGAGGGATGGATAGAGATAAATTATGGTTGAAGATCCAATCTATAAGGTAGAGGGTTAAGGGTAGATGGGATAGAGATAGAGGGAGTGAGTGAGTGAGTGAGAGAAACTTGAGACAGGGAGAGGGGGTAGGATGGAGAGACTTGAGAGAGAGAGAGAGAGGGAGGGAGTGGGAGAGAGATAGAGGGATGGGGGATTAAGGGTAGAGTGTAGAGGGTTTAAGGGTTAAGGGTTAAGGGTTTATGGTTAAGGGTAGAGGGGAGAGAGATATAGGGAGTGACTGAGAGAGAGAGAGACCTAAGAGAGGGAGAGGAGGTAGGAGGGATAGGGTTGAGGGAGAGAGTGAGAGAGTGGGAGAGAGATAGAGGGACGGAGTGTTAAGGGTAGAGGGTAGAGAGTTTAAGGGTATAGGGTATAGATTTTAAGGGTTTATGGTTAAGGGTAGAGGGTTAAGGGTTTAAGAGTTTAGGGTTTAAGAGTTAAGGGTATAGGGTAGATGGTTTAGATTAGAGGGCAGAGAGATAGAGGGAGTGAGTGAATGAGAGACTTGAGAGAGGGAGAGGAGGTAGGAGGGAGAGACTTGAGAGAGAGAGAGGAAGGGAGTGGGAGGGAGGTAGAGGGAGGCACAGTTAAGGGTAGAGGATTTAAAGTTTTAGGGTTTAAAGGTTAAGGGTTTAGGGTTTAGGCTTAAGGGTAGAGGGGAGAGAGATAGAGGGTAGAGGGTAGAGGGTAGATTTTTTAAGGTTTTAGGGTTTAAGGGTTAAGGGTTAAGGGTTTAGGTTAAGGGTATAGTGGAGAGAGAGATGGAGAGAGAGAGGGAGTGAGTGAGTGAGTGAGTGAGTGAGTGAGAGACCAAAGATTCCCTCTCTAGTTCTCTCTATCTCACTTCTCTCTACTTCCCTCCCTCCCTTCCTAATTTTCTCTATATCCCCCTCTCTCTCCTTCCCTTTATACTTCTCTCTATCTCACCTCTCTTTCTCCCCTCTCTCTCTCCCTCTCTCTTCCTTCCACCCACCTTTTCTCTCTGCTTCTCGCTATCTAACCTACCTCTCTATACATGTTTCTCTCTCCCCCCTCCTCCCCTCTCAATCTCTCCACATTCCTCCTTATCTCTTTACTCTTTAGCTCCATCACACATCTCTCCACCTAGACCTCTCTCTTCATCCCTACCTCTCCCTATATCTCTCCTTTCATATCTACTTCTCTCTACTTACGTGTCCCTCTAGATACCTATTTATCTCTCCCTCCTTACCTCCTCTCTCTCAATATCTCCACCTTTCCCTCTCTAATTCTCTCTCTATCACCTCTCTCTATCTCTCTCCTCCCTCTCTACTCTCTCTATCTCTCCCTCCCTCCCCCTCTTTCTATCTCTCCTCTCTGCCTCCCCCTCTTTCTATCTCTCTTTACCTTATCTCTACCTATATCTCTCTCCTTCTATCTATCTCAACTATACATCTTTACCTATCCCTCCCTCCTCTCTCTCATCCACAAAAATTTACTCTACATCTCTCTATCTAGCCTACCCCTATATACCTCTTTTTCTCTCCCTCTCTCTTTCCCTCTCTCAATCTATCTACCTTCCTCATTATGCCTCTACTTATCTCTATCACCTCTCTCTAGCTCTCTCCCCTCTACCCTTAACCCTTAAAACCCTCTACCCTCTCCCATAAACCCTCTACCATCTATCTCTCTCCCACTCCCTCTCTCTCTTTCTCTCTCTCTATCTCATTTCTCTCCCTCCTACCTGCTCTCCCTATCTCAAGTCTCTCTCTCTCACTCACTCACTCACTCCTATATCTCTCTGCTCTACCCTAAGCCCTCTACCCTTAACTCTTAAACCCTTAAACCCTCTACCCTCTATCTCTCTCCTGCACACTCCCTCTCTCTCTTTCAAGAATCTCCCTCCTATCCCCTCTCCCTCTCTTAGGTCTCTCTCCCCTCTACCCTTAAAACCAAAACCATTAAACCCTTTTACCCTGTACCCTTAACCCTAAACCCTAAACCCTTAACCCTTAAACCCTAAACCCTCTACCATATACCCTTAACTCTCCCTCTCTCTATCTCTCTCTATAGTTCAAAAACTTCATTAAAAAACCCTAAGGTTTTCTCATTTAAATTTAATATTTTCCATCAAAATATTAAATTTTTATTCATTTATACCCTATACTTTCCTTTACCACCATTCAAAAAGGCTAAGAAATGACTTATATCCTATACCACTACCCTAGACCCTCTAAATTTTTCTCCCTACCGCTTTACCGTAGATATCCTTCAAACAGTCTGTGATTGTGCAGTAGAGAGTTAGCCTGGTGGTCATCAAACAACCACCGCTATACCACGTGCAGTAAAATCTATACCCGCGGTAATGTGGTAAACTTTTTATGCAACCTTTATTGTGTTTACCACTATACTACGGTCATTATCTTTTTACCAGATGCTAGGGAGGTCTTAACTATCAAGGTCTTCTCCTAACTGTTACTGCACTACCGCGGTCTCGCTATAGACTATCCACGGTACCGCAGTAGCCATCTTGCTTCCTACCTTGACCTTCCACTAACAATTTACCGAGGTCACAATTCTCACCATGTGCAATACCATGGTGATTGTCTGTACTGCTGCCATGGGATGGTTTGTGGGAAGTCGTGGTTGAGTAGTGAATAAGATATGAAGTGATCACTAAGGGAGCGATAGAGGTATAAAATGTATGAGAATTTTTAGAAAGGGGATAAATTAATTTTAAAGGAAAAATAGGAAAATAATGACAAATTAAATGGGGCTAAGGTGGTAAATGAATATTATGAAAAGATAGGAAAGTAATGGATATAAATGAATAAAATCCTTTAGGGTATTGATGGAAAATTTAGGTTCAAAAGGGAAAATCATTTAGGTTTCTTTAATGAATTTTTTTTTGGGTTCTAATAGGGTAGAGGATTTAAGGGTTTAGGGTTAAGGGTAGAGATGAGAGAGAGAGAGAGTAGAGAGAGAGAGGGAGAGAGATGGGGCAAGGAGGGAGAGAGAAATAGGTAGAGAAAAGTATATATGAAAGAAGAGTTAGAGGGAGAGGTAGGGATGGAGAGAGAGGTGAGAAAAAACCAAAGAGAGGTCTAGGTAGGTAGAGGTGGGAGGAGATAAAGATAACTAGAGGGTAGATTTAAGGGTAGAGGATAGAGTGCTTAAGGGTTTAAGGGCTAAGGGTTTAGGGTTTAGAGTTAAGGGTATAGGAGAGAGAGAGAGGGAGGGACTGGAAAAGAAATAGAGGGTAGAGGGTAGAAGGTAGAGGTTAGAGGGTAGAAAGGAGAGATATAGAAGGAGTGAATGAGTTAGAGAGAGACATAAAAGAGAGAGATAGAGAGAGAGAGGGAAAGAAGGTAGAGATATTGAGAGAGAGGAGGCAAGGAGGGAGAGAGAAATAGGTATAGAGGGACAAATAGGTAGAGAGAAGTAGATATGAAAGCACAGATAGAGGGAGAGGTAGGTATGGAGAGAGAGGTGAGAAAAAAAAAAGAGAGGTCTAAGTAGATAGAGGTGGGAGGAGATAAAGAGAAGTAGATGATAGAGTTAAGGGTAGAGGGTAGAGTGTTTAAGGGTTTAAGGGCTAAGGATTTAGGGTTTAGAGTTAAGGTTAAAGGAGAGAGAGATATAGGGAGTTAGTGAGAGAGAGAGAGAGGGAGGGAGTGGAAAAGCGATAAAGAGTAAAGGGTTAAGAGTTAATGGTAAAGGGTAGAGGGTAGAGGGTAGAGGGTATAGGGTTAAGGGTAGAGGGGAGAGAGATAGAAGGAGTGAATGAGTGAGAGAGAGACTTGAGAGAGAGGGAGAAGGAGGGAAGGAATTGGAGATAGATAAAGGGTAAAGGGTAGAGGGTTTAAATGTTAAGGGTTAAGGATGGAGGGGAGATAGATAGAGAGAGTGAGTGAGAGAGAGATACTCGAGAGAGGGAGAGGGGGTAGGAGGGCGAGACTTGAGAGAGAGAGGGGGAGTTGAGAGAGATAGAGGGTAATTTGAGGGTTTAAGGGGTTTAGGTTAAGGGTATAGTGAGAGAGATAGAGGGAGAGAGAGAGAGGAGGGAGTGGGAGAGAGATAGAGGTTAGAGGGTAGAGGGTAGAGGGTAAAGGGTAGAAGGGAGAGAGATAAAAGAAGTGAGTGAGAGAGATACACCTAGCAAAGGGAGAAGGGGTAGGAGGGAGAGACTTGATAGAGAGAGAGAGGGAGGGATGAAGTTGGAGAACGCTATAGGGTAGAGGGTTAAGGGTATATTATAGAGGTTTTTAGGGTTTTGGGTTTAAGGGATAAGGTTTTAGGGTTTATGGTTTAGGGTTAAGGGTAGAGGGGAGAGAGATAGAGGGAGTGAGTGAGTGAGTGAGTGAGTGAGAAACCTAAGAGAGAGAGATGGGGTAGGAGGGAGAGTCTTGAGAGAGAGGGGGGAATAAGAGAGAGTCTATATATCTCCCCTGCCTCTCTCTCAAGTATCTCCCTCCTACCCTCTCTCCCTCTCTCAATTATCTCTCTCTCAGTCACTCCCTCTATCTCTATCCCCTCTACCCTTAAACATTGAACCCTCTACCCTCTACCCTTAACCATCCCACCCTATTTCTTTCTCCCGAGTCTCTCACTCCTACCACCTCTCCCTCTCTTAGGTCTCTCCCACTCACTCATTCACTCCCTCTATATTTCTCCCATCTACCCTTAACCCTTAGTCCTTTATCCTTAATCCTTAAAACCTAAACCATTAAACCCTTTTACCCTCTACCCTTAAACCTAAACCCTAAACCCTTAACCCTTATACCCTAAACCCTCTACCCTATACCTTTAAACCTCCCTCCCTCTATCTCTCTCCAGCACCCTCCATTCCTCTCTCTCTCAACCCCCTCCCTCCTACCCCCTCTCCCCCTATCCCTCTCTTAGGTCTCTTTCTTAGTCACTCCCTCTATCTCTCTCTTCTCTACCCTTAAGCCTAAACTCTAAACACTTAGTACTTAAACCCTTTTACCCTCTACCCTCTACCCTTAACCATGCCTCCCTTTGTCTCTCTCCCAATCCCTTCCTATCTCTCTCAAGTATCTCCCTCATAACCTCTCTCCCTCTTTTAGGTAGAAGGTAGAGGGGAGAGACAAAGGAAGTGACTAAGGGAGGGAGAAGGGGAGAGTGGGAGAAAGAGAGAGTGGGAGGGAAGGAGGGAGAGAGTGGGAGATAGAGTGGGAGGGAGAGAGGGGTAGAGTGGGAGATAGAGCAGGAGGGAGAGAGGGGGAGAGTGGGAGAAAGCGAGAGTGGGAGAGAGTGGGAGAAGGGGAGAAGCGGAGAGTGTTAGATAGAGAGGGATGGACAGATGGTGAGAGTGGGAGAAGGGGAGAAGCGAAGAGTGGGAGATAGAGAGGGAGGGAGAGATAGTGAGAGTGGGAGAAAGATAGAGTGGGAGAGAGTGGGGGAGAGTGGGAGAAAGAGAGAGTGGGAGGGAGAGAGGGGGAGAGTGGGAGATGGAGAGGGAGGGAGAGAGGGGGAGAGTGGTAGAAAGAGAGAGTGGGAGAAGGGGAGAAGTGGAGAGTGGGAGACCAAGAGAGTGGAAAAGAGTCGAAGATAGAGAGGGAGGGAGAGAGGGTGAGAGTGGGAGAAAGATAGAGTGGGAGAGAGTGGGGGAGATTGAGAGTGGGGGATGGTGGGTGAAAGAGAGAGTGGGAGGGAGAGAGCGGGAGAGTGGCAGATAGAGAGGGAGGGATAGAGGGGGAGAGTTGGAGAAACCCTAAACCATAAACCCTAAACCCTAAATCGTAAACCCTAAAACCTCAACCCTCAACCCTGAAACTCTAATCCCTCAACCCTTAAACCCTAATCACTCAACACCTATACCCTTTTAATCCATCAACCGTCAATCCTCAACCCTTAAACCATAATCCCTCAACCCCTATATCCTCTTAATCCATCAACCCTCAAACCCTAATCCCTAATCCCTCAACCCTTAAAACCCAATCCCTCAATCCCTATACCATCAACCCTCAACCCTCAACCCTTAAACACTAATCCCTCAATCCCTATACCCTCTTAATCCCTCAACCCCTAAACCCTAATCCCTCAACCGTCAAACCCTAATCCCTCAACCCCTATACCCTTCTAGTCCCTCACCCCTCAATCCTCAACCCTTAAACACTAATACCTCAACCCCTATACCCTCTTAATCCTTGAACCCTCAACCCTCAACCCTTAAACATTAATCCCTCAACCCCTATACATTCTTAATCCCTGAACCCTCAGCCCTTAAACCATAATCCATCAAAAGCTATACCCTCTTAATCCCTCATCCCTCAAACCCTAATCCCTCAACCCTCAACCCTCAACCCTCAAACCTTAAACCCTAATCCATCAACCCCTATACCCTCTTAATCCCTCAACCCTCAACCCTTAAACCCTAATCCCTCAACCCCTTTATCCTCTTAATCCATCAACCCTCAAACCCTAATCCCTAATCCCTCAACCCTTAAAACCCAATCCCTCAATCCCTATACCATCAACCCTCAACCCTTAAAACCCAATCCCTCAATCCCTATACCATCAACCCTCAACCCTCAACCCTTAAACACTAATCCCTCAATCCCTATACCCTCTTAATCCCTCAACCCCTAAACCCTAATCCCTCAACTGTTAAACCCTAATCCCTCAACCCCTATACCCTTCTAGTCCCTCACCCCTCAATCCTCAACCCTTAAACGCTAATACCTGAACCCCTATACCCTCTTAATCCTTGAACCCTCAACCCTCAACCCTTAAACATTAATCCCTCAACCCCTATACATTCTTAATCACTGAACCCTCAACCCTTAAACCATAATCCATCAAAAGCTATACCCTCTTAATCCCTCATCCCTCAAACCCTAATCCCTCAACCCTCAACCCTCAACCCTCAAACCTTAAACCCTAATCCATCAACCCCTATACCCTCTTAATCCCTCAACCCTCAACCCTTAAACCCTAATCCCTCAACCCCTATACCCTCTTAATCACTCAACCCTCAAACCCTAATCCCTCAACCCTCAACCATTAAACCCTAATCCCTCAATCCCTATACACTGTTAATCCCTCAACCCTCAAACCTCAACCCTTCGACCTTAATCCCTCTACCCCTATACCCTCTTAATCCTTGAACCCTCAACCCTCAACCATAAAACCCTAATCCATCAACCCCTATACCCTCTTAATCCCTCAACCCTTAAACCCTAATCCCATAACCACTATACCCTCTTAATCCTTCCACACTCAACCCTTAAACCCTAATACACTCTTAATCCCTCAACCCTTAAACCCTAATCCCTCAATCCCTATACCCTCTTAATCCCTCAACCCTTAAACCCTAATCCTTGAACCCCTATGCCCTCTTAATCCCTCAACCCTTAAAACCCTAATCCCTCAACCCCTATACCCTCTTAATCCCTCAACCCTTAAACCCTAATCCCTCAACCGTTAAACCCTAATCCCTCAACCCCTATACCCTCTAAATCCATCAACCCTCAATCCTCAACTCTTAAACCCTAATCCCTCAATCCCTATACCCTCTTAATAACTCAACCCTCAACCCTCAACCCTTAAACCCTAGTCCCTTAATCCCAATACCCCATTTATCTGTCAACCCTTAAACCCTAATCCGTCAACCCTTAAACCTTAATCTATCAACCCCTCTACCCTCTTAATTCCTCAACCCTCAACCCTTAAAATCTAATCTTTCAATCCCTATACCCTCTTAATCTATCAACCCTTAAACCCTAATCCCTCAACCCCTATACCCTCTTAATCCATCAACCCTTAAACCCTAATCCCTCAACCCTTAAACCCTAATCCCTCAGCCACTATACCCTCCTAATCCCTCAACCCTCAATCCTCAACCCATAAATGCTTACCCCTCAACCCCTATACCATCTTCATCCTTGAACCCTCAACCCTCAATCCGTAAATCCTAATCCCTCAACCCCTATACCCTCTTGATCCATCATCCCTCAACCCTTAAACTCTAATCCCTCAACCCCTATACCCTCTTCATCTCTCAACCATCAACCCTCAACCCTTAAACCCTAATCCCTCAACCCCTATACCCTCTTAATCCCTCAACCCTTAAACTATAATCTCTCAACCCTTAAACCCTAATTCCTCAACCCCTATACCATCTTAATCCCTCAACCCTCAATCTGCAACTCTTAAACCCTAATCCCTCAACCCTGAACCCTGAACACTTAAACCCTAATCCATCAACCCCTATACCCTCTTAATCCCTCAACCCTTAAACCCTAATCCCTCAACCCTTAAACCTTAATCCCTCAACCCCTATACCCTCTTAATCCATCAACCCTCAAATCCTAATCCCTCAACCATGAACCCTTAAACCCTAATGTTTCAATCCCTATACCTTCTTAATCCCTCAACCCTCAACCCTCAACCCTTCAACCCTAATCCCTCAACCCCTATACCCTATTAATCTCTCAACCCTCAATACTCAACCCTTAAACCCTAATCCCTCAACCCCTATACCCTCTTAATCGCTCAACCCTCAATCCTCAACCCTTAAATCCTAATCCCTCAACCTGTATACCCTCTTAACCCTTCAACCCCCAACCCTCAATCCTTAAATCCTAATCCCTCAATCCCTATACCCTCTTAATTCATAAACCCTCAACCCTTAAACCCTAATCCCTTAACCCCTATACCCTCTTAATCCCTCAACCCCTATACCCTTTTAATCCAACAACCCTCAATCCTCAACCCTTAAACCCTAATCCCTCAACCTGTATACCCCCTTAATCCCTGAACCCTCAACCCTCAATCCTTAAATCCTAACCCCTCAACCCCTATACTCTCTTAATCCATAAATACTCAACCCTTAAACTCTAATCCCTCAACCCTCAACCTTCAACCCTTAAACCCGAATCCCTCAACCCTCAACCCTCAACACTTAAACCCTAATCCATCAACCCCTGTACCCTCCTACTC